>JAXLNO010003674.1:221300-315905 GCA_038087875.1 Malacoraja senta
CTCTCACCCCGTCGATCTCTGCCCCCTCCGTCTCTGACCCCCCCTCCCTCTCTGCTCTCGCTTCCCTCTCTGCCCCTCCCTCTCTGCCCCCCTCCTCTCTGCCCCCTCCCTCTCTGCCCCCCCTCCCTCTCTGCCCCCCTCACTCTCTCCCCCCCTCCCTCTCTGCGGAGTGGTGAGTATTGTGAGCTATGCGTGAGTGGTGGAGTATTGCGTCGGGAACCATCCCTGTGACGTTGCGCCCCCACCTCAAACCGTACCCCCTCCCTCCCTCCCTCTCCCTCTCTACCCCTCTCCCTCTCCCTCTCTACCTCTGTCACCCTCTCCCTCTCTACCGCTCTCACCCTTCCCCTCTCTACTGCCCCCTCCCTCTCCCTCTCTACCGCCCCCTCCCTCTCCCTCTCTAGCCACCCCTGCGCATTTGGGAACTATGCGTGAGTGGATAGGGCTGGTGATGGGGTAAATGAGCGAATGTATAATATTAAGGGGGTGGAGGGTTAGCGTGTGTGTGACGCCGCAGCCCCCCCCCCCTACAACCGCGCGTTGAGGGGACGGGACCCAACGGTTCCCCCTTGGTCTAGTAAAATATAAAATTGAGAGTGTAAAAGGACAAAGGAAGTAAAGTCAGTTAAACGCTTGAGTAAAACGTTTTTAGCTGCCGTTTAAAAATGTAGACTGAGTGGGCGTCTCTCATAGCTCTGGGTCGGGTATTCCACAGCTTGGGGCGTAATTGAAAAAGGCTGCTCCACCAATGTTCATATTGCTGCGGCATTGAGTGGCAAACAGGCCGGCATCAGAAGACCTGAGCGCTCGAGTAGGGGCATAGGGAAGAAGGGACATTGTAAAATATGATGCTCCTAAACCATTTAGGGCTTTAGAGACAAGAAGGGGGACTTTATAGTCTATCCTGGATCTCACAGGGAGCCAATGAACGGAGTACAAGACGTTGGCGAGGTGGCATTTGGATTATTGTGTTCAGTTGTGGTCACCCAGCTCTATCAAGCTTGCCACTAAACTGTAACGAGTGCAGATCATGCTGCCCGGACTTGAAGGCCTGAAGTACAGGCAGAGGAAGGGCAGTCTTGGAATTTATTCCCTGAAACGCAAGTGCCTGAGCGGGTGATCTTACAGAGGTGAATACCATCACAAGAGGATAAGGTGAATGCCAATTAGTTTATCGCAGCGGTAACAACAACCAGAGAATATGAGGAACCTGATGGCGACCTTTCCATACAGAGGGTGGTGTTTCGATGGAACGAGTTGCGAGAGGATATAGTTGAGGCAGGCACTATAAGAACATTCAAAGTACACTTTGATGGGAACAAGGATAGGAATGGTTTGGGGGGGAATATGGGACTAACGTGAGCAGGGGCAGGGGGGACTAGTGTAGGTAGAGCATTTTGTTCTGAATGGGGAAGTTGGGCCGAATGGCCTGTTTCCATGTTGTGTGACTCTACGATTATATGGCGAAAACACGCATGGGCTGTTCAGTCCTTCCGTTTAACATAATTCACCTGCTCTCTTGTGACAAGAATAACTTCACCGTGTCCACTTGACTGAATTCCGATCTGTCCTTGTAACAAACGATGGACTGTCGACCTGAAGGATTATTCCAGTTCCTCTCTCCAGAGAAGCTGTCCGATTTGGGGGGGGGGGGGGGGGGCTCGGCTCAATGTATTCGTGACATTGTCGCCAGTCACGGGGCCAGTTTGTTCGCCGGTATCGAAGGGGGCAAACTTAAAACGATCATTTCAAACTCACAGATTCTCCACATAGACCAATCTCAACATCGATCAACGTTGAGGAATGAGGAATCATTGCTGCCCACATCTGAGAGAGAGCCGATCACCACTGCCTCCTCCCCAGAGAGAAGGGTGACCTCAGCTGTAATGAGGTTGTGTCACCTGTGTCCATACATATGCTCATTATTAATCTCCATATATATTCTAATTATTCTCATATATTCAGACGCTCCAGGGGACACGAACATTTTATATTCCCCTTTGGGAACCCGGTCCCCACCACCATTCCACCCACCCATCGGACACCCAGCGACAAGGAGACAGTTATTGGAAGTGATTAGAATAGTTTATTTCTGGTCACTATGAACAACCTGTTTCCTGTGTGATTCACGCACAAGGTGGTGTGACAGCGCGCTGTTATCCCGTGACTTACAATATCTAGTATTACTGCACTCGGACAATATTGAGATGATATTGTGTAGAAAGGAACTGCAGACGCTGATTTATTTCATGTGAACGCTTGGTTGTATACGGCAGCTACTGAGTTATATAATTCGCACACCCGGATAACTCCTGAAAACATCGGTGTAAGTTGTATACATCTGTTCAATGTTCTACTATATTTACAACTAGACTGGGAATACTAATGTTTCAATGATATGATTAATTTCACAATGAAATTCGCGGGGTATTTAACCACGTTCTTCAGTTGCTCTCGGAACATTCTCTGGGTCAGGACATAAATACACGTGTTGGTGCAGGTACTCAGAAGCTGGAGCATAAACGAAATTGTCGGAAGATCAATGTCCGCGAAATACTCAGCGCCTAAAACGCGGTCAGCCACAATATATACAACCACTGTGCTCCACAACGCGATGAAACTGCCAGATATGCTGAAGAGTAAAACGATGGATTTCCTCCGGCTGTCCATCTCCGGATCCTTGCCATTCTCTCCACTGTTCCGGCCCCGGAGCAATCTGCGGACTCTACCAGAGACTAGAATGTATCTGGCGGTCAGTGAATTGACCAACAAAAACAAAACGAACGGGAGACAAAAAGTTACAGTAAGGTACAACAACTCAAACGAAGTCCATGAAGGTGAGGTTAAGAATGACTGTGTCCAGGCACACCCTCTGGGTTTATTATCGGTAATATATACTGATTTTAATGTAAAATACCACGGTAGGTTTATTAAACAGCTTAGAACAATTACCGTTCCGATAACAACACTCGCCGTTCGCTCGTGCAATATTTTGTTTTCAGCTTCTGACAACAAATGGCCACAAACCGATCAAAGGTGAAACCCACGGTGAACCAGACAGAGATTGTTGTGGCTGCGATGGCCAGGTCGAGTTGACGGAGCACACGGGGTGATGGTGAAGAACGACAGCGGGAAATACATTTCAACAATGGACCTTATTATGACATCAATGATGAGGACCATGAGGTCGGCCGCTGCCATTCCCACCAGGTAGCGAGTGATGCATTTGGAGAGACCGCACTTTCCCCGGGACAGGATCACAATCGTCACCAAGTTAACTGCGAAAGAACAAACGAAGGATGTTACATTATGTGGTGTTTACAAATAATACCCTGAACTGAAAGGATTTCCGAGTGACATTTACTACTGAGCTTCAAAAATAAATGAAATTACAAGTCATATCATCAGTTAGATATGGAAAAGATACGTGGCACACACAGCTCACGGGATCCGGATTGGATCCGCTCCTCTGACTCTGGTTGTCCGCCGATTACTTATCCAATCGAGAGATCATTCCGTGTGTTCGCTGGGTGCTCTAATTGACTTCGCAATGCAGATGACAGTGTGCCGGTGGCAGTGTATGGATTAGTGTGGGAGAATAACCTGCAGGGTTAAAGTAAATCAGAAGGTCGCCGAGGTTCCTCTTTGGGAATGGCAAAACTAGATAGACCGTATGTCCTTCTTAACGAAGGATACATGTCATTATTGGAGCACAATGCATAGAGCCCTCACGCCAAGAAGCTGGATGCTGCCCTCAACAGCACCCTGCGGACTGTCTCCGGATGCCTACGAGCCACCCCACTAAACCAACTGCCCGTCCTCGCTGGCATCGCCCCAGCCAACATCAGACAAGAAGTAGCCACGCTGGCCCTCTCTCGAAAGGCACAGACCAGTGAATCCACCTCCTCCATCAGATCGTCACAGAGACACCACGACGAGTGCGCCTCCAATCGCGGCACCCCTTTGCCACGCAAACCCAAGAGCTGCTCTGCACAACACCGGCTGACGCTTCTAAGGTTGCCTGGGTCAAGACGAGATGGAGAGACCAGTGGAAGTCAGCGGAACCATCTAGGCTACACCATTACATCGATGACCCCATGGACGTCCCTGGCCAGGACCTGCCCCAAAAGCAGTGGACAACCTCAACCACTTGAGGACAGGCATCGGACGCTATGGAGTAGCGATGAAGAGGTGGGGCCTCGTGGACAGCGAGCGCCTCCTGCGAGTGTAGGGACACAACACAGACAGTGGAGCACATAGTCACCAGTTGCCCCAAACACCGGCCACCAAATGGTGAACGAGGTCTGATTGACCTGGACGATGACACGTTGGCCTGGCTCGCCTCAACCGAGCGGCAGGTGTAAAAGACACACGACAGAAGAAGAAGAGAGAGGTCGAGTCATTCCGCGTGTAAACAGGCTCTTCGGCCCATCTTGCCCATGCCCCATCTACTCTTGTTCCAACAGCGCATAGAAACATAGAAACATAGAAAATAGGGGCAGGAGGCGGCCATTCGGCCCTTCGAGCCAGCACCGCCATTCATTGTGATCATGGCTGATCGTAAACCTATCAATAACCCGTACCTGCCTTTTCCCCATATCCCTTTACCCCACTAGCCCCTAGAGCTCTATCTAACTCCCTCTTAAATCCATCCAGTGATTTGGCCTCCACTGCCCTCTGTGGCAGGGAATTCCATACATTCACAACTCTCTGGGTGAAAACTTTTTCCTCACCTCAGTCTCAAATGACATCCCCTTTATTCTAAGTCTGTGGCCCCTGGTTCTGGACTCGCCCAACATTGGGAACATTTTTCCTGCATCTAACTTGTACAGTCCTTTTATAATTTTATATGTTTCTATAAGATACCCCCTCATCCTTCTAAACTCCAATGAATACAAACCTAGTCTTTTCAATCTTTCCTCATATGACAGTCCCGCCATCCCAGGGATCAATCTCGAGAACCTACGCTGCACTGCCTCAATCACAAGGATGTCCTTCCTCAAATTAGGAGCCCAAAACTGTACACAATACTCCAGATGTGGTCTCACCAGAGCCCTATATAATTGCAGAAGAACCTCTTTACTCCTATACTGAAATCCTCTTGTTATGAAGGCCAAAATTCCATTAGTTTTCTTCACTGCCTGCTGTACCTGTAAGCCAACTTTCAAGGACGCCCAGGTCTCGCTGCACCTCCCACTTACCTAACCTAACCCCTTTGAGATAATAATCTGCCCCCTTGTTTTTGCCGCCAAAGTGGATAACCTCACATTTATCTATATTATGCTGCATCTGCCACGCGTCTGCCCACTCACTCAACCTGTCCAGGTCACCCTGCAACCTCCTAACATCCTGTTCACAGTTCACACTGCCACCCAGCTTTGTGTCATCCGCAACTTACTAGTTTTGCTCCTAATTCCCTCTTCCAAATCATTAATATATATGGTAAACAGTTGCGGCCCCAACACCGAGCCTTGCGGCACTCCACTCGCCACTGCCTGCCGTTCTGAAAAGGACCCGTTCATTCCTACTCTTTGCTTCCGGTCTGCAACCAATTTTCTATCCATGTCAACACCCTACCTCAAATACCGTGTGCTCTAATTTTAGTCACCAGTCTCCCGTGCGGGAGCTTATCAAAGGCTCTCTGAAAGTCTAGATACACTACATCCACTGGCACCCCTTCATCCATTTTACTTGTCACATACACAAAAAATTCCAGAAGATTAGTCAAGCATGATTTCCCTTTCATAAATCCATGTTGACTTGGACTAATCCTTTTACTGCTATCCAAATGCCCCAATAATACCTCTTTAATAATTGACTCCAGCATCTTTCCCACCACCGAAGTCAGGCTAACTGTCTGTAATTCCCCGCTCTCTCTCTCTCACTCCTTTCTTGAAAAGTGGGATAACATTAGCTATCCTCCAATCCACAGGAACTGAATCTATTGAACATTGGGAAATGATCACCAATGTGTCCACTATTTCTAGAGCCACCTCCCTAAGGACCCTGGGATTTATCATCCTTCAGTCCCATTAGCCTACCCAATACTATTTCTCGCCTAATGAAAATTTATTTCAGTTCCTCTACCCCCTTAGATCCTCTGTCCTCCAGTACATCTGGGAGATTGTTTGTGTGTTCCTTAGTGAAGACAGATCCGAAGTACCTATTCAACTCTTCTGCCATATTTGTTGCCCATAATAATTTCACCCGAGTCTGCCTTCAAGGGACCCACATTTGACTTTGCTATTCTTTTTCCCTTAACATATCTAAAGACTTGGCTTTTACTGTCCTTCTTTATATTCCTGGCCAGCTTCCCTTCGTACTTTATCTTTTCAGCCCGTTTTGGCCGTTTTGTTTCCTTCTGTTGTCCTATGAACGTTTCCCAATCCTCTGGCTTCCGGCTACTCTTTGCTGTGTTATACATCTTTTCTTTTAGTTTTATTCTATCCCTAACTTCTCTTGTCAGCCACGGTTGCCTCCTACTCCCCTTAGAACCTTTCTTCCTTTTTGGAATAAAATGATCCTGCGTCTTCCGGATTATGCACAAAAAAATCCTGCCATTGCTGTTCCACTGTCATTCCTGCTAGGATCCCTTTCCAGTCTACCATGGCCAGCTCCCCTCTCATGCCTTCATAGTCCCCTTTGTTCAACTGCATCACTGACACTTCCGATCTAACCTTCTCCTTCTCAAATTGCAGATTAAAACTAATCATATTATGATCACTACCTCCAAGCGGTTCCTTTACCTCGAGTTCTCTTATCATATCTGGTTCACTGGACAACACTAAATCCAGAATTGCCTTTTCTCTGGTCGGCTCCATTACAAGCTGCTCTAAGAATCCATCTGGGAGGGATTCTACAAACTCTCTTTCTTGGGGTCCTGAACCAACCTGATTTTCCCAGTCTACCTGCATATTGAAATCCCCCATCACCACAGTGGCATTACCTTTGTTACATGCCACTTTTAACTCCTGCTGCAACTTACACCCTACACCCGGGCTACTATTTGGGGGTCTGTACATAACACCTTCTTGCCTTTAGAATTCCTCAACTCAATCCACAGTGACTCTACCTCGTCAGTCTCTATGTCTTCCCTCGCAAGAGACTGAATTCCATCCCTCACCAGCAGAGCTACCCCCCTCCTCTGCCCACCTGCCTATCCTTTCTATAGGATGTTTTTATTTATTTTTTATTTTTTTAAATATTTTTATTTTATTAGAAGTAAGTACAATTGTATACAATCATATTTTCATAATACCTTTTATGTACAGCTTCTTATTTTAAAAAAAATTTGAAATAAAGAAGAAAAAGAAAAAAAGTTAGATAAAGAAAAATAGAAAAATGTGAGATATATAGTGTGTGAAAAAGAAAAATAAAGAATGAAATAAGAAAGTTGAGACATAGAAAATAGAAGAAAGAGAATAAATGAAAAGAAGAGAAGAAAAGAAAATAGAAGAAGATCATTTATAATCTTGACCATCCGCAGTCACGGATTAGCTTTTACACCTGTTTTGCACCATACGTTTCCAAAAAGACGACAAATGGAGACCAACTCGTTATGAATTGGTCAAATGTATCTATTAGGAGGAATCGCATTTCCTCAAGATGTGCGGTATCCAACATACTTGCAATCCACATTTTGAGCGTTGGTATTGGTGTATTTTTCCAAAATTTCAATATTATTTTTTTTGCTATTATTAAACCAAAATTAAAAATTGACTTTTGAGATGAGCTCAATTTGTTCCCGTCTTCCATTACCCCAAATATAATCAATTCATTATTGGGTTCCATTTTTGTCTTAAATAATTTTGTAAATATTCGAAAATATCACTCCAAAATCCATGAAGTTTTATACAAGAAACAAAAGAGTGTGTTATAGTTGCTTCTTGGATTAAACATTTATCGCAAATGGGCGATATATTTGGATAAAATTTATTTAATCTTGTTTTTGAATAATATAATCTATGTAAAATTTTAAATTGGATTAGATTATGTCTTGCGTTAATCGAACACTTGTGAATGTATGTCAAATACTTTTCCCATGTAGCCTTCGTAATTTTTATCAATAATTCCCGTTCCCACTCTTCTCTAATTACCTCGGTCACAGGTAAATCTATATTTAAGATACTATTATATAAATATGCTATTAATTTTTGTGTATCAGCTTTTATATTCATTACTTCTTCTAGTAAATCAGGAGTTATTTTTTGATATCCCTGTATGTATGTCTTCAAAAAATTACAAATCTGAAAATATTTAAAATAATGAGTGTTTTTCACTTTAAATTTTAATTGTAATTGTTGAAATGATAATAAATCTCCCATTTCATACATATCCCCGATCCTT
The DNA here is from genome assembly GCA_038087875.1 of Malacoraja senta. Lineage (NCBI taxonomy): Eukaryota > Metazoa > Chordata > Chondrichthyes > Rajiformes > Rajidae > Malacoraja > Malacoraja senta. The sequence goes on from JAXLNO010003674.1 coordinate 229,647, forward strand.
TTAATTCCTAAACTTTCCCATTGATTATATATTTTATCCATCATAGATGGTTTAAATAAAGGATTATTCGCTATCGGTGTTAACAATGATAGGTTTCTTAATTTTAAGGATAGTTTTATTTGTTTCCATATTCTTATTGTATCTTGTATAATTGGGTTTTTCTTATATATTGTATTGTTCATTTTTTTCGGGGAGAAGAGGATTGTTCCTATATTACAAGGATAACAATCCTCTTTCTCCATTTTTATCCATTCTGTCTGTTGAGTTGAACTATCCAACCAGTAAATTATATTCTTAATATGTATTGCCCAATAGTAATACAAAAAATTAGGGAGTGAAAGTCCCCCGACATCTTTTGGTTTACATAAGTGTTCTTTTTTAATTCTATGTGATTTGTAATCCCAAACAAAATTAGTAATATTAGCATTCAGTTTAGAGAAGAAATATTTTGGTACATATACTGGTATAGATTGAAATAAGTATAATAACTGTGGTAAGAAGCTCATTTTAACTTTCTATAGGATGTTTAACCCTGAATATTAAGTTCCCAGGCTCGATCTTCCTGCAGCCGCGTCTCAGTAATCCCCACAATGTCATATCTACCAACCTCTAACTGAGCCTCAAGCTCATCTACTTTATTTCTTATACTTCGCGCATTCATATACAATACTTTTAATTCCTTACCGCATCTCACCTTTCACATCGATCCCCGTTACACTTGGCCATACTCTCCTATCCCTTTGTGAGCTTCATTTCCCGTTTATTCTGGGGTCATTAACCATCCCATTACTCTCTTTCCCTTTAACTCCGTCCTCGACTATCCCATTTGACACCCCACCCCCCTTATTCAGTTTAAAACGACCCGTGTAGCAGTGGCAAACCTGCCTGCCAGAATGCTGGTCCCCCACCTGTTAAGATGCAATCCGTCCGTTTTGTACAGTTCCCCGTTACTCCAAAACAGATCCCAGTGATCTAAGAATCTAAATCCCTGCCCCCTGCACCAGTTCCTCAGCCACACATGTTTGGCTCTGATCCTTCTAAACCCTTCCTACCCATGTACCTATCCAACATTGGGTCAATAAACACAACCGCCAACCACAGTTTGTGAAGACCAGAGCCTGTAACTGGGGCAGTAACAGTTCAATTTGAAATCGGTCCACAGCTTCCAGTCCTGCAGATGTTCGAATTATTTCAAAGTAATATTCACAGGCTTCTTTACCCCGCAATTTACCTGCTATTCCCACTGCCTATTCACTCAGCCCAGTAGCCACCGCACATTTATCCTGGCCAGTGTTGAACTTCCTTCACACGACACAATCCAACTGCACCTTCACCCACCATATACAATGAATGGCACGACCATTACCAGCAGTGATTCACGGAGGTACCTTGCGGTCCAAGTCCAGAACTCCCTGAAAGTAGCAACATATGTAGATACCGTGGTAAATGAGGCACGTGGCATATTTGCCGACATTGGTCACCACATTCAGTATAAGAGTCAGGGCATCGTGGAGCAGCGCTAAAGGACTTTGGACAGCATTTGGGGAATTACGTGCAGTTCTGGTCGCCCCATTACAGGAAGGATGTGAAGGTTTTAGAGAGGGTGCAAAGGTTACAAGAATGATGTCCAGATTATGGGGTATTGGCTACAGGGAGCAGTTGGAGAGAATTGGATTGCTTTTTTTCTGGAACGCTGAAGGTTGCGGGGCGACCTGACAGAAGAATAGAAAACAGGAACCTTTTTTCCAGGATAGAAAAATCAAATACTAGAGGGAAGAGCTTTAAGAAGGGCAAAGCTTAAGGGAGATGTTAGGGGCATGTTTTATACACAAAGGCTGAGTGCCTGGAACGCGCTGCCAGGGTGGGGGTTTGTGATGGGTTTTGGGCCAGGTAGGATTGTGGTGTTTCAGAGACTTTTGAATATGCCAATAGACTTGCAGAGAATGGAGGGATATGGGTTATGCGCAGGCAGATAGGAGTTGCCCTTGGCATCGTGTTCGACACAGACATTGTGGACCGAATGGCCTGTTTTGTGCTGTACTGTTCTATGATCTATTGTTTTGTTTAAAACCATTTCCGGTCACCACCTGACTCCTACCATTGGAACAACTTTGTATCTAATTCTTCCCAACTTGGAAGCATGTGATGCAGTCAGAAGTTTTCCGCCAAAATGCAGCAGATGTCCCGAAACCTCAATCACGTTGACTGCACCATGTACAACGTATTCAGTGTATGTCCACGCTGCAGTCCACACCCTGACCCACGGTCTCCACTCTGTCTCCACCGTTATCGCACACTCCACCACCCTTTTCCCATTTTCCGTCAATACACTTTGTAGCGCTTCCATCCGCAACATCTCCAGTTCGTTCCCCAGAGGGAGAGCTTCCCACAGCTCGGAAGCAAGGCATTTGACCCACCACAGCCAAAGCGACATGGATGTACCCACAGAACCCATAGTCTCCGCGCCTTGGAGTTTCAAGTGTTCCTCTTGATGTATTTAGTAACCCTGCCTACGTCAAACTTTTTAGCAGCGCGTCCTAGATTCCGAGTCTGAATGAGAAAAGACCTCATCAGATTCTTCCAAATATTTTATCTAAACTAATGCCCTCTGGATTTAGCCCCCTCTTATATGGGGCATGTTTCATAGCATGTATCCTGTAGCCCCCTCTTATATGGGGCATGTTTCATAGCATGTATCCTGTCTAATTCGCTTAATTTGTCCAAATGTTGGATCTTCACTGTGATTTTTTCGTGAAAGGAAAATAAACTCAGTCTATCGACTCTCCCGTCATAACCAAACTTTGTCATCGCAGAAAACATTTTTATAAATCTCCTCTCCACCTTCTACATACCAATTAAGTTCTTCCTACAGTGTGGCGACCAGAGGTGCCCACAGAAGCGCAGATGTGGGTTAGCGAACATTGTATAAAGCTGTACCCCTACCACTCTGCTCTTGGTTTGTTTGTGCGGCCGGTAAAATAAAATGTCACACATTCAATGACAACTGATCTGCCTGTAATGCCGCTCTGGAGATCTTTGGGATTGTACACCATCGGTTCGAAAGATAATCCCTGCTAGGAGCCCACCCTATGCCCAAGGCTTACCCCAGCTTCACCCGACCTATTAGTGAATGGACAGACTCAGGAAGCTGTTGGTGGTGGGGAAGAGAATGTTGATGCTGGTGTGTACCAAGTGCAGAAAGTTGGGAAATCTTCTTGGAGACGGCCATGATATGGTATGCATATCTGACGCGGGACTTCTCCGATTAACCAGTTGCAAGAACAGTAATTGTGTATTCGTAGAAAACTTCTCACATGTATGTGGACCATTTGGCTCATTGTGTCTGTGCCGAACAATCGGGCTTTGAAATGTGCGTGTATAATCTTCTAGATCAGTGCTTTCAATTACACATTCAGATTCAGATTCAGATTATTTAATGACCACACAGTCAAGCTGGTGAAATTCATGTTCAGTACAGGATGTTACACAATTGGCTGATTCCCGTCAAACATAACATATAACACAACAACATACGAGGTGGCTATGTGATGTTGTCAGAGAGTGTTCAGAGTTCGAATTGCATATGGGTAGAAACTGTTTTTAAATCGTGATGTTTTGGCGGGCAGTGAGCTGTAGCGCCTTCCTGACGGCAGCAGGTGGAAGATGTGGTGAGCTGGGTGGGAGGGATCAGAAATGATTTTCTTGACCATTGACGTGGACCGTTTGAGATTGAGTGATTCTATTGATGGGAGGGGGTGCTGATGATTTTGGATGCTTTGTTGACAATGCGCTGTAGTTTATTACGGGAGTGAGTGTCTAAACTGCTGTACCAAACTGTTATTGATGAAGTGAGCATGCTTTGGATGATCCGAGGTTTACGAGGAATTAAGTCTTTCCTCTTCCAGACTTTCATGCAGACATTTCTGAACCGTTCGCGACGTCTCAATACATTATTATCACCATCCATCTCCTCGCATCTTACGGGAAATGCCTGCTCTCTGCCAAATAAACGGTTTTCCATTCAAGTTGTTCCACTACCCAACCATTCCTAATCGCCACAACTCCTCTCAGCAGTACAAACCTCCAGAGGTGCAGTGTGCTGACAGACCCAACACACAATGCTCAAACTGGAACCTGACTGGTGATTGACGTGGAATCGTCAAACAGAATATCACAGCTCTGGGAAAAGATGCAAAAAATGTATGTTTTAAAATACCCGATTGCCCCCGGTTTCATTTGGACACACAAGCTGGTTGCAGAATAATTTACCAGGATGCGGCATGGAACTAGAAACGTATAAAATACATGTCCTTTGGCTCCCAGGGTCAGGTGTCAACGTTAAGCCAATATTTCCACGAATCATGCAGTATTATTCAGCGACATTAACACCAATTCACCTCAGATACTATTAGTCATCCGCCGGAATACGGGTAATTTACAGCAGCGAATTACCGACCAAACTGCACATGTTGGGTCGGGGAAGGAAACCCGAGTAAATTGAGGAAACAGATGCGTTCACGAACAGAATGCGTAGACATCATAAAAAGCAGTGCAAGATCGAAGCTCGTAGTTGAGCTGTGAGACCACAGAGCTACCAGCTACATTACTGTAGCGACTATTGAAACATAACATTCAGAACCAGACACTGAAGTCAGTCATGACTTGTAAGACACAAGTCGGGATTGCACACGCACGTACTAGAACCAAATCAACAAATCTCAGACGAACTGCAACACCGCACATTCTCAGTTAAACGAAGGTTAAATTACGGAATTGTAACATGCCAGTATCGGGAAATCTGAGACGTGCAGAATAATCAGCTACACTCAGCTAACAATGAGTGACCGCGGGGACCTGAACTCCGAACCCAATCCTGCTGTGACATACATGTTACCACGCAACATCCCATCCAATTACCTTTCCTGCAGCTCACTGCAGTGGTCAACCCCAGTCCCAGTGTCCTGCAGCTCACAAACTATTCCAAATGGACCACATGCTGCATTTTGTCACAGAGAACGGTGACAGAGACGGACATCCTCACCACACACCAAGTTGACAACACCGTCACTGCTCGGAGCAGCAACGGTTCAACAACGTCTCTGCAGTCAGTAGGTGCGAGGGTTCTGGACCGGGCGCGGTTCCTCTCACAGAGCAACGTGACGGGGAACAGAAACAGACCCGCGTTGGGCGTCACCCGTGCCCCCGGCGTAATATACAGATCTGATCTCAGGTTGGGACAAAACATAGATAACATACTTGACAACTAGTCCGATTTTATCGTATTTGTTCCGATTTGTCTGTTAAAAAAGTGTGAAAATCGGAACGGTACGATTTTGAAATGAGGGAAAAACGGCCAATCAACCGCTGTCTCTAAAGGGTTGCGTCCAATCACCGAGCAGCTTCCCTTAAAATTCCCGTCCAATCAGCTGCTGTCTCCAAGGTCATTGTGTTCAATCACATAATGCGCTGTTCACTTGGCAGCGAATCAGACACTGTCTCCGAGGGGCGTTGCGGCCAATCACCGACCAGCTGCAGAGAGAGAGAGAGAGAGAGAGAGAGAGAGAGGGAGAAGAGAGAGAGAGAGAGAGAGAGAGAGAGAGAGAGGGAGGGAGAGGGAGAGAGGGAGGGGAGGAAGAGAGAGGGAGAGAGGGGGAGAGGGAGAGGGAGAGGGAGAGAGAGAGAGAGAGAGAGGGAGAGGGAGAGGGAGGGAGAGAGGGAGGGGAGGAAGAGAGAGGGAGAGAGGGGGAGAGGGAGAGGGAGAGATGGAGAGGGAGGAAGAGAGAGGGAGAGAGATGGAGAGATTCCAGTCTCCTAATATTACCCCGGGCGATGGGGAAACGTTGCTACCAAATGACTTTCAATGATAAACTTCTGGCCAAATGCAAGAAAGCAACTATGACATATAATACATAATAAACTGTATTACAAATACACAATAAACAAGTTATACGTTCTTGTGCTCTTACATGGGTATGACCTTCGGCGCGCGCGCACTCAGAGTAAGATTTTTCATTTTCAAATGTTGGCAGGTATGAGATAAGAATTAAAATCGACTCAGTCCACATAATAATACGGCGCCATCTCTCGACCACTGCCTGAACTGTCATTAACCCAGAAACGGCCGGACTCAAGCAACGCCGCCACGTACAAAGGGAGGGCTAAAGCGGTCCCATTCCTGAAAGCGGAGCATCACAACCGCAGGCCAGCGGGAAAGTCAAGAATAAATTGTGGATGTTGGAAATCAGGAAATTTTGCCAACAACTGGAAATACTGGAATATCCTGGGCAACTCCCACTCGACCAGACTGTACAAATTCACCCGAATTCACACCGTCACCAACAGTACAACCGCACACGGAATACAGAGCGACACCCAGATTGTACAATGTCACCCTGAGTGGACCAGGTTAGGTACACGTTACACAGATAATGTAGTTCAATTATCCATTCAGTGAAAACCTATCCCTGCTCCAGACATTCGCTACACTCCAGCCCTTGTCCTTTCCAACATCACTGCCGCTCAGATAAACGCGCTTCTTCCCTTCCTTGCTTCCCGAGAAAGAAACTTTGATTTGAAACTTTAACTCTTTCTCTTTCCACAAATTCTCCCCCACATGCGGTTTCAAGCATTTTCGCATTTCACTCCAGAACAGCGGGAATTATTTCCAAAATGTGGAAATATTCCACGCCGCCTGTGAATAAAGAAAGTGCTTGGAGTGAAATGGAAGCGTTTCGCTGGTAGCAGAGCAACGCTGGTCTCATACTCGGGCGGGAGCTTCAACGGTTGATTTTTATTCCGGAAAAGCAAGAACGTAATTGTCTGCAGGACAAAATACCGGAAACTGCTGGATTATTTTAACACTTATCCTGAACACTTACACTGCATTATTTCAAGATGCATTTCACAAAGCATGCGATCAGCAGTCCAATTAGTCCACACACACGAATGTACTGTGCATTCACAACGATAATGCTGACATGACACTGGTGACAGATTCACAGACCCACTGTTAGTCGTTTTAAAGTCAACATAAACAGGTCCATCTTGCCTGAGACTACAGTTTGAATGAAGATACGTGGTTATTTAAACATCAACCCCACAGTTCGGCAAATACCATACCCAGAATCATACAACAATGAGACAAGCGGTCAATACGGCGCGCAGCCACCACGCATGTCAGATATAACAGTGATGAACACGGTGAGAACCTGTGAGTAAACACTTACGGGGAACACCAACAGCGGCAAGTGTCGGGTAGTAAATCATCGTTATTCCAGTAAGTAGCAAGCCTCCCATGTACTCGGTGAAGTGATTCTCCTCTGTTCATGCAGCACACCAAGACTGCTGCTAAAACAGGGATGACAAGTTCACGGCATCCCTTGTTATAGCAGAGAGAAATCTCCAGCGGCACCAGGTTCCAGGCCAACGACGTTAGTTACACTCACTGAACAAACAATCACGCCAGCTGCTCCCAGTTTAGCGCTCCTGTGGGAATTACAGACTTAAAGTGACACGCCAAACTTCAGAAATAAATCTTAAAGAAGGAACTGCAGATGCTGGAAATCGAAATGCTAACATGGTAGTGAACACAGTCTATGCCAAAATCGGGCAAGACTCACTGACCAACACGTTGCTTCACCTTTAGGAGCAGATAGGTATCTGTCTCTGTCCTAGTCCTGCACACCAGGGGTTGTGGCTTATAATGACTGACACTGAATGGACTCATTCTGGTGCAGCAACTGTGAACATGTGATTATGATGGGGATAGAGTTGCAACAATACATGTGGGCGAATTATGATGTGTATTTTTAAATGCCACATCACATATTCTAACAGCTTCTGACTGTGTGGAGGGACAGCTGCCATCCATACTGGGCCTGGCCCATATGTAACTGATTGAAAGATACTTTATTGCCACATGTACCGAGGGTACCTAGTTACAGTGAACTGCTTTGTTTTGCATACATCCTAGGCAGGACACGTGTCGCCACGTGTTGGCGCACCATGTCTCACCAAGGTGATTGTCCCTACAGTGCCCTTATGAAACTGGCGAGGAACGGACATAAACTCAGAGACCAGCACAGCTCCACACGGCGATACACACAGTCATGTGGGATCCTCCCATAATCCCGCGGCTCAGTGCAACAGGACAAACATCTGTCACGCTGATATGACCAGGAGATGCTACATACGTGGCCTTGTAGATTCCTACATGTCACCCAGTCTCCAAGGCCACCATGTGTGCGGCTTTTCCACTACATGAAACGTCAACTAACCTAGCAACGAGTTACGAGTAACATTGGCTGGAATTACTCAGTCCTAAATCAAGTTCCAATGAGCTGTCACTGATTCCGACCATATTGGCCTTATGACCACCAGGGCAATGAAAAGAAGGCGAATGAAACGATGGACTGGGCGGGGCAAGGACACGGGATACTCTGTCTCCCACCACAGTGGCCGCCAGTCCCACCAGTCACCGAGCGGCTCCAGCTCTAAAGGGCGGATCTGCGTGTCCAGGATACTGATATAGCGGCAACACGAGGGAGTCACTGACATAACCAGGCTGTTCCCTGACCAATGCACCGGTCACAGCTTCAAGTGTCATTGGCGACGCTGGCGGGGTGTCACGCCTCAGGCCTCGATACCAATCAGCACTAAGACCATTGTCCATCCTGTCACTGAGTACCAGACACACCAGATCGATTAATGACGGGTCAACAGCTCGGAACCGGACCTCCTTGACGCTCCCTGTATGAAATCAGAAGTATCTGGTACAGTGAACTGCTTTGGGTTTAATACAGGTAACGTCATGGAGGTGCAGTTCCGAGCCTGGATATAGGGTGCAAGTTGAATCAAGAGTAAAATTGGCATGTCGTAAAAGTAATGCTGCGGTTGTTATGAGATTTCAACATGCAGGTAGACTGGGAAAATGAGGTTGGTACTGGGCCCCAAGATAGGGGGTTTGTGGAGTAGTTTGTATTAGAGCCTACAGGGAGAAGGCGATTCTGGATTTAGTGTTGTGTAATGAACCGGATTTGATAAGGGAACTCGAGGTAAAGGAGCCATTATGAGGTAGTGACCATAATGTTTGTAAGTTTTAATCTACAATTTGAGAGGGAGAAGGGTAAATCGGAGGTGTCCGTGTTACAGTTGAACAAAGGGGACAATGGAGCCACGAGGGAGGAGCTGGTCAAAGTTGACTGTAAAGATACCGTAGCAGGGATGAGAGTGGAACAAGACTGGCTGGTATTTCTGGAATAATACAGAAGGTGCAGGGTCAGTTCACTCTAAATACGAAGAAAGATTCCAAGGGAGTAAGGGGCGACCGTGGCTGACAATGGAAGTCAGGGACAGTATAAAAATAAAAGAGAAGCAGTACAACATGGCAAAGATGAACGGGAAGCAAGAGGATTGGGTAATGTTTAAAGAGTAACAGAAGATAACTAAAAAGGCAATACGGGGAGAAAAGGCGAGGCACGAAAGTAAGCTAGCCAAGAATATATAGGAGGATAGTAAAAGCGTCTTATCTACGTGTAGAGGAAAAAACTAGTTAAGACAAAGTTGGACCCTTGAAGACTGAAAAAGGTGAATTTATTATGGGGAAAAAGGAAATGGCAGAGGAGTTGAACAGGTATTTTGATCCGTCTTCACTGAGGAAGACACAAACAATCTTCTGATGTACTAGTGGCCAGAGGATCTGGATGGTGGAGGACTGAAGGAAATCCGAATTACGCAGGAAATGGGTGGGGTAGACTGATGGACTGAAGGTTGATAAATTCCCAGGGCCTGGTGATCTGCATCCCAGGGTACTTAAGAAAGTGGCTCTATAAATCGTGGACGCATTGGTGTGCATTTTCAATGTTCTATAGATTCAGGATCAGTTCCTGGGATTGGAAGGTAGGTAATGTTATCCACTTTAAAGAAAGGCGGGAGAGAGAAAACATGGAATTATAGACCATTTAGCCTGACATCGGTGGTGGGGAAGATGCTGGAGTCAATCATAAAATATGAGATAACCAAACATTTCGTTAGCAGTACAGGATCGGTCCGAGTCAGCATCGATTTACGAAGGGGAAATCATGCTTGACCAATCTTCTGGAATTATTTGAAGATGTAACAAGGAAAATGGACAAGGGGGAGCCAAGCGGTAGTGTACCTGGGGTTTCAGAAAGCATTTGATAAGGTCTCACATAGGAGATTAGTGGGCGAAATAAGGGCACATGGTATTGGGGGTAGAGTGCTGACATGGATAGAAAAATGGTTGGCAGACAGGAAACAAAGAGTAGGCATTAACGGTCCTTTCAGAATGGCAGGCAGTGACTAGCGGGGTACCGCAAAGCTCGGTGCTGGGACTGCAGCTATTTACAAAAAACATCAATGATTTAGATGAAGGGATTCAAATTACCATTAGCAAATTTGCAGATGGCACAAAGCTGGGTGGCAGTGTGAACTATGAGGAGGATGCTATGAGAATGCAGTGTGACTTGGACAGGTGGGTGAGTGGGCAGATGCATGGCAGGTGCAGTTTAATGTGATTAAATGTGAGGTTATCCACTTTGTTAGCAAAAACAGGAAGGCAGATTATTATCTAAATGATGTTAAGTCGGGAAAAGGGAAGAACAACGAGATCTGGGCTCCTTGTTCATCAGTCAATGAAAGTAAGCATGCAGGTACGGCAGGCAGTGAAGAAAGCGAGTGGCATGTGGCCTTCATAACAGAGGAGTTGAGTATAGGAGCAAAGAGGTTCTTCTGCAGCTGTATAGGACCCTTGTGAGACCACACCTGGAGCATAGTGTGCAGTTTTGATCTCCTAATTTGAGGAAGGACATTCTTGCTATTGAGGGGAGTGCAGTGTAGGTTCACAGGGTTGATTCCCGGGTTGGCGGGACTGTCATATGCTGAGAGGATGGAGCGGGTGGGCTTGTATACTCTGGAGTTTAGAAGGATGAGAAGGGATCTTATTGAAACATGTAAGATTATTAAGGGTTTGTACACGCTAGGGGCAGGAAACATGTTCCCGATGTTGGGGAGTCCAGAACCAGGGGCCACAGTTTAGAATAAGGGGTAAGGCATTTAGAACGGAGATCAGGAAACACTTTTCACACAGAGAGTTGTGAGTCTGTGGAATTCTCTGCGCCTCAGAGGCGGTGGAGGCCGGTTCCCTGGATACTTTCAAGAGAGAGCTTGATAGAGCTCTTAAAGATAGTAGAGTCAGTGGATATGGGGAGAAGGCAGGAACGGGGTACTGAATGTGGATGATGAGCCATGATCACATTGTATGGCGGTGCTGGCTCGAATGGCCGAATGGCCTACTCCTACACCTATTGTCTATTGTCTACTGTCTACTTTATTCCACCACGATCGGCTCCCTTGTTGATGGCCGGATCACGTCGATCACACCATCTTGTCGAAAGTCGTCACACCCATTAAGTGGATAATGATATAACACCACTGGATAAAAAAATATACTTTGAATGTCCGGGGATTTCCTACATCATCTCCATTACCGATATAGTCTGAGCGAAACACGCGAGCCTTCCAGACAAAGAATGAATGACTGCTGCCATTCCCAGCCACAAGAGACAACTTGTGGCTTTTTCTGTTTCCTTCCCGATGTCTTTCTACCACTCACGTCAGCTCATCCATTTAGATTCACACCGAACTATGGGGAATTGGTTGAGGGTACTGGTCAGAGTAGAGCACTGCGGATCCGAGATGTGGTGACTCAGTCAGCGTCGAATCACAATAGGCTCTTCCTGAGACCCCACGTGACCTTGAACACTCTGTGTTGTCACAAATTTCTTGTCCATCAAGAGCAGAGTAATCAGAACCTCGATCTAACCGGACCCACACCATGTTCCTTGTCAACGGCAGTGAAGCTGAACCAGCCGGCAGCATTGACTCACAACTGTGGGAGCCGGCGCTCAATTGGCCGCACTTTATTGCGGCTCCGTACGTTCCCGATTCCGGCTAGAAACCGTCCGGTTACGGCTCGGACAAAGAACATCACGAGGCCTTCCATGACGGGGCACAGAATGAGAAACAGCTGAACTGCTCCATCACAGGCCTGTCAAATACACGCAGTGCAGTGTGTACACGCGTTCCCATGTTACTCACACAGGGCAGTGACGATGCAGACCAAAATAAAATTATATAAACATCTCAACGTTGCACGTGACGGAAACGAACTTTTCTCCACCGTCCTTATACAAAAGAGAGTGTATAGAAATCAGCCCTTTATTTTGTGTTTCATACCTTTATTACCATAAGACAGCGGGAGACCAGCATTGTGTCTAATTGCAGTGGGCAGCCGTTTAGAGAAACAGAAGTATAATATGAATTGTGTAATGACGATGCAAGCAACAACATTTCGGCCTGGGCTATGGAGAGATGGACCTTCTGAAAACAGCAGCAGAGCACCGGAGTACTGAAATGCAGGGAACGTCAACACGGCCAAACGATACTGGAAATCAATAGACCGTTTACACTCCAATGATTGGCTCGGATCAAGGACTAACTAACGCAACTACTCCGTGTAAGTCCACTGCAATGTACAACAGCACGAAACTTCAAGGAAAGGGCAAACAGAGTAGGCGTCTTGCCATTGCAATGTCAGAACACAGACTGTACAAAGTCACCTAGCACAGTAAGTGTCCTGGTCTTTGAACCAAGTGATCTGTCCTGTGTACTAAAACACTCTGAACACAAATGAGGTAAGTCTATTCTTGGAAAACCGTTCAGACAATCTCAGGTCAAGTGCAGCCTCAGATCAGTCATAAGAGATAGGAGTAGAATTAAGCAATTCGGCCCATCAAGTCTATTCCGCCATTCACTCATGGCTGACCAATCTCTCCCTCCTAACCCCATTTTCCTGCCTTCTCCCCATAATATGTGACACCTGTACTATTCAAGAACCCAATCATAATCATAATCATACTATATTAGCCAAGTTTATTTTGCAACATACGAGAAATTTGATTTGCCATACAGTCATACCATTAAATAACAACAAAACACACAAAATACATTTTAACATGAACATCCACCACAGTGACTCCTCCACATTCCTCACTGTGATGGACGGCGAAAAATAAGTCCAATCTCTTCCCTTCATTGTTCTCCCGCGGTCGGGGGCCTGCCTCGAGCCTTCCGTTGACGGACGATCTTGGCTCCCGCGGCGGTTGCCTCACCCCCCCCCCCCCGCGTCGGGGCGATCAATCTCCTACATCGGGGGATGCCCGCTCCCTCCGCCCGGAGGCTGGTCGAACCTTTTGCGTCGTTTGGAGCTTCCCGACATCGTCTCTATCCGAGACTGCGAGCTCCTCAATGGTGAAATCCGCAGGCCACGGATGGAGGGTCGATCCCAGGCAACGAATCGGCTCGGATGGTAAGTCCACGTCCCCGCGGTGGGACTCAAAGTCAGTCCCGAGCAAGGCATCCAGCTCCATGATGTTAGGCCGCAGAGCGACGGGAGATACGATCCGGAAAACAATCGCATCTCCGGCAAGATTGAACGTTTTTCCCGAACCCCTGCCCATACACCACATAAAACAAACCAGAGAATATTAACACAAACGTTAAAAACACACAAAAAATATATATTTTTAATCGACGAAAAGACAGACAGACTGTTGGCGAGGCTGCCATCAGCCTGCGCACCCCCCCCCCCCCACCACCACCACCGGTCTCTTAGATCTATCTATCTCTGCCTTAAGAATATCCACTGACTTGGCCTCCACAACCTTCTGTGGCAAAAAAAAACAGCCCTTCCTCTGTATGTTTCACTGAGGTCCCCCGTTATTCATCTAAACTCCAGCGAGTGCAGGCCCAGTGCCGACAAACGCTCATCATTGGTTAACCTACTTATTCCAGGGATCATCTTGTCAACCTCAGGTGGACCGCCTCCAGAGCCAGCACATCCAGATATGGTGCCCAAAATTGCTTCCAATATTCCAAAGGCCTTACCAGTGCATTATGGAGCCTAAGCATTACATCACTGTTTTTGTATACACACCCTCATGAAATAAATGCTAGCATTGAGGTTACTTTCTTCACTGCTGATTCAGCTTGCAGATTAACATTTTGGGAATCCGGCACAAGCACTCCAAAGTCCCTTTGCACCTCAGATTTCTGGATTCTCTCGCCATTTAGAAAATATTGTCTCCGCCTTGAACCTGCTACCAAAATGCATGATTCCACACGTTGCTACGCTATATATTGCTATATTCCATCTGCCACTTCACTGCGCACTCTCCCAACCTGCCTAAGTCTTTCTGCAGAATCCCTGCTTTCTCTACACTACCTGCCCATTCACTTATTTACGTATTATCTGCAAACTTGGTGACAAAGCCTTTAATCCCCTTGTTCAAATCATTAATATACAACATGAAGAGTAGCGGCCCCAGTACCGACCCCTGCAGGACACCGATAGTCACTGGCAGCCAACCAGAAAAAGTCCCCTTTATTGCCATTCAGCCAACCTGGTATCCATACTTGTGTCTGCCCTTTGATACCATCGGCTCCCATCTTCCTTAGCAGCCTCACGTGTGGCACCTTAGCAAAGGCTTTCTGAAAATCGAAGGAAGCAACATCTATTGACTGTCTGTCTTGCTATTTACTTCTTCAAATAATTCCAGCAAATTTGTCAAGCAAATTTCTCCTTCACAAAGCCATGCTGACTTTGGCCTATTTTATCGTGAACTTCTCAGTACTCCGTAACATCATAATTTATAATGGACTCTAAAATCTTACCAACAACCTTAGTCATACTAACCAGCCTACAGTTCCCATTATTCTGCTTTGCTCCCTTCTTGTGCAGCGGGGTAATGTTGGCAATTTTCCAATCGCCTGGGACCACTCCTGACTCGAGTGATTCTTGAAATATCACTATCAACGCCTCCCCAATCTCAAAAGCCGCCTCTTTCAGAACCCGAGGTTGCATTCCATCCAGTCCAAGTGAATTATCCACCTTCAGCCCACTCAGCATCCCAAGCACGTACTCCATTGTAATAGCCATCCATTAACATCTACTCCATGACTCTCTTGAATTTCAAGGCACGTTGCTGGTGTTTTCCACTGTGAAGACTGTGGCAATACATTTATTAAACACCTCTGCCATTACTTTATTCCCTTCGCTCCATAGATGCTGCCCGAAACGTTGCCTATTTCCTTCGCTCCATAGATGCTGCTGCACCTGCTGAGTTTCTCCAGCATTGTTTGTGTACCTTCGATTTTCCAGCATCTGCAGTTCCTTCTTAAACACTTTATTCCCCATTATCACTTCTCCTGCATCATTCTCCAGCTGTCCAACGTCCACTCTTGCCTCTTTCTTACTCTTTGTATAAGTGAAGAAACTCTTGCAATCCTCTTTTATATTATTGCCTAGCTTCCTTTCGTATTTCATAATTTCTCCCCGTATTGCCTTTTTAGTTACCTTCTGTTGTTCTTTAAAAGATTCCCAATATTCTGGCTTCGCACGAATCTTTGCTATGTTATTCGCCTTCTCTTTTAGTTTTATACTGTCTTTGACTTCCCTTGACAGCCACGGTTGCCTCTTTCTCCCCCTAGAATCTTTCTTCCTGTTTGGAATGAAAAGATCCTGCATCTTCCAGATTATTCCCAGCAATTCCTTCCATTACTATTCCACTGTCATCCCTGCTGGGTTCCCTTCCCAGTCAACTTTGGCCAACTCCTCCCTCGTGCCTCTGTAGTCCCCTTTCCTCATCGGCAATACCAGCACATCCGATTTCACCTTCTCCCTCTCAAATTGCAGATTAAAACTTATCATATTGTGGTCGCCACCTCTTCATGGTACCTATACATTGAGTTCTTTTATCAAACCCCGTCCATTGCATAACACTAAATCCAAAATTCCCTCTTCCCTGGTGGGCTCCACAACAAGCTGCTCTAAGAATCCATCTCGGAGATACTCTACAAATTCCCCTTCTTGGGGTCCAGTACCAACCTGATTGTCCCAGTTCACCTGCATATTGAAATCTCCCATGATCACATTCACCCAAAAAAAAGTCTTTTCTACATGCCAATTTTATCTCCTGATGTAATTGTATCGTGGTTACTGTTTGGTGGCCTGTAAATAACCTCCATTGGGGTCTGTTTACCTTTATAACTTCTCAGCTCTATCCACAATGACTGTACATTTTCTGATCCTATGTCACACCTTGCAAAGGACGGAAAATCATTCCTAACCAACAGAGCTACCTCACCCCCTCTGCCCACCTTTCTGTCTTTCCCATACGACGTATAACCATGAATATTCAACTCCTAGCTCCGATCCTCTTGCAGCTACGTCTCTATAATTCCCACAACATCATACCTACAAATCTATATCTGTGCTACAAGCTCATCCACTTTGTTTCCTATACTATGCAATTCAAATACAACACCTTTAATTCTGTATTCGCCTCCCTTGTTATATCGGTCCCGATTTTACCCATGTTACTCTCTTATCCCTTCTTGAACTTGCCATCCCAATAATTCGGGAGACTTCTGTAACATTTCCTGCACTCTCTTTCCACTTAACTTCACCGTTACACTTCCAATTTGTTCCCCCCCCTACCTATTTAGTTTAAAGCTCAATCTACAACCCTCGTTATAAGTTTGCCAGGAGTCTGGTTCCAGTATAGTCCGTCCCGTCGGAACAGTTCCTTCCTTTCCCAATACTGGTGCCAATGTTTAAGAAAGAACTGCAGATGCTGGTAAATCGAAGGTAGACACAAAATGCTGGAGTAACTCAGCGGGTGTGGCAGCATCTATGGAGAGAAGCAATTGGCGACGTTTCGGGTCGAGAACCTTCTTCGGACAATGTCTGAATGCCAATGTCCTACAAATTCAAAAGCACTTCTTCCATACCCGTCTTTGAGGCACGTATTCAACTCGTATTCAACACTCTAATCCTTTCAATCCCACGCCGCGGCTCGGGCAGCAATCCAGAGATTAATAAATTCTTGGTTCTTCTTTTCAATTTGGTACCTAGCTGCTCAAAATCCTTTAATTTCCCCGTTCTACCTAGGCCAATGGTAACAACATAGACCACGACGACCGGATATTTTCCCTCCCACTCCACGTTCCTCTGCAGGTCAGACGAGATGTCCTGAACTCGGGCACCAGGGAGGCAACACAACCTTCGGAACTCTCGATCCTCGCTACAGAAAACAGTGACAAAGCCTCCAACTATACTATCCCTAATGACAAATACGCTTTCTTCCTTACATAGATACATAGACAATAGGTGCAGAAGTAGGCCATTCGGTCCTTCGAGCCATCACCGCCATTCAATGTGATCATGGCTGATCATCCACAATCAGTACCCCGTTCCTGCCTCCCCATACCCCTTCATTCCGCTTGCCCTAAGAGCTCTCTCTACTCCTGCTCTTGTACCCTCTCGGATGGCCCCCTGAACCATTGTGCCCTGGTCAGGTTGCTCATCCTTCCTACAGTCCTCCATTCAGTCCTCACCTCTGTTCCCCTGCCTGCCTCACTAGCAGTCACACCCTCAACATCACCATGGACCACGTTGGAAGCAGTTACTCTGGCAGGTGTAACTACCACCATAAACACAGCGTCCAGGTAATTCTCCCCACCCTTGATGTGCCTCCGCGTTTGTAGCTCAGACTCCAGGTCGTCCACCTTCAGTATTAGTTCTCAACTCAACCAGCATTTGCTGCAGATGTGGTAACCAGGATTGACCAAGGGGTCCATCAGCTCCCACATAATGCAGCTGCAGCACATCGCGTGATCCTGCATGTCTCCTTTACGTATCTCACAATCCTTCACGAAGCTTCCCACTTGCTGTTGCTCTGGGTCTTGCAGCTCCGCTCCTCTCTCCTCATGCCTTCTCATCGAAGCCTCTTGAGTCAAAGCCTCAAGATGCACTTTTCGTCCACACTTCCCTGAACACGGCCGCTCCCAACAGGCCGCTCTGCTAGCCTGACTTCCCTTTGATTTGCTTCAAACAATCTCCAGCTGAGCCTATCGGACGCCTGTTTCACTCTAACGTCCTGCGCCCACAATTAGCATTCTGAAACTTCTTCTCCTTATCGAGTCCACACACAAGATTAGAAGTACTTCAGCCAGAGCTGAACACACTTCTTGGCATCTGCATACAATGGTGTCTGTCTTGTGCTTCTTGTGCGTGGTGGTGGAAAGATTGGTGAAAACAGGGCCGCGACGTGAACGCATTTTCATTGACCCTACTCTGAAACGGCAACTAACTTCTTCCCGCTGATTTTTAAAATCCTTTAGCTTTTATAAGACAGATTCTTACTTGCAGCAAGATGCCTCTTCTCCTTCTGCCTTCAGTTTTTGCAGCAGAAAACCTCTGGCGGTAATGTCAAAGAGAACAGTGCAAGGACGGAGATAACGATCATGTCCAGAGGACAAATGACAATATGGAATGGGATAGAATGGAATATTTGTTGTCACGTTTAACAAGGCACAGTGAAATTCTTTGTTTGCATTCACAAAGTATGCAAATAGCGGCCACCTACGGCGCTGACAAAGTTACAAATTAAACTGGCTCCTCCTTTGTTCTCCCCTCTCCCCCACGACGGGTCCCCAATGTCCATTGCCCCCCCCCCCCTCCATCACGGTGGCCGCCTACGCCGGGTCCTTCGTTGCTATTCCCATCCCACCTCACGGCGGTCCGCACACGCTCTCATCGACCGCCGACCACGGGTGGACTCGCTAGGCGTCGCCGCCACCGCGGTGCTTCACCACCGCCGAGGCCGTATCGCCGCGACCTTTCACCACCGCCGAGGCCGTATCGCCGCGACCTTTCACCACCGCCGAGGCCGTATCGCCGCGAAGCTTCACCGCCGCCGAGACCCCATCGCCGCGAGGCTTCACCACCGCCGAGGCTCCATTGCCGCGAAGCTTCACTGCCGCCGATACCTCACCGATGCCGAGGCCCCACCGTCACCGATGCTCAACGCTACCATTCAGGCTCCATTCGGCCCAGGCTGGCTTCGCCGACCAGCTTTTCTGCAGCCTCCTGGGCGGTCTGTGGGGGCGAGGAATCAGTAGGTTAGCCTATCATTAGCGTTTGTCGGCACTGGGCCTGTACTCGCTGGTGTTCAGAAGAATGAGGGGACCTCATTGAACCATACAGAATAGTGAAAGGCTTGGGTAGAGTGGATGTGGAGAGGATGTTTCCACTCGTGGGAGAGTCTTGGACTAGAAGTCATAGCCTCAGAATTAAATGACGTTGTTTTAGGAAGGAGATGAAGATACATCTATTTAATCAGAGGGTGGTGACTGTGGAATTCATTGCCACAGAAGGCTGTGGAGGCCAAGTCAGTGTATATATTTAAAGCAGAGGCAGATAGATTCTTGATTAGTACAGGTTTCAGAGGTTATGGGGAGAGGACAGGAGAATTGGATTAGGAGGGAGAGATAGATCAGCCATGATTGAATGGAGGAGTGGGCTTGGTGGGAGTAGAATTCTACTCCTCTCTTATGACCTGGTGGTTATATGATGACTATATGATTCGGACCGTGGGTCGAATATCTGATACCCCGACGTGTCGAATATCTGACAGTATCAGACAGTATAGTGCTGGCGGGCAGAGTCGTACAGCATGGAAACCAACCATTAGCACCAGCAGGTACACAAAAATGCTGGAGAAACTCAGCGGGTGCAGCAGCATCTATAGATGCTGCTGCACCCGCTGAGTTTCTCCAGCATTTTTGTGTACCTTCGATTTTCCAGCATCTGCAGTTCCTTCTTTAACACATTAGCACCAGCACTTGGGCCGATACATACACATCGCGGCACTTTCTGCGTAGACACAGTTGATTGAATTACCCGCCTAGATACTTCTGAACAGCTGCAGCGACTCTGCTTCAACCACTCTCTCAAGCAGTGTATTTCGGATACTCAACATTCTCTGGGTGAGAATGCTCCTCTCAGATCCACAAGCGCCGTTCTATATATGTGCACGGCAATACTTTAGACTGGGTAGAAATGTCCTCTCTCAGCACAATGCTGGGCTAACCCAGCCGTGTTCCTTTTCGGTACAGTTCAAGTTTATTTAATCATATTTTGACTATACATAGTGACATCATTGTCCTGCGTGGAAACAGGCTCTTTGGTCAACTACGTCTTTACCGATCATCATGCCAATCTATACTATTGCCATTTAAATGTATTAATCGTATATCCCTCTGTGACTTGCTCTGTCAAATACCTGTTGAGACGCTTCTTAAATGTTGTTACTCTCCGGCTTTCACTGGCTGCCTATTTCAGATCTGCGGAAGGTTAAGCCGCCTCCTTCGTATCCAACCAATGTCTTGACCTTGTAGACACCCTAACCATGGAATACAAAAGCTCACTATCTACACCGTCGCCTCCTTTCGGTATTCCACAGTAAACCCTCGTTAGAACTGACCATACATTGGTGGGGGTTGTCCGTTTTAGCCAAGTGTTCGTTATAACCGAGTAAGGTATTATCATTGTATGTATTTGAAACAAGGAACATAGTCCTCACCTTTCACCCCATCAGCTCTCCTACACCACGTGATCCTCTGACATGTTCGCTACCACCAACGGGATCCCACCACCAGCCACATCTTCCCCTCTCCACCCCATTCCACTTTCCGCAGAGACTGTTCCCTCAGCAACTCCCTGGTTAACTCATCCCTTCCTACCCAAACCACCGCCTCCTCGGGTACTTTCCCCTGCAACCGCAGGAGATGCAACACCAGACCCTATACCTCCTACCTCGACTCCGGTCTTTGACCCCGACAGTCATTTCAGGTGAGGCAGAGGTTCACTTGCACCACCTCCAACCTCATCTACAGTTTCTGCTGCTCCAGGTGTGGAATCTTATATATCGGCGAGACCAAGTGCAGGGTTGGCGGTGGTTTCGCTAAACACCTCCGCTCAGTTCACATAACCCTACACGATCTCCCGGTTGCTAAACACTGTATGTCCACTTTAATTGCCAAACTGACCTTTCTGCCCTGGGTCTCCTCCACTGCAAGATTGAGCCCTATCGTGAATTGGCGGAACAGCACCTCATATTTCACTTGAGCAGCTTATGAATATTGTTATGAATATTGACTTCAGTAACTTCAAATAACCTTTGCTTTCCCTCGCTCTTCATCCCTCCGCCATTCTAGTTATCCGACCAGTCTGTCTGTCCTACTGATTGGATCTTATCTTTGTATTCTTCAGTCACCTTTCCGTAGCTAACAACGATCTATTTTACGTTTTCCTTGCAGTGCATCCTCTTTGATGTCCTTTTTCACACCTTACCCTTCCATATCTCAATCTCCCTCTCCACTGACTCTCAGTCTGAAGACGGGTCTCGACCTGCAACGTCACCCATTCCTATCCAGAGATGCTGCCTCTCTCACTGAGTTACTCTAGCATGTTGCGCCTTTCTTAACACTCTGTATCACCGAGTGGCGCCAGCAATGGCAGCCTCGCCAACAGTCTGTCTGTCCTCTCCTTCATTGTGTTTTAATAGTATGCGTTACATGTATGTTTTTAGTGTTCTTTAACATGTTTTATGTGGTGGATAGTTGGGGGGGGTTTGAGGGAAACCTTTTTTAATCTCTTACTGTGACGGAGATGCGATTTTTATTCCGTATCGTATTACTGCGGCCTAACCATCGTGGAGCTGGCGATCCCTTTGGCAGGGATCAACCTCGGAGCTCCAACCGTGGGTGCTTGTGGACACAACATCACGGAGCTCGCGGTCTCTGGTCAGAGACCGACTTCGGGAACTCCAAGCCAGAGGAACTTCGATCGCCCCCGACGTAGGAGTTTCGATTGCCCCGACGCGGGAGCTTCGATCACCCCGCCGCGGGGGCTTCGCCTGCCGGCTGCGGGAGCTTCGACCGCCCCGACGGATGGTTCGACTGCCCCGACTGTGGGAGTATAAAGAGGAAGAGTTTTGGACTTGTTTTTGCCTTCCATCACAGTGAGGAATGTGGGGAATCCGCTATGGTGGATGTTTATGTTAACTTTTACGTAGTTGTGTGGCTTGTTGCTTATTTTTCGTATGGCTGTATGGTAATTCGCGTATCACTGTACCTCAACTGGTACACGTGGCAATAATTGTTCTTTGAAATCTTTCAAACCAATGCATCTCCTCCATTGCTCTACTTACGACCGGCTGTTATTATCTGATCTGGTTGGATACCATGCAAAACATCGTTTATCATTGTGCATCGGTGCACGTGACAATGATAACTCCAAACGAACACCTAACCGATACGGAGTTCCTGCAGAAATGTAACAATTCAGTTTCAGTATGTCTCTCACATTGTTAACGGTTCTACTTTTCAGATTACATCGTCATTACATCGTCAATAAATCTATTCAACCCTTTCTTATTTACAGCTTCAATATGGAATATTGTGTCCACTTTTGCCGTTGCTGGTGGGAACATTATGCACCTTTGACATTATTTGCTGCCCTCGCTTCGAATTCATATTGTTCCTTTTTCTGTTATTTCACAATTTTAAAAAATCCCTCACTAACCCTTTTTTTTTTTTTTTTTTTTTAATTACATTACATTACATTACAACCACATACATTAGTACTCGTCACTTATGTCTTCTTACAATTAATGTACTCCATTTATTTTTTACACTAGAAAAAGAAAAGATTGAAAGAAAGAAGAAAGTGAAGGAAAAAGTGAAAGTGTAGAAAATGTGACAACAAAAAAGGACGAAGACCCTATAAGAGCAAAATTAAAAAACAAAAGAAAAAGAGTTAAGAAATAGACCCTAGAAAAGAAAGAGAAAGAGAAAGAGGAAAAAGAGGGAAACAAATATTTTTATGAGCATTACGTAAATGGGACATACCAACTCTTCAACTAGCATCCCCCCTTACCTGACCTCAATTTTTTTTTAAAGTACTTTTGCACCCTATATTTGTAATAATTCTATAAATGCAGACCACGTCAGGTGGAAGTGATCTGGTTTACCTGCTAGGAGGAGTCTTATCTCTGCTAGGTGTAATGTTTCGAACATATTTGAAGTCCACATATTTATAGTTGGTATTGGAGCCTTCTTCCAAAATTTTAGAATTAGCTTTTTTCCAGTTATTAACCCATAGTCCATTAGTTTCTTTTGAAACACATTTAGTTCTGGGCCATCTTCTGTTATTCCGAAGATAATCCATTCTGCTTTGGGTATCAGTCTTATTTTAAATAACTTTGTAAAGATTTCAAAAATTTCATTCCAAAATTTTTGCATTTTTGTACAGAAAACGAATGAGTGCGCTATAGTAGCTTCTTGGGATTGACATTTATCACTAATAGATGATACATTTGGGAAAATTTTATGAATTTTAGTTTTCGAATAATATAATCTATGTAAAATTTTAAATTGTATTAAAGTGTGTCTTACATTAATCGAACATTTATGCACGTTTAATAAGTGTTCATTCCAACTTTCCTTTGAAATTTTAATAGCTAACTCTTGTTCCCAGTCTCTTGTGATACCCTCCGTAGATGGTATTTGTACATTTAAGATAATATTATACAAATATGATATTAAGTTTGCTGATTCAGCTTTTATCTGCATTGCCTCATCCAATACATCTACTGGGTTATTATAATGATCTTTTGTATATTTTTTCAAATAGTCGCATATTTGAAAATATTTAAAATATTGATTATTTCCGAGTTTATATTTTATTTGTAATTGTTGAAATGAAAGTAATTTTCCAGTTCCATACAAGTCACCAAGCGTTTTAATTCCTTGTCTATCCCAATGTGTAAAAGCTTTATCTATAATAGAGGGATTAAACGAAGGGTTATTAAATATAGGTAATAAAAGTGATAAATTTCTTAATTTTAAATTTTGTTTTATTTGTTTCCAAATTCGGATTGTACTATGAATAATTGGGTTCTTATTATAATTTATGTTATTCAATTTCATTGGCGAAAGGAGGATCGCTCCAATGTTTCCAGAGGAGCAATCCTCTTTCTCAATTACAATCCAGTCCACTTGCTGGGCGGAGTTATCCATCAGTTGAATCATATTTTTAATATTTACTGACCAATAATAATACATAAAGTTAGGTAGTGCTAAACCCCCTAATACTTTAGGTTTATTCAGATGAGTATTTTGTATTCTATGTGATTTATAGTCCCATATAAAATTAGTGATATCTGAGTCGAGTTTTAAAAAAAACTTCTTTGGTAAGTATATAGGAATCGATTGAAATAGGTATAAAATTTGTGGTAGAAAGATCATTTTTATTGCGTTTATTCGGCCTATTAAAGACATCGGGAGCGTTTTCCAGAATTTAATTAGTGTGTTTAATTTATTAAGTAGGGGGTCAAAATTTGCCCTAAACATACCTTGATATGTTCTGGTAATTTCGACTCCCAAGTATTTAAATTTTTCTGTAGCTATTTTAAAAGGGAATTTTAAAAGATGTGTTGAATCTTTCGGTTTTATTGACATAATTTCACTTTTATTCCAATTTATTCTATATCCAGAAAAAGATCCAAAGTCTTCAATTAAATTTAATATGTTTGGTATAGTGATTTGAGGTTTTGTAATGTGCAGTAATATATCATCCGCGTATAAAGATATTTTATTATATGAGTCTTTAGTATTATATCCATGGATATCAGGGTGTATTCTAATTTTTTCTGCTAGCGGTTCAATAATGAGAGCAAACAGCTGTGGTGATAATGAGCATCCTTGTCTATTTCCCCTTGATAGTTGGAATTTCGCGGATAATTTGTTATCAGTTAGTATTCTAGCTGTAGGTTTGTTATATAGTAACTTGATCCATAGAATAAAATTCTCCCCCAGTTGGAATTATTGTAATACTTTATCCATATAATTCCATTCAACTTGATCAAATGCTTTTTCAGCATCCAGCGAAATAATTGATAATTCTTGATCTTCAGATTTGTATGTGCATTATGTTGAGTAGACGTCTCATATTGTTAGATGAGTATCTCTTAGGGATAAACCCCGTCTGATCTGCGTTTATTAATTTACTAATGTATTTACTTAATCTTCTAGCTAATGTTTTCGCTAATATTTTTTGATCTGTGTTTAACAATGCTATAGCTCTATATGAACCAGGTTCTCCTAAATCTTTGTTTTTCTTAGGTATTAGTGTAATCGTTGATTCCGCTAATGTATCAGGTAGTATTCGTTTTTTATAAGCATATTGGTACATTTTTTGTAATCTTGGTATTATTTTATCATAAAAGCTTTTATAAAATTCATTAGTAAATCCATCAGGGCCTGGTGTTTTTCCATTCTTTAGTGAGTTTATTGTATCTTCTAATTCCTTAATTGAGATTTGTGCACCCAATTCCTCTTGTTCCTTCAGCTCTAACTTTGGAAGATAACAGTTATCCAAAAACTTTGTGATATTATTGGAATCAATTGTCGTTTTAGATGTATACAAATTCTCATAAAATTGCGCAAATCTTTTATTAATATCCTTCGGTGTTGTTAATAATTCCCCTTTATCTGATTTGATCTTTGGTATAGTATGTTCCTTTTCTTCTTTTTTTAGCTGGCGAGCCAAAAGTTTATGTGGTTTATCCCCAAATTCAAAGTGCTCTTGTTTTGTAATTTGAAAAAGTCTTCTAAGTTTGGCAGATAATAATTTATTTAATTTAAATTTCAAAATTATTATTTTATTATGTTTATCTATTGATGGATCTTTAGCATTATCTACATCCATTTGCCTAATAAGTTATTCTAACTGTCTTTGTTCATTCTTATTCTTTTTATTTTGAAAAGCTTGATATGAAATTATAATACCCCTAATGTATGCTTTAAAAGATTCCCATAATACAGTAGGCGATATATCTGGAGTATCATTTATTTGAAAAAAGACCTCCATTTGTTCTTTTAAATATATACTCGCTTGTGGATCTTTTAGAATTTGAGAATTAAATCTCCAAAACGATTTCTTCTTAAACATTCCTTCCAGATTTAAAAAGAAAGTTAGTGGAGAATGGTCTGAAATCGAATTTGTGTGGTATATTGCGTTAGATGTTTGGGGGATTAATTTTGTATCCAGCAGAAAGTAGTCTATACGTGAGTATGTCTTATGTACCATTGAATAAAACGAGTATTCCCTGCCAGTTGGATTGACAATTCTCCAAACATCGGCTATATTAGTATTGTTTATATAGGTATTGAGAAGTTCCCCGGTTTTCGATTTCATATTCCCTCTCTGTTTTTGGCTTGATTTATCTAAGTAGGATCTAAAACACAGTTAAAGTCTCCTCCCATTATAACATTTTGATAGTTAGACTCTGCAATTATGTTGAAAATTTTATTGAAAAAGTGGGGGTTATCAAAGTTAGGGGCATATATATTTACCAAGGTAAGTGGAGTATCATGGATTTCTCCATTAACTATTAGGTATCTCCCTTCTATATCTGTTATGATATTCTTTGCTTTAAATGGTATACCTTTTCTTATAATGATTTACGTGCCTCTAGATTTTGAAGTAAATGAAGAATGGTATGTTTGACCTATCCATTTCGCCCTCAACCTAACTTGATCCTGATATTTTAAGTGTGTTTCTTGTAGGAAGGTAATGTCGGAATTGTACAGTTTCAGCTGAGCTAGTATCTTACCCCTTTTAATAGGTTCGTTAATACCTCTTATATTCCAACTACAAAATGAGATTCCTCCTAGGTTCTTTTGTTTGGTGTCATGCATTTTGAATAATTATAGTACCTTTAAATCTTGTGGTACATCCATATCCCAGGTCTTTGGGTATTGGGGGAACTTTTGAGTTTTTAAGTTTTGTTGGAATGTCCATTTTACGATTATCACTAAACACAAAACACAAACATGTGATTTTATGTGATAAAAAAAACCCTAAAAAAGTGAAAATACAGTGTCTGATATAGTCGGCACTGTAGCGAGTGTCCCCACCTGTAGGTGGGAAAAAACCTTGTTTTGACTTCCATTGCGTTGTTATACAAATAGCTCCGCTCTCTTGGTTAATCATAACATATTAAAATATTAAAACGGGGCCTCACATTCAGATATATAATACAATTTTACCCTGGATATTTCATTATAACATATATATATATATCGGAATTTTAACTACTAATTATTAAACCGATACTTTTGACTTCAATGAGAATCAACTGTTGGTTGAAGGGGTTAACGAGAGATGCCCCTGGGCCTAAGCCAGGTGCTCGTTTCTCATCCCCTCCTCCCACTTATAGATAAGGTTTCAATTTATTAAAAATTCATATTAGTATGTTAGTTAGTTCGTTATTTTTTATTTTTGTTTTTGTTAGTATTCTAATCTAACATGCATAACTTATTAAGTTGTTAATAGGATAAGTTCTTACAATTGGTTATAATATTATAATCTAATAAGCAAGTAAATGCTTCTGGTATATACCATTCCCATCTGTTCAGTTGTTTACTCGTTTTGAACAGAAAGTGTCCTTGATTCAACATTCCAAAGATAACAGTCTAACTATCCCCAGACAAAGCATTGCTTAGAATGGTTCAGTTCTGCCAAACCCCCCTTTGATTTCTATTTTTCAACGATAGTTTGGGCATATTTAAACGCGTCTT
This sequence comes from Malacoraja senta, assembly GCA_038087875.1. Lineage (NCBI taxonomy): Eukaryota > Metazoa > Chordata > Chondrichthyes > Rajiformes > Rajidae > Malacoraja > Malacoraja senta. The sequence goes on from JAXLNO010003674.1 coordinate 257,214, forward strand.
CAGGCTTAACAAATGACTTTTCAAAACCCTTAAAGGAAATACGCATTTTCGCGGGGTAAAAAATCCCATATCTGATCCCTTCTTTCCCTCTTAAAAGATCCTTAACCTTCTCGAATTTGTTTCTTTTTTGCACAATTTCATACGGGTAGTCCCTGAATATCTTAATAGTGTCATTGTCCAGCCGCAGTTGCACACCGTATTTGATTTTGCTCACATCTTCCAGTTCTAAAATATCCCGAAATTTCACAATAATATGTCGTGGATAAGTTTTTCCCGCACCAGATCTTTGTTTAAAACTTGGGACACGATGAGCCACTTCGATTTTCGGTTCTCTGGAAAGATTCAGCAGTTGTTTAAGCAAGCCCATGGCAAACTCACGCACATCCTCCCCTTCGGCTCCCTCTGAGACTCCAAGAATTCTCAAATTCTGACGTCTAGAGCGAGCTTCCAGGTCCAGGCATTTTTCTGAGACTTTACTGAGTTGAGTCACCATCTGTAGTGAAGTTTGTTAATTTTCTCGCCTCATTTGCTCATGTTCTTGCCTCATTTTTGCCATGTCTTCAACCACTCGAGCCGTGTTTTTCTCCAATTCCGTAATTGTGCGCATACTTGCAGCTACTGTTTCAAGCACAGCCGTGAACTTGCCCGTAGTAGTTTCATCCATCTTGTCCATTCTCTCTGATAGTCCATCTTTCACCTCATCAATTCGTTTATTCATAATGTCCAGTGAATCAATCATATTCTTCTGATTACCAGCATTTAAATCCCTCATCATCTTCTCCATTCCTTCCATCATTTTTGCCATATTTTCCTTCATATCTTCCTTCATATTATCCTTCATATTTTCCATCATAATTTTATTTTCGTCCAAAATCTCATCGTTCATATTTTTCACTGATTTCTTCCAGTCATCAAACTCTTTCTTAGATCTTGTATCCATTTCTGCAGCCACTTCAGAGACTTCAGAGATTTCAGAGGTAACTTCTGCTTCAGGCTTCTTCTGGTCTCTCAGCAGCTTTTTCACTGTTCTCTGAGGGCTCACAGCTGGAGACAGGTTACTGATTTAAAGGGCTTTAAACCACCGTTTAAAACATCGCGCTTTATGATGACGTCATCAGCGTGGCGACCAGAAGCTCCGGTAAGGTTTTTAAAAACAATCCCGATTTCTGGACCCGTTTTACACGATAAATCGTGAAATTTTTCGGGAGAGGAGCTGGGTGGACGTCTGTTAGTCCAACATGGCGCCACCCTTTTTCTAAGGTAGAGTCTGACGTATCTGAGTACCACACTATTGAATGGACCCGCATTTGCATTATGCAACCACATTACATATTTGTGTTCTCGGAGACAGGAGTCCTGGCTGGCCATTTGCATTTCCCAGACACAATAGCAATTACGGCAAAACAATATTTTGTGAAATAAATCAAAATCTGTGATTTAAAACGTCTTTTACATTTTTGGAAAAGCAATATTAAGATTAATACACACTTGTTCCAATCTATCAGCAGCAGGAGAAGATCAGGATCACCCGGGTGAATGTGGATATCAGAGATATGAGTTATAGTGAAGTGGTCGCACCAAGCGTACAGGCTGAACTAGATACGTGGGCACTAAGAAAGGAATCAACTGGGGCAGTCCCCTCGACAACAGCTATGCCTCATTGGATATTGCTGGGAGGATGACTGTTCTGCAGAGGTCTTGTCTATGGCGCAGCTGTGATCCTGGCTCTGAGGCACGGTGGGAAAGTGTGGAGACAGGCAGTCCATAGTGATAGGGAACTCGTTATCAATGTGGGAAGACAGGAGATTTTGTGGTAGCAAACGTCCACTGGAAGGTGTGTTGCCTCCTTGGTACCAAGGTGCAAAATTTCTCGGAGCGGCTGGATACATTCTCAAGGGAGAAGGTGAACAGCCGGAAGTCGCGGGTTAAATTGGCACATATGACATTATTAAGGAAATGAATATAGGGAGCTAGCAGGATCTCGGGGGTAATAATCTCCAGTTTGCTCCAGGATCCGTGTGCTGGTGAAAGTAAGAACAGGAGATAGAGCAGGTGAACGCATGGCTAAGGGACTAGTGCAGGGGGCATGTATTCAGATGTTTGGACCAATGGGATTATTCTGAGGCAGATGTGGTCCGTACACGGGGGATGGGTTGCAGCAGAAGTGGAGAGGGACAAACAGATCATTCTGGGACAGAGGTGATCTGTACAAGAGGGATGGGTTGTAGAAGAGCTGGGGTCGGAAGGGGGTGAGGGGGAGAATCAGCAGGTTTACGAGTGCTGTTTGAGATGGCTAAATTAGTTTGGCAGATCCCATCCAGGAGTGAGGCATGGGAGAGGCTGGAAGTCCGTACGGTAGGCAATGAAAGCATTTTCAGGGCACAGGGTAGGTAGGAACATGGCAGATAGAGAAGAAGTAGTTGGATTAAATTATATTTATTTCAGTGCAAGAAGCTGGGCGGATAAGGGGGGGTGAGCTCAGGGCGTGGATATGTACGGATGCTATAACCGTAACCTGTCAAGAAGAGGGACATGACTGGCTTCTTAATGTTCCAGGGTACATGTGTGACAGGCGAAATATTGATAGGGGTAACATTGGCGGCGCATTTGGTTCGCTAATTAAGGAGATCGTGCGAGATGACATTAGTGATGGATCGTCAGCATTGTGTGGAGATAGAGCAGGATTTGTGTGTGGATTTGAAAAATTAAAAAGTTGGTGATCACCTTGCTGGGAGTGCTATATATGCCACTAATAGATAAATTAAAGAGAAATGAGAACAAATATGCTCAGAGATTGCATTTAGCTACTAGACTAATAAAATTGCCCTAATGGGGGATTTGTACTGCGATTATTATAGTACCAAGGGATTTGACGGGGAGGAATTTGTCAAATGTATTCAGGAAAGTTTCTAAAGCCAACATGTAAAAGCCCCAACAAGGAAGTGGACAGAGCGTGACGTAGTCGAAGGAAGATGGGAAGGGCAAGCGTCTAGAATGGTGGTAGGCAATAATGTTTTCACCAACGACTACAGGTCTACTAGCTTTCAAATTGTTATGTACTAGCATAGTGTGGGCCGACAATTTCTGACCAACTTTACGCGACCATGCTGGAAACTACAAACGCTAATTGGAGTAGGATGTTTGCGGATAAAGTGATGTATGGAAAGCAGGATACCTTTAAAAAAAGTGACTGTGAGAATTCAAAACATGCATGTTCCTGTTAGAGTTAAGGGCAAAAGAGTAAGGAAGCGAGCCTTGGTGACGAAAGAATTGAGGGTTTGGTCAGGGAAAATGAGGCATGGGAGCTACTGGCCTCTGGGAACAAGTGTGGAGAATCTGTGGATTCAGAAGGCAGTGGAGGCCAATTCTCTGGATGCTTTCAAGAGAGTTAGATAGAGCTCTTAAAGATAGCGGAGTCGGGATGTGGAGAGAAGACAGGAACGGGTTACTGATTGTGGATGATCAGCCATGATCATATTGAATGGCGGTACTGGCTCGAAGGGCCAAATGGCCTACTCCTGCACCTATTGTCTATCCTTGGAAGAGTGGAAAGGAGGCGAAGGTGTGTGTATGCGTGTGTTTGTGTGTGTGGTGTATGTATGCGCGTGTATGTGTGTGTGTGTGTGTATGTGTGTGGTGTGTGTGGGGTCCGTGTGTGTGTGTGTATATATGTGTGTGGTATGTGTGTATGTGTGGTGTGTGTGTGGGGGGGTGCGTGTGTATGTGTGCGTCTGTGTGTGGTGTGTGGGTGTTGTGTATGTGTGGTGTGTGTGGTGTGTGTGTTGTGTGTGTGTGTGTGGTGTGTGTGTATGTGTGGTGTGTGTATGTGGTGTGTGTGTGTGTGGGGGGGGTGTGTATGTGTGTATGCGTGTGTGTAGTGTGTGTGTGTTTATGTATGCGGGTTGTGTATGTGTATGTGCGTGTGTGTATGTGCGTGTGTTGCCGCATGTTGCTGCACCTCCACACAGAGTCTTAATCCTTCATTGCTAACACCCAACAAAGTCAAGTCAAGTCAAGTCACTTTTATTTCTATAGCACATTTAAAAAACAACTCTCGTTGGCCAAAGTGCTTTTCATTGGTGGAGGTACTAACGTTATACAACATTGGTTCATAGATTAAGTACATACATAAATACATACATATAGCCCTCCCTCAGAGGACGTCAAGAAAGGCTTGAGAGTAAAGATGAGTTTTATGTCTCGACTTAAAGGATTCGATGGAGGGGGCAGTTCTGATGGGAAGAGGGATGCTGTTCCACAGTCTAGGAGCTGCAACCGCAAAGGCGCGGTCGCCCCTGAGCTTATGCCTAGACTGCGGGATGTTCAGTAACCCCAAGTCGGCCGATCTGAGGGACATGGAGGTGGTGTGGTGGGTAAGCAGACTTTTGATATAGGTGGGGGCAAGCCCGTTAAGGGCTTTGTAGACATAAAGAAGGATCTGCAATAAAGGATCTTTATTCGGAACCGCACAGGGAGCCAGTGGAGAGAGGCCAGAATCGGGGTGATGTGGTCCCTTTTTCGGGTGCCCGTCAGGAGTCTCGCTGCAGCGTTTTGGACCAGTTGCAGGTGGGACAGGGAAGATTGGCTGATGCCAATGTAAAGGGAGTTGCAGTAATCGAGGCGGGAGGAGATAAATGTGTGGATGATCTTTTCGAGGTCATCAAACTGGAGGAATTGTTTTATTTTAGCTATCGTCCGAAGCTGGAAGAAGCTAGTTTTTACCACGGCATTGACTTATTTGTCAAATTTCAATGCTGAGTCAAATATCACGCCAAGGTTTTTGACGTGAGGTTTGAGTAATTGGGTAAGGCTTCCAAGGCTGCCTGCTATCATTTTGATTGAGTCCGAGGGGCCGAGAAGGATGATCTCAGACTTACTCTCGTTTAGTTGGAGGAAATTCTGGACCATCCAACACTTTATATCCTCGAGGCAGTGAATAAGGGTAAGTAGATTTGATCGTTTTGGGGCTTCAGGGGGAGATAGAGTTGTGTATCGTCTGCATTGCAATGGAAGGAAATGCCATGCCTTTGAATGACTTGGCCTAAGGGGAGCATATACAGGGAGAAGAGAATGGGGCCAAGGATGGAACCTTGTGGAACCCCGCAGCAGAGATTAGCTGGGGAGGAAAAAGAGTTGCCTATGTTAGTAGAGAAACTCCTACATTTGAGGTAGGAGATGAACCAGCTCAGGGCAGTGCTATCAATACCAACCATGTGCTGGAGACGGACAAGTCAGCATTCTTTCCTTTCCCTCCAATTTGTTATATTAGTACCACAATTTATGATCGCCGGACAACAATATGGGATCTAATAGAACAAACATAGGTAGCAAAATTGAACATACCGGGTTTGCAGCCATGTGGTTCTATGCAGTACTCTGTTCGCTGTGTCATGTGTTGGAGGGTATTGTGTGCCTGACCAGCACCCTGATTCTGGCTTCACGCGAGACCATGTCGCACTCATAATGATGGCTCAAATCAGGAGAGCACGGTAAGAAAATCTCGTAGAGTAGCGGTGGTTTTCTCAAACATTCATAGATCTTTATAGAACGTGACAGTGTGTACTGGAAAACATTCTGTGAGGAGCCACATTTTTCAACGATTCACAGCACTTACAGTTTGTACAGCTCGCATCACAATGGTTACATGCAGATTTCACAATTTTGAAATGATGCACATGACAATTAAACACTTTTGCTTTAACGCTCTTAATATGTAAGATTTGGGGTTAAATATATTACAAACTTGCCCAAATTTCTCATCACTTCCATAATTTGCTGAGTCACCTTTACATCCAAGATCTCCCCCTCCCCAGAGTGAAACCTCTGCTGCGGGTATTCGATGGGACAGTGCCCTGAAGTGACCAAAGACGTGGTTTTAATAGTAAGATTAAACGAGAACTTACCAGTTTGAAGTTTGGTCTGTATTTTATGAGGAGTTACGATGAGGGATTACGTGAAGAAGCCCGCCAGCCGCATGCGCGTCAACCTTCAAAGCAGCGATGTGAAATCACAGATAATAGTTGTTGAACTGAATATAGGAAGATTCGAGAAACAAGAACTACCAGCTGACCTTTATGAGAGAGGGTTGGGAGCGGAGGGCACGTAATCCCTCATCGTAACTCCTCATAAAATAAAGATCAAACTTCAAACTGGTAAGTTCTCGTTTAAACTTACTATTTTACTTCGGAGTCATGTGAGTGACTACGTGAAGATTTCAAAGCTCTGTGATTTCATGCCGTGAACACGAGTCCATGCAACCACTGCATTAGTTGACCAAGGAGTGAAAATCATAATGCATTCAGACGTGACATAGATTTAAAGCATGCTGACACTTTTTATTAAACAAAAATTGACGAATATGAAATAATAGAGACCCCTCACATCCGGGTTAAATTATAAAACAGAACTTAAAATTGAGTTAGCAAACACCCCCCGGCCTGGCAATGGGTTTGTTATAAAACGTTTGGAAAGTTCTTTCCTTTGACCATCCCGCCGCCGCTAGGATGTGGTCCAATGGAAACTCCAAAACCCTCGCTGCTGATGTTGTTGCAGCCCTGGTGGAGTGAGATTTAAAAATATCACTGTCCATATCTGCACAAGCCAAAACCTGTCTTAACCACCTCGAGATGGTCTGCACTGACACCCTCTTGTGAGGTTTTTTGTGGCTACCAAATACTGCTAGTTCAGTGCCTCTGAGACTTTTTGTGGCCTTAATATACTGTTGTAGATGTGTGACCACACACACCCTACGGTCCACGGGGTATGCCATAAACACTAATTTGAGACCTGATGCCCCTGGTCTGCTCTGCTTGACTAAGTCATGCACATAAAAAGTTATTTTACTGGCAGAAATAACCATTGTGTCCAGTCATAGTTTATGCAACGACTGGACCCGTTGCGCCGAAATCAGTGCCATGAGCATAACCAATTTAAAAGTTAGTCTGACTAGTGACAGTGATGTAGCTGGAGCCACCGCCGAAGCAGCGTCAGTACAATGTTCACATCCCATATCTCCGAGTACCTTCAACTGGGGGGGATTGGTGTTGAAGATACCCTTCATGAACCTGGATATCAGCGGGTGAGACCCGACAGCGTGGCGTCCCGATCCCAGCAACAAGTATAATGACAATGCACTCCTAGCACAATTAATGGCACTGTAACTCAATCTTTCATCAAAAACTAGATTGGTCAGAAATTCCAAGACATCCGACACCCGTGCCGTGTCATACGTGATGTTGGACTGCGAACAGAACGTTTCCCATCTCTTCATATAGGAGATGTACTGCTTCTTGTTGCTATCTCTCCAAGCCGCAGTGATTTGATTTGATTTGATTTGATTTATTTCTTGTCATTTGAACCTCAAGGCTCAAACGAAACTCTGTTTCCACAGCCATACAAACAAAACAATTCCTACAAGACACACAAACAATTCAATTTACAGAAAAACATCCATCACAGTGAATCTCCTCCTCACTGTGATGGAAGGCAAAGTCTTTTCTCTCCCCTGCCCCATTTTTCTCCCGATGTTGAAGCCCCAGGCGGGCAATGTTAAGTCCCACGGCCGTTGAGGCCGCGCCGGGCGATGTACGGCCTCGCTCCGGGCCCAAAAGTCACAAAGTTGGAGCCCCCGGCGGGCGCTGGATTTACGGCCCCGCTCCGGTCGTTCCAACCCCGCGACTCGAGCTGGAGAAGTTGCGTTGCGGGAGCTCCGGAAAGCGGTCTCTCACCCGGACCCGCGAACTCCCGATGTCCCAGTCCACGGGTCTGCAGCTGCAGCTGGAGCTCCGGAGTCGGGCCGCAGCAACGAGCCACCACCGCTCCCCGCGCTCCGAGGCCGGCCAGCCTCACGATGGTAAGTCCGCAGCTCCGCGACTGGAGCCCCCAGGTCGTCCCGGTCGGAGGCCGCTCCACGGAGCTAGGCCCCAACGACAACGGAGACCCGACAGGGAAAAGGTCGGGTCTCCCGTGCAGGGAAGAGATTTTTAAAGTTTCCCCCTCCCCCCCCCCCCCCACATATACACAATTAAAACTACAAAAAAAATACAAACAACTACATTTAACTAGACAAAAATAAAAAAAAAGACAGACGGGCTGTAGGGGCCGCTGCAGTAATCCCCGCCGCCGCACTCCGCAATATGCAGTGATCACGTCCACAGTTCGATCTGACAGTCCGAGCCCCAGGAAAGGTCTCCTCAGAGTCTGCAAATCAACAAATTTATTCGATCATGTGGCTCTCCCCAGTCACGGGATGAACCAGCAGATTACTGCGTTTGGGAATGGCCATAAAAGGCTCTGATATCATTCCTAGTATCAATGAGAACCATGGCTGTGTAGGCCAGTCAGGCACTACCAAAATGCCTGACGCGGAGTCTTGTTGGATCTTTTACAAGACCCGGCTGATGAGGCAGAACGGAGGGAATGCATAGAAAAACATTCCTCCCCAGTCTAGCGAGAATGCATCCATCGCTACTGCCCCTGGGTCTGGCTCCCATGCAACATACTTTGGTAACTGGTGATTAAGCCTGGATGCGAATAAATCGATATCCGGCGTTCCATACCGAGCGATAATGTTGGTGAACACTTTATGATCCAACATCCACTCTGTGTTGTCATTAAATTTACGTGACCTGGTGTCCGCCATTATATTGAGCCTACCTGGCAGGTAGGTAGCTGAAATCCAAATGCTTCTTACAATACACCAGTGCCAAATAAGTTTAGCCAAATTATCACAGGATACTGACTTAATTCCACCCATGTGATTAATATATGCCACCGCTGTGGTGTTGTCAACCTGAAGTTGAACATGCAGATGATGCATATTGGCACAATAAGCCTTCAGCCCATAGAATGCTCCCAGCATCTCTAAATAGTTAATACCACGTGACTGAAGAAATGATGATTCATGCACATCCCATCTGCCACCGCAACTGGAGATGGTATTATTAGCTCCCCATCCTTGAGCACTAGCATCAGTTTGTAATATAACTGAAAGTTTGCTGACTAAAATGGTATTGGAGCAGTGCCGGATATTGGTCGTCCACCATTGTAATTCTGAAATAGCATCTGCTGGTAGCCGCATAGGTCTGTTACAATGACCTGCATGATGTTTGAGTGCTTGCTCCTTTGCACGTTGTAAATTCTGATAATGCAAAGGTCCAAACTGAGCAGCTGGAAAGGCAGCCACTAATTTGCCAACTACACTGGCTACTTGTCGAATAGATGGTTGCTCAATAACAACAAGGTTGTTACAGGCTTCTATTAATTCTAATCTCTTGCCCCAGGGCAGAGTTACAGACAGGTGAATAGAGTTAATGGTAAATCCCAAATAATCAATAACTCTAGATGGTATCAACTTAGATTTATCTGGATGGTTGAGAAACCCCAATCTCTCAAACAAAAGTTTAGTGGCTGAAACAGCTAATTTAGCTAATTTCAGAGTTTTTTCTATAATTAGGATATCATCCAAGTATGCCATAACAATATGATTTGGGGCTCTAAGAAGCCCAAGCGCTGGTTTCAATAATTTGGTAAATAATCTGGGGGCTGATGTTAACCCATTAGGCAATGCTTTAAATTGCCACAGTTGCCCCATCCAGTTAAACTTTAAATACCGCCGGTGATCCCTGTGAATGGGTACCGAATAGTATGCATCTTTGAGATCGATGCATGCCATAAAGCATCCTTTGGAAATCAGTTGTTTGGCAGTAACGAAGGTTTACATTTAAAAATGTCTATACTGCACAAAAGCGTTAAGTTGAGTCAAATCAAGGATGATTCGGCATCCTCAATCTTTCTTTTGTCTTGTAAATATATTAGAAACGAATTCATGAGGTTCATGACTCGACCTCTCAATCACCCCTTTTGTATATACGTTTTGAATTTCAGCTTGCACATCCAAACCTTCCTGTTGTGAATGAACAAATGTCCGGTTTGGTGCATGCTGTGTGGGTGGCAATGAATTGGGAAGGAATTTGATTTGGAACCCCTGTATACTGTGCAGTATAAACTGATCTGACATTACCCAACTCCATTCATTCAAAAACAAGTGTAATCTCCCACCAACTTGTAAACGGTCCACACACCCCATGTTCCGGAAAGAACCAGACCCACCTACCTCCATGGTTACCGGTGGTTGTGTGGTTTTTATTTCCGTCCCCGAGGTTTGGTGGGTAGGGTTGCTGGAGTGCGCTTATGGCGCATTTCCACGAGGGCCGGCCTGGGCCATGCCCTAAAAAAGACTTCTGCCCAGAATATACGGCCTTCGAGCTGCCACCAGCTTCAGCGAACCGCTTGCTGCTGATGGAAGCGTAGGGGTGCTGCCGCCGGAATGGTGAAGCTCTGCTTGTCGACGGCGCCTTCATCAGCCCGACAGCTTTCGCTTCTTCATCGAGATCCTTGACCTGTTTTGACAGATTTTCTCCGAAGAGAAGATTCGGCGGCTGGATGTTGCTGGCCCTGCACAACCCCGCAAATTTGGGGTTCAGGGCAGGTCAATTGGCATTTTTTCGAAAGGAATGAATTTCAAAATGTACTGACTCCGTACGCTCTGCTCCTCAGAGAGGGAGACATTGTGCAGCCCTGAACCAGGCGCCGCCACGGGCCCCCGAGGAGACCCGCGCTGATATACCTCCGTGCCTGGAGAATATCATGATGGAGCATCCTTTCCATCAGGTGCTCCATCCGGGATAAACGTCCGAAGACGCTACCAATTGTAGGAGGCGAGCCCTCCTGGCCTGACTCGTCCGAGTCCACAGGCATATCCGACTTTCTCTTGGCTTTACCCCCTTTCTGGGGAACCACAGTGCTTTCGACAGGCACTAAGTCGGAAGCCGCTGACCGCACCGTCAGCGACTCGGGTGGCGAAATCGACGGCCATCGGCTACCCGCACTCCCGCGGTCCTCCATAGCCGGTTTTCCCGCGGCCCGTCTGGACTTCGCCCTGGAATTTTCCATGATAATTGGAAACTCGCCGTTCTGTAATCAAGATTACTGAACAAAAAACGACCTCAGAATAAGTGCAAAACTTACCTGTGGGGCTTTTTAAACTTACCGCTGGAGGAGCAACGCGCCTCCCAGCCAGTCATGTGCCATACGTTAGACGTATTGACGCGCATGCGGGCTGGCGGGCTTCTTCACGTAGTCACTCACGTGACTCCGAAGTAAATTCACGGTTCACTGCTGACCATTGAGCACGGGTTATCTCCCAACTATTTTGTCGGTCCCTTTCAGAAACCCAGCGTTGCAACTCGTCCGTCCATCACCTTCCCAGAGGATTGTATTTAGATTATTGATTCGCTGTCGATTATGCGATCTCCATGATGTATGCCAGCCCTTACTTGGCTATTCTCTTTTATTTTCATGAAAACCACGACCACTGCCTAAATCCTTGGAGGAAATGAGTCAGGGAGCAAAGGTGATACTTGGTAAGCATGTCGTTTGGATGTTCTATGAACATGCTGCTTCCCCAACCTTGGTATTTCACTGATTGCTCTCATTGAAGAACGACATTTAATTCGAAATTACGTTGGAGTTAAGGAAAGAAGTGTGTTGACGGCACAGAAACTGACGGTCCCCACCGTGCAGTGTTAGAACTATTTAATCTACTCTACCTGTGTATATACACTGATTTGGTGAACGGTAGATACACCTACAGTGCATAATTGGGATAAGCAGTATCCGACTAAATGGCCCATGTTTGCAAGAAAGCTACTGTTGGAGACTCTGCGGTTAAATAAATGGGACCATCGGAGGAGAGTGTCGCAGCTCTTAGAGCGTTTGCCTGATGACACCATAGACCCGGGTAACCTCGCCTGTTGGCTTGTGGACTTTGTGCCTTCTCCCCTTGACCACATATGTCCAGCCCGAAGTTTCCGTAACCTCCACAATGACGAGCAATTTGGACATTGTGCATCATCTGTAAATTCCCACGATTATGCCGCTGAATTTCGAATTGGGGGGAAGGGCTATAGGGTTGATACAATTTATGGAGAATATAATCAATGTCAGATTAGTGTAAGTAGATGTTTGATGCGGTCATAATGTGTGCCGTGCCTGTTTGAGTAATGCATCTCAACAGGTCTGATTCTAATATTTGATTATGATGCTTTAAATGCTTCAGGTTATTATCATTTTCCGTTTAATTAACTTTATCAATCGAGCAAATGGATGTGTTACCACAGTCAACAACAGCTCTCTAAACTTCATTTGCGCCACAGCATAGATGCACGTGTTTGTGCAACAACTCAGTAGTTGAAGCATAAATCCTAATTCCGATACAAGGCTACGAAGAGAAATAGCACAATGTCCCAAATAACATATTCGTTCCCATATTAATTATATTGTAAATATCGCCCATAACAGAACGAAATTTCCAGAGATACATAACAACAATATCACCGATTTTCTTAGATTCTCAATTTCTGGATCATTAGGGCCCTTAGCACTTTTCTGGTCGCGGAGTTTCCTGCGGGCTCTGCTGACCAGCAAAATATGTCTGATCGTTAAATTATTGAGCAGCAGAATGGATACAAACGGGACACATGGGGTGAGAATATAATGAAGAAACTCAATCTGTGCCCAGGTCTTTGACATCATAACACGTAATTCATTGTAACAAAACGAAGGAGTATTCGCCAATCTGTACCAAGATGTGTACATAAAATACCAGTAAACATTCTTTACACTCACCGTGCCCAGAACCACAGCCGCTGTATTATCGGTGCAATTTCTATGCCTCAGCTTTAGGCAACAGATGGCAACAAATCGGTCAAATGTGAAGGAGACGGTGAACCACACAGAACAGTCGGTCACTGCGTAAAGCAGGATGGCGTGGATATTACACAGAGGGGTGGATTTGATGAGCAAACAGAATCTGTCTCAATATCAGGTCAAAGATAATGACCAGTAGATCCGCGGGTCACACAGCTGGAGAAACCACACTTTCCTCGAGACAGGACCACAATTATCACCAGGTTTACTGTGATGCAAAAAGAATGATAATATTACCAGTGCAGGTAGACAAAAATGCTGGAGAGACTCAGAGGTTGAGGCAGTATCTATGGAGCGAAGGAATAGGTGACGTTTCGGGTCAAGACCCTTCTTCAGACTGATGTAAGGTTGGGAGGGGGCGGGAAGAAGAAAGGAAGAGGCGGAGACAGTGAGCTGTGGGGGAGCTGGGGAGGGGAGGGGAAGGAGGGAGAAAGCAAAGACTACTTGAAATTGGAGGTCAATGTTCATACCGCTAGGGTGTAAACTACCCAAGCGAAATATGAGGGGCTGCTCTTCCAATTTGCGGTGGGACTCACCCTGGCCATGGAGGAGGCCCAGGACAGAAAGGTTGGATTCGGAATGGGAGCGGGAGTTTAAGTGCTGAGCCAACGGGAGTTCAGGTTGGTTAGTACGGACTGAGCGGAGGTGTTGGGTGAGGCGATCGGCAAGCCTCGGCTTGGTCTCACCGATGTGGAGCAGTTGAAACCCAGAACATCGGATGCAATAGATGAGGTGCAGGTGAATCTCTGCCTCACCTGGAAAGATTGCTTAGGTCCTTGGATGGAGTCAAGGGGGGAAGTAAAGCGACAAGTGTAGCATTTCTTGCGGTTGCAAGGGAAGGTACCAGGGGAGGGTGTGGTTAGGGTGGGAAGGGACGAATTGACCAGGGAGTTACGGAGGGAACGGTGTCTGCGGAAAGCTGAAAGGTGAGGAGATGGGAAGATGTGGCCAGTGGTGGGATACCGTTGGAGGTGGCAAAAATTTCGGAGGATTATATGTTGTATGTGACGGCTGGTAGGGTGGAAAGTGAGGACAAGCGGGACTCTGCCCTTGTTACGAGTGGGGGTGGGGGGGGAGTGAGAGCGGAGTTACGGGATATAGAAGAGATCCTGGTCTCATCTATAGTCGAAGAGGGGAATGCCCGTTCCCTAAAGAATGAGGACATCTCCGATGCCCTGGTTTGTAACCTCATCCTGGGTGCAGATGCGGTGTAGACGGAGGAATTGGGAGTAGGGGAGAGATTCCTTACAGGAAGCAGTGTGGGAAGAAGTGTAGTACAGATAGCCTTGGGAGTCAATGGGTTTGTAGAAGATGTCGGTCAGTAGTCTGTTACCTGCGATGGAGATAGTGAGGTCTAGAAACGCTAGGGAGATGTCGGAATTGGTCCAGGTGAATTTGAGTGCCGGATGGAAGTTAGTGGTGAAATGGATGAAGTCAGTGAGTTCTGCATGGGTCCATGAGGTAGCACCAATGCAGTCGTCAATGTAGCGGAGGTAGAGTTCGGGGATAGGGCCACGGTACGCCTCGAACAAGGATTCTTCGATGTACCCTACAAAGAGGCGGGCATAGCTGGGGTCCTTAGCTACGCCTTGGATTTGGAGGAAATGGGAGGAGTCAAAGGAAAAGTTGTTGAGGGTAAGGACCAGCTCTGCTAGGCGGAGGAGAGTATCGGTAGACGGGAATTGGTCGGCTCTGTGGTCGAGGAAGAAACTGAGTGCTTTAAGACCCCCCCTGGTGGGGGATGGAGATGTGGAGTGGCTGGACACTCACTCACTTGTCCAGTCACTCTACACCTCCATCCCCCCATCATTATGTGGGTTACATAGATACATAGAAAATAGGTGCAGGAGTAGGCCATTCGGCCCTTCGAGCCTGCACCGCCATTCAATATGATCATGGCTGATCGTCCAACTCAGTATCCCGTACCTGCCATCTCTCCATACCCCCTGATCCCCTTAGCCACAAGGGCCACATCTAACTCCCTCTTAAATATAGCCAATGAACTGGCCTCAACTACCCTCTGTGGCAGAGAGTTCCAGAGATTCACCACTCTCTGTGTGAAAAAGTTTTTCCTCATCTCAGTCCTAAAGGATTTCCCCCTTATCCTTAAGCTGTGACCCCATGTCCTGGACTTCCCCAACATCGGGAACAATCTTCCTGCATCTAGCGTGTCCAACCCCATAAGAATTTTGTACGTTTCTATAAGATCCCCTCTCAATCTCCTAAATTCTAGCGAGTATAAGCCAAGTCTATCCAGTCTTTCTTCATATGAAAGTCCTGACATCCCAGGAATCAGTCTGGTGAACCTTCTCTGCACTCCCTCTATGGCTATAATGTCCTTCCTCAGATTTGGAGACCAAAACTGTACGCAATACTCCAGGTGTGGTCTCACAAGACCCTGTACAACTGCAGTAGAACCTCCCTGCTCCTACACTCAAATCCTCTTGCTATGAAGGCCAACATACCATTCGCTTTCTTCACTGCCTGCTGCACCTGCATGCCTACTTTCAATGACTGGTTTACCATGACACCCAGGTCTCGCTGCATCTCCCCATTTCCTAATCGGCCACCATTTAGATAATAGTCTGCCTTCCCGTTTTTGACACCAAAGTGGATAACCTCACATTTATCCACATTATACTGCATCTGCAAAACATTTGCCCACTCACCCAGCCTATCCAAGTCACCTTGCAGTCTCCTAGCATCCTCCTCACAGCTAACACTGCCCCCCAGCTTAGTGTCATCCGCAAACTTGGAGATGTTGCTTTCAATTCCCTCGTCCAGATCATTAATATAAATTGTAAATAGCTGGGGTCCCAGCACTGAGCCTTGCGGTACCCCACTAGTCACTGCCTGCCATTGTGAAAAGGACCCGTTTACTCCTACTCTTTGCTTCCTGTTTGCCAGCCAGTTCTCTGTCCACATCAATACTGAACCTCCAATACCGTGTGATTTAAGTTTGTATCCTAATCTCTTATGTGGTACCTTGTCGAAAGCCTTCTGAAAGTCCAGATACAACACATCCACTGGTTCTCCCCTATCCACTCTACTAGTTACATCCTCGAAAAATTCTATAAGATTCGTCAGACACGATTTACCTTTCGTAAATCCATGCTGACTTTGTCCAATGATTTCACCACTTTCCAAATGTGCTACTATCCCATCTTTAATAACTGACTCTAGCAGTTTCCCCACTACCGATGTTAGACTAACTGGTCTGTAATTCCCCGTTTTCTCTCTCCCTCCCTTCTTAAAAAGTGGGGTTACGTTTGCTACCCTCCAATCCTCAGGAACTACTCCAGAATCTAAGGAGTTTTGAAAAATTATCACTAATGCATCCACTATTTCTGGAGCTACTTCCTTAAGTACTCTGGGATGCAGCCTATCTGGCCCTGGTGATTTATCGGCCTTTAATCCATTCAATTTACCCAACACCACTTCCCGACTAACCTGGATTTCACTCAGTTCCTCCATCTCCTTTGACCCGCGGCCCCCTGCTATTTCCAGCAGATTATTTATGTCTTCCTTAGTGAAGACGGAACCAAAGTAGTTATTCAATTGGTCCGCCATATCCTTGTTCACCTGTTTCTGACTGCAAGGGACCTACATTTGTTTTAACTAATCTCTTTCTCTTCACATATCTATAAAAACTTTTGCAGTCAGTTTTTATGTTCCCTGCCAGTTTCCTTTCATAATCTATTTTCCCTTTCCTAATTAAGCCCTTTGTCCTCCTCTGTTGGTCTCTGAATTTCTCCCAGTCCTCTGGTATGCTGCTTTATCTGGCTAATTTGTACGCATCATCTTTTGCTTTGATACTATCCCTGATTTCCCTTGTGCACGGATGCACTACCTTCCCTGATTTATTCTTTTGCCAAACTGGGATGAACAATTTTTGTAGTTCATCCATGCAGTCTTTAAATGCCTTCCATTGCATATCCACCGTCAACCCTTTTAGAACTAATTGCCAGTCAATCTTGGCCAATTCACGTCTCATACCCTCAAAGTTACCTTTCTTTAAGTTCAGAACCGTTGTTTCTGAATTAACAATGTCACTCTCCATCCTAATGAAGAACTCAACCATATTAATGTCACTCTTGCCCAAGGGTGCACGCACAACAAGACTGCTAACTAACCCTTCCTCATTACTCAATACCCAGTCTAGAATAACCTGCTCTCTCGTTGGTTCCTCTACATGTTGGTTTAGATAACTATCCCGCATACATTCCAAGAAATCCTCTTCCTCAGCACCCCTGCCAATTTGATTCACCCAATCTATATGTAGATTGAAGTCACCCATTATAACTGTTTTGCCTTTGTTGCACGCATTTCTAATTTCCTGTTTGATACCATCCCCAACTTCACTACTACTGCTAGGTGGCCTGTACACAACACCCACCAGCGTTTTCTGCCCCTTAGTGTTTCGCAGCTCTACCCATACCGATTCCACATCCTCCAAGCTAATGTCCTTCCTTTCCACTGCGTTAATCTCCTCTCTAACCAGCAACGCTACCCCACCTCCTTTTCCTTTCTCTCTATCCCTCCTGAATATTGAATATCCCTGGATGTTCAGCTCCCAGCCTTGGTCACCCTGGAGCCATGTCTCCGTGATCCCAACTATATCATAATCATTAATTGCTATCTGCACGTTCAACTCATCCACCTTATTACGAATGCTTCTTGCATTGAGACACAAAGCCTTCAGGCTTGTTTTTACAATGCTCTTACCCCTTATACAATTATGTTGAAAAGTGGCTCTTTTTGATTTTTGCCCTGGATTTGTCTGCCTGCCACTTTTACTTTTCACCTTGCTACCTATTGCTTCCGCCAGCATTTTACACCCCTCTGTTTCTCTGCTCACCCATTTAAGAACCCCACCACCTCTTATTCTCTGTTTATTATTGTTTTCTTCTTTCCCCCCTACATGTTGGGTCTGAGTGCTTTCCTTCTCTGCCTCCTGCCTCACACACTGTCTAATAGCATTCTCTATTTGAGTCCCTCCCCCCAACCATTCTAGTTTAAAGTCTCCCCAGTAGCCTTTGCAGATCTCCCCGCCAGGATATCGGTCCCCCTCAGGTTCAAGTGCAACCCATCCTTTTTGTACAGGTCGAACCTTCCACAAAAGAGGTCCCAATGATCCAGAAATTTGAATCCCTGCCTTCTGCACCAGTCCTTCAGCCACGCATTTATCCTCCACCTCGCTCAGGTAAACGTCGTGAACAAACACACGCTACTTTGATGAAGATCAACAATTTCTAATTGATTCCGAAAGCAAAGAACAATGTTCTGGGTCTCAACGAAGAAGGATTAATAATACCATATGGGTAATGCACTGCTGAATATATACATCCGCAGCAACAACACGGTCCTTTTATGTTGTGTGAATGCATGTAGATCACCCCAGACACGAGGTTCCGTAACAGACAGGAACCCACGATTACATTGGCATGACTCAGAGTGGCGCTTACCCAGCAGTTGGTGAGTATCAATTAAATTATATTTTGCAATTCACCCAGATGAAGCCTATCATTGACGTGGTAATTGATGGGATGGTGTGATTTCTGGTATCTTTGAGCTTGGAGTGGTTGCAATTGAAGGAGTTGTGTGATATCAAATGATCGCACACTTGTCAAGTCACACAGAGATCATATAGAGAAGGAATAAAGCCCGTTCTCCTATCACTGTGAAGTGCACCCCGCAATACCACGGTGGGAATCATGACAGAAGCCTCCTCGTGGCGATCCCGGGAAACGACAACACGATGCACTCTGTGACGCGTCGGGTGACCAATTCTGTCAACATGTTGGACGATGACAGAAGCCAACAGCGAGCAACGTCGTCTGACACACGAGCGAACGAAAACACGAGCGAACAAAAAGTACCACGGTGCGGTGGAACTTTCTGTTCTAAAGAAGCTTTGGACCTGATGGTATACCCGCTCGAATTCTCAAGACCTGTGCAGACCAACTGGCCTGAGTTTTTGCGGACATTTTCAGTCTCTCACTTCTGAGGTCTGAGGTTCCCACCTGCTTTAAGAGAACATCAATAATACCGGTGCCCAAGAAGAGTAAGGTGATGTGCCTCAATGACTATCGACCAGTGGCACTAATGTCTGTGGTGATGAAGTGCTTTGAGAGGTTGGTTATGGTGCACATCAACTCCTACCTCGACAAGAACCTTGACCCACTGTAGTTCGCATATCATCACAACAGGTCAACGGAGGATGCAATCTCACTGGCTCTCCACTCCGCACTGGACCACTTGGACAATAAAAACACTTATGTCAGGCTGTTGTTTATAGACTACAGCTTGGAATTTAACACCATCATCCCTTCCAAGCTGATTACCAAACTCATGGAACCTTGCGCATCCCTCTGCAATTGGATCCTCGACTTCCTCATCCACGGACCAGTCTGTTTGAATTGGCGGAAACACTTCATCCTCAGTAACAATTAGCACGGGAGCACCTCAAGGCTGCTTGCTCAGTCCCCTGCTTTACTCACTCTATACCCATGATTGCGTAGCCGGACACAGTGCGAACTGCATCATCAAGTTTGCCGACAACACCACTGTTGTTGGACGAATCACAGATGGGGCCGAGTCAGAGTATAGAAGTGAGATCGACCAACAACCTGGCTCTCAACATCAGAAAGACCAGGGAATTAATTGTGGACTTTGGTAGGAGAAGGATGTGGACTCACAATCCTGTTCACATCAATGGTGGAGAGGGTCAAAAACTTCAAGATCCTGGGTGTGCATATTTCTGAAGATCTTTCATGGACCCTGCACACCGATACAATTATAAAGAAGGCACATCAGCGAAACCACTTCCTGAGAAGATTACGGAGATTCGGCATGTCGAAGAGGATTCTCCTAAAATTCTACAGGTGCATGGTAGAGAGGATTCTGACTGGTTGCATCATGGCCTGGTTCGGCAACTTGAACGTCCAGGAGTGAAATAGACTACGAAAAGTTGTGACCACTGCCCAGTCCATCACCGGCTTTGACCTTCCCACCGGCGAAGAGCTCTATCGTAATCGCTTCCTCAAAAAGGCACCCAAAATCATCAAAGACCCACACCATCCTGGCCACTCACTCATTTCACCATTGCCATCAGGAAGAACGTACAGGAGCCTGAAAACTGTAACGTCCAGGTTCGGGAACAGCGGGGGAGGGGGCGTAGGCGGGGGCGGGGGGGGGGAGCAGGGGGTTGGAGGGTGGCCGATAAGGGGCAGGAACGGTTGGGGGGGTCGGGGGGCACCCGCGAATGGGCATCTTGGTCAGGCCCAGGGGCAAACCGAGAGGGAGATCCCCCCCCTCCCACCCCGATCGGCCCTCCGCACTCACTGCCTTGTGTCCAAACACCAGGATCGTGGGACTAACTCTGTCTTACCTGTTTGCGGTCATCGGCGGTGAAGTGCGGCGTCGCCAGTAGCGGGGACCGCACGGCAACGGCGAGCGGAGGCACGTGCCTCACTGGCGGAGGCTGTGGCAGTGGAGGTTTGACGCACGGCGCTCGAGCCACACTGGCGGCGGCCCATGCGGGCGGCCGTGCCGCACTCGTGCATCACTGGTGGAGGTTGTGCGGTAAGAATATAGTTTTAAACAGTGTAGGTTTTATTTTAGCACCGTGCGGTGTTGGGAACACCGCCGCACGGCCCCGGACTTGTGCGTTCTCACGAGTGCGCGGTCTATGGCGGCAGATTCTTCCCGTTTCGCCGCCAATGACCGCAGACTCGTGACACAGGCCTTTAAAACGCAACCAGAACTTGAGGAGCACCGTTCTGCGTCTTTAGTTCCATGTTGATTACAGTTCTAGAGCAAACCTATTGTTCACAGAATGTTGCAATAGACAATAGTCAATAGACAACAGGTGCAGGATTAGGCCATTCAGCCCTTCGAGCCAGCACCGCCATTCACTGTGATCATGGCTGACCATCCACTATCAGTACCCCGTTCCTGCCTTCTCCCCATATCCCCCGACTCCGCTATCTTTGAGAGCTCTATCTAACTCTCTCTTGAAAGCATCCAGAGAATTGGCCTCCACTGCCTTCTGAGGCAGAGAATTCCACAGATTCACATCCCTCTGTGTGAAAAAGTTTTTCTTCATCTCTATTCTAAATGGCTTACCCTTTGTTCTCAAACTGTGGCCCCTGGTTCTGGACTCCCCCAACATCGGGGACATGTTTCATGCCCCTAGCGTGTCCAAACCCTTATTAAATCGTCTGTCTGTCTGCCTGTATGTCTGTCTGTCTGTCTGTCTGCCTGTCTGTCTGTCTGTCTGTCTCCATTCTCCTGTGCTGCGAGTGTACCAATTTGTTCCGATCGGTTGAATGTCGTAAAAGTTAGCGAGGTTTAAAAATCGTAAAAACCGCGAGTGTGCAGATCGATCACTTCTCCTGCCAGTCAGCGCAACGTGGATTAGTCTCTTCCCTTGTCAATCCCCGGGACGGTCCGCCCCTTCCTGCGCCATCGTGTCTTTACTGGAGCTGAGGATTGTCGGTGGAGGTTTCCTCTCCCCTCCCTCCATACTACTCGCCCCTGCCCACACATCCCTCCCCCTATAAGCATCCCTGCCGACACACACCCCCGCCCACACACACACAACCCCGCCCACACACCCAACCCCCCCCCCCCCAGCGCCCTAAAATTCAACATCCCCTGGCTGAAGAAATTCCTCTTCATCTCTATACTTATGTTACGATATTTTATTCTCGGGCTGCGCCCTCTGGTCCCAGACTCTCCCATTACTGGAAACATCCTCTCCACAGCCACTATCCAGGCCTATCATTATTTGGAAGGTTTCAATGAGTGTCCCCCTCAACTCCCCATTCATCCTAAACTCCAGCGAGTACAGACCCAGAGCCACCAAAAGCTGCTCATACATTAACATACATCATTCTCGTAAACCTTCCATTCTCGTAAACCTTTGGACCCTCTCCAAAGCTAGCACATCCTTCCTCAGATAACGGGTCTCAAATCTGCTCATAATATTCAAATTGTGGTCTGACCAGCACCTTATAAAGACTTAGTATTTACATCCTTGCTTTTATATTCTATTGCTTGTTGTTTAGTTTAGTTTTAGTTTAGAGATACAATGCAGAAACAGATCCTTCGGTGCACCGAGTCCGCTCCATCCAGTGATCCCCACACATTAACACTATCCTACACACACTAGGGTCAATATGTTTACATTTACAAACCTGTGTTCCTTTGGAAAGTGGGTGGAAACCGAAGGTCTCAGAGAAAATTTGCATGGTCACTTGGAGAATGTACAAACTCTGTACAGACAGCACCCATAGTTGGGATTGAACCTGGGTGTCTGGCAGTAAGCGCTATAAGGAAGCAATTTTACTTCGGAGTCACGTGAGTGATTCCGTGAAGAAGCCCTGCAAGTCCGCATGCGCGTCATATCGTCGTTCGCATGGCGAAGCACCGGACTTGAGGAGCACCGTTCTGCGTCTTTAGTTCCATGTTGATTACAGTTTAAACCTACAGGTAAGTTTTGTATTTCTTACCAGGTTCTGATTTTCTTGCAGGAACCTCTTTTTACAGAGGTTTCCTGCTGGATATTGTCGAGAAGTCCGGCGAAGGAAACCGGCTATGGGCTGTGGTGAGACCCCGGTTCCGACCTCGGAAGCGGATAGCCGGCGGATGTCGGGTTCGCGATCCCAGTCACTGACAATGCGGTCAGTGGCTTCCAGACCGCTGTGGTTCACGTGGAGGGGTAAATCCAGGATGTAACTAGTAGAGTGGTTAAGGGAGAACCAGTGGATGTGTTATATCTGGACTTTCAGAAGGCTTTCGACAAGGTCCCACATAAGAGATTAGGATACAAACTTAAATCACACGGTATTGGGGGTTCAGTATTGATGTGGATAGAGAACTGGCTGGCAAACAGGAAGCAAAGAGTAGGAGTAAACGGGTCCTTTTCAGAATGGCAGGCAGTGACTAGTGGGGTACCGCAAGGCTCAATGCTGGGACCCCAGCTATCTACAATATATATTAATGATTTGGACGAGGGAATTGAATGCAACATCTCCAAGTTTGCGGATGACACGAAGCTGGGGGCAGTGATAGCTGTGAGGAGGATGCTAGGAGGCTGCAATGTGACTTGGATAGGCTGGGTGAGTGGGAAAATGCATGGCAGATGCAGTATAATGTGGATAAATGTGAGGTTATCCACTTTGGTGGCAAAAACAGGAAAGTAGACTATTATCTGAATGGTGGCCGATTAGGAAAAGGGGAGACGCAACGAGACCTGGGTGTCATGGTACACCAGTCATTGAAAGTAGGCATGTAGGTGCAGCAGGCAGTGAAGAAAGCGAATGGTATGTTAGCATTCATAGCAAAAGGATTTGAGTATAGGAGCAGGGAGGTTCTACTGCAGTTGTACAGGGTCTTGGTGAGACCACACCTGGAGTATTGCGTACAGTTTTGGTATCCAAATCTGAGGAAAGACATTCTTGCCATAGAGGGAGTACAGAGAAGGTTCACCAGACTGATTCCTGGGATGTCAGGACTTTCATATGAAGAAAGACTGGATAGACTCGGCTTGTACTCGCTAGAATTTAGAAGATTGAGGGGGGATCTTATAGAAACTTACAAAATTCTTAAGGGGTTGGACAGACTAGATGCAGGAAGATTGTTCCCAATGTTGGGGAAGTCCAGAACAAGGGGTCACAGTTTATGGATAAGGGGGAAATCTTTTGGGACCGAGATGAGAAAAACATTTTTCACACAGAGAGTGGTGCATCTGTGGACTTCTCTGCCACAGAAGGTAGTTGATGCCAGTTCATTGGCTATATTTAAGAGGGAGTTAGATGTGGCCATTGTGGCTAAAGGGATCAGGGGGTATGGAGAGAAGGCAGGTACAGGATACTGAGTTGGATGATCAGCCATGATCATATTGAATGGCGGTGCAGGCTCGAAGGACTGAATGGCCTACTCCTGCACCTATTTTCTATGTTTCTATGAAGGCGGTATCACCACCAGAGTCGCTGACAGTGCAGTGAGCGGCCCCCAGACCACAGTGGTTCCCAGGTCATGGGGTAAAACCACCAATCAATCGGTCAGCCCTATGGACTCGGACGAGTCGGGCCGGGAGGGTTCCCCTCCGGTAATGCATAATATATTTGGACGGTTGTCCAGGATGGAGCTCCTAATGGACAGGATGCTCCACCTAGATACGCTCCAACAGCAGGAGTTGTGTCAGCACTGGCCTATGGGAGAGCCCGTGCCAGCAGCGCCTGGGACAGGGCTGCTTAATGTCTCTCTCTTGGAGGAGTCCATGCCGGGTCAGTGTAATTCTGACGCCGTGTCTGTGGCAGCGCCGGCCTATGGGAGAGCCCGCACCAGCAGCGCCTGGGACAGGGCTGCTTAATGTCTCTCTCTTGGAGGAGGAGAGCATGCCGGGTCAGTGTAATTCTGATGCCGAGTCTGAGGGTATAGCCGTGGAGCATACCCCAAGGGATGAAGGGAATGTGTCAGAGGTACCATTCCTGGCAGCAATGTTTGCCATCCCAACAGAATCAGGGAAGAAATGTTCCATCCTGGTATAGGTCCGTTGGAAGGGCCATATCAGCGCAGGTATCTTCAGGGGCCTGTGTCAGCACCTGTTTCAGCGCTGCCTACGATGTGCCCTCTTTGAGGAGGGGAGTGCGAGTGGTCAGTATGTAACTGACTTCAGATTCTAAAGTATGTCCGTGGAACATACTGGAGCACATGCGTGCCGGCAGTGAACAGCGCTATCAGGGGGACATTAGAGCCAGCCGCCGAATCTTCTATTCAGGTAAGACCTGAAAACCTGGAGGACGAAGCAAAAGCTGTCGGACCAATCAAGGTACCAACGACTAGCAAAGTTTCATTGTTTCGGCGACAACGCACCCCACGTCTTCATCGGCAAGAGCGGTTCTCTGAAGCTGGTGGCAGCATGAAAGCTGGGCAGAGGTTCCACGCACCCTACCAGTTCTACTCTACAACTAAGGTAACCAGGCAGATAGGTAGGTCTGGCACTTCCAAAACATGGGGTAAGTGGACCACTTACAAGTTGGTAATATTTACACTTGGTTGTACAATACACAAATGGTTAAGACATTGTCATCTACTTAGCGGCATCTAACCATGTAAAACTGGACAATGCCAGCAGGTTTGGAATTGGGGCCAGAATTGGGTTTTGAGGGAAGCTAAGTATTTTCGCCACGATTGCCTTCGAGACAGGCTCGGAAATATGGGCAGCTCAGAATTATGGCCAGAGTTGCCTTTAGAGGCAGGTTCAAAATTATGAGGTAGGCTCAGTATTATGGCCAGGATTGTCTTTCAAGACAGGCTCGGAAATCAGGCCCGAGTTGTCATTCTAGGCAGGCACGAAATGGTGGCAGGCGTGGCCTGTTCATCATGAAAGATGGAGAATGTCGTTTAACTCGCATGTGCAGTATAAACTTTTCCGAATAGGAAACTTCGTTACTGATTAACAACTGATTTCATAGGGTGTTCCCATTTACAGCGATCATCGGAGATATTGGAAATTATCAGGAGGAGGCAATTGCTATGATGAGGCAATGATAACAGTATGATAACAGTAATGATAACAGTAAAGCATTGCAAAGTGGACTACTCAGAGTTCAAAAACACTTGTTATGTCTTGACTGGATGATATTTTAATGCTGTATTTTGCTAAATTCAACTGTTTCAGCCTCAAACTATATTTGAGAAATTGGGCTTCTCTATCCAGTTAAATTTAAGTTGTTACCACATAGACTTGTTGGTCATTGGGATTTACCTTTAACTATTAATTAGCCTATGACACCGCCCTGGGGCAAGAGATTGGAGTTAATAGAAACCTGTAACAGCCTTGTTGTTATAAAGCAGCCTTCTATTCATCAAGAGTAATTGGCAATCAGTTATTGGTATCAACTATCTATAGACACTAGGTGCATTCTATTGGTTAAAGAGTGATTGAGCGAATATGCATAATCTGCATGCTCAACTTCAAGTTGATACACTATGGTGGTGGCATATGTTAGTCGCATGGGTGCAATCAATTAAAAGTATCCTATAATAGTTTACCTAATACATTTGCCACTGGTGTATCATCAAGAACAGATCAATGACAACACAGAATGGGTGTTGGATCACACAGTATTTATGAAATTCTGGTTCGATGGAACACCGAATATCGATATGTTGTTTTCATGCTTATTCACCGGTTGCAAAAATATGTGGCATAACAGTGGCGAGAGATACATTCTCGCTACAAGGAGGATGAATGGGCTTTTATGTCTTCCTCCATTTTGCCTCATCAGTCGGGTCTTCAAATAAAGTCATCAAGATCCCGCTTTAGGTTTTTCCTACTGTCTGACTGGCCTATGCAGCTTTGATTCCCGCTTTTGTCGGGAATAATAATACAACCTTATACGGTTATTCTAAACGTAAACTTTGCAGGTTCAGCCGGTGGCTCGGGAAACCAGCCTTTGCATGATAAAATCAATTTATGACTTGCAGATTCTGACTAGACTGCCCCTACATCTTGGGTTGTCACGCCGATCCATGTATGTGTTCACTCCAGAGTGCTGGGATAGCACCAAAAAAGCAGTACATTTCCTCTTCTGGAGATGGGAAGCGTTTTGTTTAATGCTAATGTTACATTTAATACGGTACAGATTACTGACGTCTTGGAGTTCATTTTTAAATCGTCTTTTGACAATAATTGAGTTATAGGGCCATTAACTGTGCCCAACGTGACTTCCCATCATATTTGCTGCAGCAAACGGGACCCACTCTGTCGGGTTTCACCCCCGGATATCGAGTTTGTAAACAATATCTTTAACACAAGTTCTCCCAGGACAAGTACAAGCAGTATGGGATATTGACATTGTGTTAACAATACTTCACCAGGGGGGCTCCAGCTACATCCTTAGCTTTGGCCGGCTCTCATAAGGTAGTTATCCTCATGGCGCTGGTTTCAGCGCAACGGGTTCAGTCGCTACATAATTGCGACGGGACAGGATGATTACATCTGTAAATAATATATATAATATTTTATGTTTATGATTTAATTAAGCAGAGCAGAAGGGCCGTCAGGTCTCAAACTAGTTCATCCCAGGGCCCTTCGGTTATGTGAGGGCACACATATACAACAATACGTCAAGGTCACCAAGAGCCTTCGAGGCTCTGAACTAGCAATGCTTGTTAGTTACAAAAAACTTTATAAGAAGGTATCCGTTCAGACCATCTGCAGGTGATAAAACGGAATTTGATTTATGCTGGAATATATACTGATTTCCAAATCTCACTCCACCAGGGCTGCTACAACATCAGCAGCAAGGGTTATTTACGTTCCGCCGGACCACATCCTAACGGCTGCAGCATGGTCAAACGAACAAACTTTCCAAACATTTTATAATAACCCATTGCCAGGCAAGGGGTATTTGCCAACTCTACTTTAGGTTCTATTTATAGTTTCCATCTGGATGAGAGGGGTTACTATTATTATTACTTCATTAAACAGCATCAGCATGTTTTAAATCTATGTCATGTCTGTATGCATTATGAATGTTTCTCTCATCTGTCAATGAATGTTTCCCTCATCTGTCACGTGACTCCGAAGTAAAATAGTAAGATTAAACGAGAACTTACCAGTTTGAAGTTTGATCTTTATTTTTTGAGGCGTTACGATGAGCGATTACGTGCCCACCGCTCCCAACCCTCTTTCATAAAGATCACTCGGTAGTTCTAGTCTTCTCTAAGTCTTACTATGTTACTTCGACTACTGTTATCTGTGATTTCACACCGCAGCTTTGAAGATTCACGTGCATGCGGACTGGTGGGGCTTCTTCCCGTAATCGCTCATCGTAACTCCTCATAAAATAAAGATCAAACTTCAAACTGGTAAGTTCTCGTTTAATCTTACTATTCTTACATCATTAATGCTGACATTTAATGTGCGTTCCTTACTATCGACTCAAACTTCAAATGAACCTTTTGGGAATCTTGCGTCATCACTTTCGAGTCCATTTGGACCTCCGATTAGATCATAAGGTCAAAAATGATGGGAGCAGAATTAGGCCATTTCGCCCATCCGATCAACTCCACCAATCAATCATGGCTGATCTATCTCTCCCTTCTAACCCCATTCTCATGCCTTTTCCCCATAACCCTTGACACCCATATTAATCAAGAATCTATCCATCTCTGCCTTAAAAATATCCATTGACGTGGTGCCCCCCAGCCTTCTGTGGCAAAGAATTCCAGTGATTCATCACTCTCTGATTGACGAAATTCCACCGCATCTCCTTCCTAAAGGAACATCCATTAACACTGAGACTATGACCTCTGGTGCTGGACTCTCCTACGAGTGAAAACATCCTCTCCACATCAACTCTATCCTGGCCTTTCACTATTCGGTAAGTTTCAATGAGGTCACTCCTCATCCAGCGAGTACAGGCCCAGTGCTCATCATATGTTAACCCACTCATTCCTGGGATTATTCTTGTAAACTTCCTCTGGACCCTCTCCAGAACCAGCACATCCTTCCATATTGGACATATGGTGTCCAAAACTGCTCACAATAATCCTGACTGGCCTGACCAGCGCCTTATAGAACCTCAGCATTACATCCCTGTTTTTTGTATTCTAGCCCTCTTGAAATATTCTATATTTAGAAAATAGTCAATGCCTTTATTTCTTCTACCAAAGTGCATGACTGTACACTTTGCTTGCATGTCTTGCATTGACCACTTTTTGCCCACTCTCCCAACCTGTCTAAGTCCTTCTGCGAAGTCACTGCTTCTTCAACACGACAAGCCCCTTTGCCTATCTTGGTATCATCCAGAAACCTGGCCACAAACCCATCAATTCTATCATTCAGATCATTAGCATATAACATGAAAAGTGGCGGACCCAACACTGGCCCTTGGAAACACCACTAGTCACCTGCAGCCAAGCAGAAACATTGAAACTTAGAAACATAGAAAAAAGGTGCAGGAGTAGGCCATTCGGCCCTTCATGCCAGCACCGCCATTCAAAATGTTCAGGGCTGATCATCCAAAATCAGTACCCCGTTCCTGCGTTCTCCCCAGATCCCTTGATTCCGTTATCCCTAAGAACTATTTCTAACTCTTGAAAAAAATCAGTGAATTGGCCTCCACTGCCTTCCATGGCAGATAATTCCACAGATTCACAACTCTCTGGGTGAAAAGGGGTAGGCCATTTCATTCTTATATGGCCTACCCCTTGTTCTTTAACTGTGACCCCTGGCTCTGGACTCCCCCAACATCAGGAACATTTTTCCTGCACCTAGCCTGACCAATCCCTTAAGAATTTTATATGTTTCCATAAGATACCCTCATCCTTCGAAATTACAGTGAATATGAGCCCAGTCGATCACTTTTTTCATCATATGTCAGTCCCGCCATCCTGGAAATTCACCTGGTGAACCTACGCTGCACTGCAAGAATATCCTTCCTCAAATTAGGTGACCAAAATTGCACACAATACTCCAGGTGTGGTCTCACCAGGGTCCTGTATAACTGCAGTAGGATCTCAATTGTTCCTATACTCAAATCCTCTCGCTAGGAATGCCAGCATGTCATTTGATTTCTTCACTACCTGCTGTACCTGCATGCTTACTTTGAAAATGCCTCCTTCATTCCACTCTTTGCCTTCTGCCAGTCAAAGGCCTTCTGAAAATCCAAGTAAACAGTTTTCACCGACTTTCCGTTTCTATCCTGCTTGTTACTTCCTCAAGGAATTCCAACAGATTTGACAGCAAGATCTTCCCTTATCAAAACACGCTGACTTCATCCTATTCTATTATGTGCTTCCAAGTACCCCCAAAACATCATTATTAATGGACTTACCAACCGCTGAAGTCATTCTAAATGGCATATAATTTCCTTTCTTTTGGGTTCCTCCTGTCTTAAACAGTGGAGATTTTATTGTGATTTTCCAGTCCTCGGGAACCATTCCTGACTCTAGTGATTCTTGAAAGATCACTACTGATGCCTGCAAAATCTCTACAGCTACCTCTTTCAGACCTCTAGGCTGTGGTATATCTGGTGCAGGTGACTTATTCACCCTCACTCCTTCCAGCCACTCCCAGTGAGCAGTGTCCTGGTCACCAGGACGTCAGATCCCTCGGCCATTCCCCAGCAAGTGTTGTCAGCTCAGTGCAGGCATCACCTGGACCCCAGGAAGCTGCGGCTGGTCAGCGGCTGCGGCTGAGAGATTTCAGGGAGACGGGTGGTCGCGGAAAATTCAGCTTCTATGTCCGTGCACCCACTGACACAGTAAGACCACCGTCCACACACATGCGAGGCTGTAGGATCCTGCAGCATCTACAGAGGTCCTGTGACCATAGATCCGGACACAGGGTCAGACTTGCACGCAGCAGCCATAGGCCCAATGGTATTCAGTTCACTCTTGTAAACAGTAGGTGTTGCTCCTGGGCCTGGCCAAGCTGGCCATCCACGAGTCACGGCGCCAGGCAGAAGAGGGCTCTACCCAAGCCGGCTGCCTTCCCCTTTTCCGTGGGGGCCATGGGGGATTTCCGGGACCGCTGGACAATGCACGGGTAGAATGCATCCTTAATAAGGATGGTGATATAGTTAGTCACTCTATACTCATGACTGCGTAGCCGGACATAGTGCGATCTCCATCATCAAGTTCGCCGACGACACCACTGTTGTGGGACATGTCACTGATGGGGAAGAGTCAGAGTATAGAAGTGAGATTGACCGATTGACCAAATGGTGCCAGCACAATAACCTGGCTCTCAACACCAGCAAAACCAAGGAACTGATTGTGAACTTCGGAAGGGGTAGGATGGGGACCCACAGCCGTTTCTATCAATGGGTCGATGGTGGAAAGGGTCAAGAACTTCAAATTCCTGGGCGTGCATATTTCCGAAGATCTCTCCTGGTCCCAGAACACTGATTGCAATCACAAAGTAAGCACATCAGCGCCTCTATTTCCTGAGAAGATTACGGAGAGTCGGTATGTCAAGGAGGACTCTCTCGAACTTCTACAGGTGCAGAGTAGAGAGCATGCTGACCTGTTGCTTCGTGGCTTGGTACGGCAACCTGAGCGGCCAGGACCGGAAAAGGTTGCAAAATGTTGTAAACACTGCCCAGTTCATCATTGGCTCTGACCTCCCTACCATCGAGGGGATCTATTGCAGTCACTGCCTCAAAAAGGCTGCCAGCATCATCAGAGGACCCATACTATCCTGGCCATACACTCATCTCTCCGCTGCTATCAGGTAGAAGGTACACAAGCCTGAAATCTGCAACATCTAGATTCTTCCCCACAGCCATCAGACTATTAAACAGAACTTCGAACAAACTGTGCACCAAAACAGCCTATTGCACTTTATCTGCTTATTTATGTGTGTATATATATATATTCTATGGTATATGGACACACTGATCTGATCTGTATTTATGCCTACAATATTCTGTTGTGCTGCAGCAATCAAGAATGTCATTGTCCTATCTGGGACACATGACAATAAACTCTCTTGACTTGACTTAGTAGTTTATTTAGTATATTTGTTTGACTTGTATTATGGTGGTGGGTTTTGTTTCGATTTATTTCGTACTGTACATAATATTGTAAATAATTGAATTTAAAAAAAACAGTAGGTGAACATGAGGACCTGTGGGCACACAGCTGGTGGAGCTGTGGCTCCACACATAGACCACTGGAGGACAGTGGGATCCTGTGGGCACACAGCTGGTGGAGCTGTGGCTCCACACATAGACCACTGGAGGACGTGGGATCCTGTGGGCATACAGGTGGTGGAGCTGTGGCTCCACACATAGACCACTGGAGGACGTGGGATCCTGTGGGCATACAGGTGGTGGAGCTGTGGCTCCGCACATAGACCACTGGTGGACAGTGGGATCCTGTGGACACTCGGCTGGTGGAGCTGCCACCTCTCCTCACTCCCCCCGCTCTCTCTGAGGAACGGAGACCCTCCCGGGAACAGAGCCCCGCTCTTTGATGGACATTCGGTCCCAGACTCCGCCTTCACCCCCAGCCCCAGGCTCTCCACGGGATTCTCCTCATACGTCATACGTCCAGCAGCCCGTGGGCTTCCCCATACGTCACGCGTCGGATAGCCCGCGGTATTCGCAAAACGTCACGCCGTCGGGTGGTCCTGAACTCCGCCCAACGTCACGCCGTCAGGTTGATCTTTCCCCGCGCCCAAGAACGTCACGCCGTCAGGTGCCCCCCTCCCCCCCCACATACGTCATGCCGTCAGGGATAGCTCCACGCGGGTGACGGTTTAACGGCCGCAGAGAGAGAGAGAGGGAGAGGGAGAGGGAGAGGGAGAGGGAGAGGGAGACGGAGAGACACAGGGACGGGGATGGGGACGGGGACGGGGACGGGGACAAGACAGACAGGGACAGGGACAAGACAGACAGGGACAGGGACAGGGTGGGATGTGAGATGAGCGCTTGGCTGTGAGGTGAGGAGAGGTTGAGTGTGGGGAAGGGGATGGAATGGGAAAGGTGTGGGGGGGAGAAGGGGGTAAGGGGAAGGGAGTGAGAAGAGGGATGGGGATGTGGGGTGAGAGGGAGGGGAGGGGAGGGGGTGAGAGGGAGGGAGGGAGGGAGGGGGTGGGGAGAGGGGGTGTAGATGAGGAGGGAATGGGTGGGGGAGCGGTGAGTGGGTGAAGGAGGATGGGCAGTGAGTGTGAGTGAGTGAGGGGTGTGGGCAGGGTGGGTGGGAGGGAGGGAGGGCGTGGGGCTGGAGGGGAGGCTGGTCTGGGGAGCAGGAGGGGGGCAGAGGAGATAGCAAGGAAGGAAGGGTAATGGGAGTCGAGGGAGGGGGCAGGCGGATGGGCAC
Organism: Malacoraja senta; assembly: GCA_038087875.1. Lineage (NCBI taxonomy): Eukaryota > Metazoa > Chordata > Chondrichthyes > Rajiformes > Rajidae > Malacoraja > Malacoraja senta. Next base: position 289,830 of record JAXLNO010003674.1, read on the forward strand.
AGGATCGTGGGGAGGGGCAGAGGGGATGGTGAGGGTTTAGGACACGTGAGGCAGACGCAGAGGAGGAAGGGGATTTGAACTGGGGAGGGGGAAATAGGCAGGAGGGAGACATGGAGGGGGTTGGAGCTGGGAGACGGAGCCAGGCCAGGGGGTGCAGACAGCCCAAGAGGTCATCTGTGTCTGGTTCAGTCTGCGGCGTCCTGTCTCAGTGTACAACACCTCGGGGACACCACACCTGCTGGGATATGTACAGTTGTGGTCACCCTGTTGCAGGAAGGGTGTCAGTAAACTGGAAAAGATGCAACATTGATTACCAGGATTGGGACGGTTTGAGTGAGAAGCTGAGGCTGGATAGGCTGGATTGATTTCCATGGAATGAAGGAGCGGAGGGGATGTCCTTATGTAGGTTTATAAAATCACAAGAGCACAGATCGGGTGAAGGGCACATTTTCCCAAGGTACAGGGTCTGAAACTAGGGTCTATAGGTTTAATGTGAGAGGGGGAAAAATTAAAGGGGACTTGAGGCGCTGCATGACTCCATTTTATTCCAACATCCATTAAAGTTCTAGCAGTCAAATGATATTTCCCCGTCGCACCCCTGACTGATGTCGCATTTGTTACAGGTGGCAGATGGACCGAAAACAATGGGCTCTACATGTCAGAGACAGAGGCAAGGTCTGTGAAAGGCCACAGGGTATCTTTGAGCAACAAATGCAAGGAAGGCTGAGGTGAGAGAGGGACCTGGGACTAGAAGGGGGTGTATGTTCTGTCTTGCTTACTCATTAAAATCTCACCTTCTTTATCTCCTTGAAATTAGATCCTCCAGACCTGGCTGCTCTATAGACAATAGACAACAGGTGCAGGAGTAGGCCATTCGGACCTTCGAGCCAGCACCGCCATTCAGTGTGATCATGGCTGATCATCCCCAATCAGTACCTCGTTCCTGCCTTCTCCCCATATCCCCTGACTCTGCCATTTTTGAGAGCCCCATCTAGCTCTCTTGAAAGCATCCAGAGAACCTGCCTCCACTGCCCTCCGAGGCAGAGAATTCCATAGACTCACCACTCTCTGTGAGAAAAAGTGTTTCCTCGTCTCCGTTCTAAATGGCTTACTCCTTATTCTTAAACTGTGGCCCCTGGATCTGGACACCACCAACACCGGGAACATGTTTCCTGCCTCTAGCGTGTCCAAGCCCTTAACAATCGTATATGTTTCAATGAGATGCCCTCTCATCCTTCTAAACTCCAGAGTGTACAAGCCCAGCTGCTCCATTCTCTCAGCATATGACAGTCCCGCCATTCCGGGGAATTAACCTTGTATACCTACGCTGCACTCCCTCAATAGCAAGAATGTCCTTCCTCAAATTAGGGGACCAAAACTGCACACAATACTCCAGGTGTGGTCTCACTAGGGCTCTGTACAACTGCAGAAGGACCTCTTTGCTCCTATATTCGATTCCTCTTGTTATAAAGGCCAACATGCCATTCGCTTTCTTCACTGCCTGCTGTACCTACATGCTTACTTTCATAGACTGATGTACAAGGACCCCCAGATCCCGTTGTACTTCCCCTTTTCCTAACCTGACGCCATTTAGATAGTAATCTGCCTTCCTGTTTTTGCTACCAAAGTGGATAACCTCACATTTATCCACATTAAACTTCATCTGCCATGCATCTGCCCACTCCCCCAATCTGTCCAAGTCACCCTGCATTCTCATAGCATCCTCCTCACAGTTCACACTGCCACCCAGCTTTGTGTCATCTGCAAATTTGCTAATGTTACTTTGAATCCCTTCATCCAAATCATTGATGTATATTATAAATAGCTGCGGTCCCAGCACTGAGCCTTGCGGTACCCCACTAGTCACTGCCTGCCATTCTGAAAGGGGCCTGTTAATCCCTACTCTTTGTTTCCCGTCTGCCAACCACTTCTCTATCCATGTCAGCACTCTACCCCCAATACCATTTTGCCCACTAATCTCCTATGTGGGACCTTATCTCTAGAATCACTGCTCTAGAATCACATCCCAAAGCACTCTACCCCTTTACACCATAACACAAAAGGGACAGGAGTAAGAGTAGGCCACCTGTGTCCTCACACTGTAATTTAATATGAACATGGCCAATTTGCTCCACACCTCAACTCTTCTCCTGTGCCAACTGCACGTAGCTTTCCATTCCCTATCAGTGAAAAACTGATCTATTCCCTCTATCATCAACAATCTAACCTCCAGGGTGGAGAATTCCATGTCACCATGCTCTCCCTGAATGTGACTGAACAATTATGGTGTAACTACCATAGTCGGCATAGAAGACATAGAAACATAGGTGCAGGAGGAGCCATTCGGCTCTTCGAGCCAGCACCGCCATTCATGTGATCATGGCTGATCGTCCCCTATCAATAACCTGTGCCTGCCTTCTCCCCATATCCCTTGACTCCACTAGCCCCTAGAGCTCTATCTAACTCTCTCTTAAATACATCCAATGATTTGGCCTCCACTGCCCCCTGTGGTAGAGAATTCCATAAATTCACAACTCTGGGTGAAAACGTTTTTTCTCACCTCCAGTCTTAAATGACCTCCCCTTTATTCTAAGACTGTGGCCCCTGGTTCTGGACTCGCCAACATTGGGAAAAAAATTCCTGCATCTATCTTGTCCGATCCTTTTATAATTTTATGTTTCTATAAGACCCCCCCTCATCCTTCTAAACTCCGTGAATACAAGCCTAGTCTTTTCAATCTTCCTCATATTACAGTCCCGCCATCCCAGGGATCAATCTTGTAAACCTACGCTGCACTGCCTCAATCACAAGGATGTCCTTCCTCAAATTAGGAGACCAAAACTGTACACAATACTCCAGATGTGGTCTCACCAGAGCCCTATACAACTGCAGAAGAACCTCTTTACTCCTATACTGAAATCCTATGCAAATTCACTAACAATGTTAACGACACTGTCATCCATATTGTTAATGTAGCTTACCAAACAACAGTGGACACAGCACCGGCATCTGGATCACTCCACTGGTAACAGGCTTCCAATGAGAAAACTGTGCTCCAAAACTACCCATGGACTCCTTCCTCCAAGCCAACCTTGAATCCAATTGTGTAGCTTTGCCTTGGATTCCATGTGATCTACCTTCCACACTAGCCTACCATATGGACAACTTGTCAATGGTCTTCTGAAGTCCATATAAAACTGCCCTGCGCACTGACTATCTCTAATCAGACCTACAGTCATACTGCATGAAAGTTTGAAGAAAGATCTCGACCCAAAACGTCGCCTATTCCTTTGCTCCATAGATGCTGCTCACCCGCTGAGTTTCTCCAGCATTTTTTGTCTACTTCTGTTCTGCCCAACTAGCCTGTACAGACCAGGTTTCCTATCTACGCTAGTTCCACCTGCCTGTATGTGGCCCATATCCCTGTAATCCTTTCCTATCCAAGTACTTATCCAAATGTCTTTTAAATGTTCAAAGGCTCAAAGGTCTGTTTATTGTCACATGTACCGATTAAGGTACAGTGAAACTCAAATTACCATACAGCCATACAGCAAAAATGCAACAAGACACACAGCTACATAAAAATTAACATGAACATCCACCACAGCGGATTTCCCACTTTCCTCACTGTATTGGAAGGCAATAAAGTTTAATTTTCTTCCTCTTTATTGTCCCACGGTGGGGGCAGTCGAACCATCCTCAGTCTGGGCGATGGAAGCTTAAACTACCTCCTCACGTAGCTTGTTCTATTTACCTACCCCCTGTGTGAAAATGCTGCCCTCAGATTTCTATTAATCTTTTCCCTCTCACATTAAACTTAAGTCCTCTTGTTCTTGATTTCCCTTCTCAGGGTAAAAGTTCACAAGTTACACAAGTAGAATTAGGCCATTTGGCCCATTGAGTCCACTCCGCCATTCAATCATGGCTGATCTCTGCCTCCTAATTCCATTTTCCTGCCTTATCCCCATAACCCTTGACACCTGTTCTAATCAAGAATTTGTCTATCTCTGCCTTAAAAATATCCACTGACAGCCTCCACAACCCTCTGTGGCAATGAGTTCCACAGATTAACTAGCCTCTGACTAAAGAAGTTCCTCCTCACCTCGTTTCTAAACAAGTGCCTTTTAATTCTGTAACTATAACCTCTGGTCCTAAACTCTCCGACTAGTAGAAACATCCTTTGCACATCCACTCTATGCCTTTCATTATTCTCTAAGTTTCAATGAGGTCCCCCCTCAACTTTCTAAACTCCGGCGACTAGAGGCCCAGTGCTGTCAAATGCTCAGACTATATGGACAATAATATATACAACTTCATGTGATCACCCCTTAGCTTCCTGAGCTCAAAGGAATAAAACCCTAGCCTGCTCGGCTCCCCCAAGAGCTCAGGCCCTCATGTCCTGGCAATATCCTCATCGATCTTCTTTGCATTCTTTCCAGCTTAACGATATCCTTCCTCTAACAGGCTGACCAAAACTGAACACAATATTTCAAATTTGGCCTCACCAACATCTTGTACAACTGTTAACATAACATCCCAACTTTTATACTCAAATCTTTGACTGATGAAGGCTAATGTACTTAAAGGCTTTTTGAGCACAAGATCTACATGTGGGGCCACTTTCAGGGAACTGTGCACCTGCATTTTCAAGATCCCTCTGCTCTACAACACTCCCCAGGACCTTGTCATTAATTGTGAAGATGCTACCCTGGTTTGACTTTCTAAAATGCAATGCCTTGCACTTATCTTCATTAAATTCCATTAACCATTCCTCAACTGAATTACCCAGCTGATCAAGATCCTATTGTAAATTTTGGGAACCATCTTTGCTATCTACAATTTGCCTACCACAGATGTTAGGCCTACTGGTCTATAGTTCCCAGGTTTTTCCTTCCAACCCTTCTTAAATAGAGGCACATTAGCCACCCTCCACTCTTGCGGCACCTCACCCATGCCTAATTATGACTCAGTCGGAGATCCTGCAATTCTTCTCGAGCTACCTACAGTATCCTCGGATATATCAGATCATGTTCAGGAGATTTATATACTTTCAATTACCTTGGGACATCCAGCACGTCCGACCATATTACAGACTGTCCTAATTGAGGACCTTGCCCATCTCCTGCATCACACAGAGATAAACATTTTGGTTTCTGGAGGACCCTATTCTCTCTCTATTTACCCTCTTTATCTTAATGTACATAAAATCGCTCTGGATTTTCCTTAATATTATTTCCCTATTTTTTGCCGTCCTGATTTTCCCGATACTTCCCAACAGCCTGCAAGTTCTATAGCCTCCTTTTTCCAGACCAGAGGCTCAATTTCTCTGATCATGCAAGCTTCCTTACTCCCACCTGCCTTGCCCTCTGCTCGAATTGGATCATGCATGCTCTGAGCTCATGCCATCACATTTTTAAAAGCATCCCACTTTCCGGATGTTCCTTTGCCTGCAAACAACCTACTCCAATCAACTTGAGCAAGTTCCTATCTCATTCCATCAAAGTTACACTAGTCCCAATTTAGAATTTTAACATGGGCCCACCATCTCTTAATCCACAACTATTTTAAAACTAATAGAACTGTGGTCACTGGTCCTAAAACACTCGTCCACAGACATTTCAGGCGCTTGCCTGTCCCAATTTCCAAAGAGAAGATCAGGCTTTACTCTCTCTCATCGTGGCCTCTAAATATTGCCTGAGAAAAGTTTCCTGAACTCATTTGACAAATTCCATCCCATCTCAGTCCTTGACACTCTGGCAGTCCCAGTCTATATTGGGAAAGTTAAAATCCCCGATGATGATAACCCTATTAGTCAGCTGTCTGCAATCTCCTTGCACATTTGTTCTTATAATTCCCATTGACTATTTAAAGGCTTATAGTACACTCCCAACAAGCTCCGTTTTTTTAATTTCTCAGCTCCACCCCTATAACCTTATTGCAAGAGTCATCAGAAATGTCATCTGATTACTGCTGTAACATTCTCCTTAATCAATCGAGCAACTCCCCCTCCTCTTTTACCTCTATCTCTATCTTGTACCTCTCGCACCTGTACCCTGGATCATTAAGCTGCTAGTTCTGTACCTCTCTTAGCCATGTTTTTGTAATGTTTAAAATGTCCCAGTCGCATGTACCTATCCAAGTCTCACCCATCAGGCCTTTCGCACAAAATAGATTCAATTCAATATAACAATCCTACATCACTTCCTGCTGTGCTCCTGCCTATCCTGCCTAGTGAGCTTTCTTTATCACCTTCCACACCTAGTTCTAGCCTCTCACCTGCTTCTGTTCTGCAGTGGACCCCCGACCCCCCCGCCCACCCAGCAAATTTAATTTAAACCCACCCCGACTATCAGCAGCAAACGTCCCTGCCAGGATATTGGTTCATCTCCAGTTCAAGTGCAACGCATCCTTCTTGTATGGATCACTTCTGCCCCAGAAGAGATTCCAATGGTTCAAAAATCTAAATCCCTACCCCTGCAACAACTCCTCATTTATCTGTCCAACTTTCTTGTACCTACCCTCATTAGCATGTCCTACTGGAGGTCCTGCTTTTGAACCTTTTGTCTAACTACGTATATTCATTTAGCGGGACCTCTTCCTTTTTCCTAATGTCATTTGTGGCAACATGCACAGCACTCACCCTCCCCTTGAGAATGTCCATGCCTATCCAAATGCTGGTAGATCCAGTCCCGCCAAATTCCCCCAAATAACCTTTGCGCCACTGATGTCAGGCTCACTATTCTGTAGCTCCCTGATTTATACTTGCTGCTCTTTTCAATAATTCCCTTCTTAAATAGCCTTGTTTAAAACATCTCACAGTGGTGCAGCTGGTAGAGTTGCTGCCTCGGTTCTCCCATCATCTGGCTTTAAACGTGACCTCGGGTGCTGACAGTGTGGAGTTTACACGTTCTCCCTTTGACCCTGTGTGTTTCCTCTCAACTCCCAAAACATTGATGATGGTACTTTCTTTTAATTCTATCTTTTACATTGTTCCTGTGTTGTGATGAATGGTGCAATCTGGGTGGGCAAAATGGGAAGCGGGAGTGGGAAGGGGGGAGGGAAGAATGGGAGGAGGGAGAATGGAGAGAGTGAAACATATTTACCAAAACGGTGCAATGAAATTCTTATTTGCAGCAGCATAACCAGCTCTGTAAACGATAACATAAAAACAAATACATTATCCGTTCATTAATAAAAAACAATATTAGTGAAAAACAAAGCAAGCCCAAATATAAAATGAGGGAGAATAACATAGTTGAGGGTCGGATTTTTTTTTAATGGATGGTTGATGTGAAATCAAAGGTCCTGTTTCCATGCTGTTTATCTCTGACTCTGACTCTTCCACATTGCAGGATGATGGTGTGCAGTATAAAACAAGGCAAGTTGTTGGGTCGAATGGCCTGTTCCTCTGCAGTAACTTCCATACAAAACACCCTTGTTTTTGCAGCCACTACAATACTAAAGGGTTAACTCTGCCCTGCTCTATCATACAGAGACTGAGAACAAGGGATCAGGTAACTGTTGATGAAAGGGCTCAGATATAAGTTGAGCGAGAAGGAAACAAATAATTTGTTGAAAGGAGATTGGCGGGGGGGGGGGGGGGGGGAGGTGGGCAGAAGGAAGGAACGAACAGATGGAAGCAGAGTTTTCATAGCAATTAGAGTGGAATGGTTTGTTAAAAACTTGTTTCTGTGTACAAAATTCAAACCTGCCATCATGACATTTCCAACGGAAACACTCTTCAGATTAATTTGCCAACATTCCCACAATCCTGTTTGTAACATGAAACACACAGACTAAAAACAAAGTACTTTTCATAGCGTAACATTTTGTGAAAGGCCACAGATGCAAATTAAGCCACAGATGAAAACAGGACAAAGGGGGAGTTTGTGGAGTGGGGGAAGAGGGAGGCAAAGAAAGTTTTCAAGGCAGTTTGAATTATTGGACTGAGTAGGAAGGAACTGCAGATGCTGGTTTAAATGGAAGGTAGACACAAAAAGCTGGAGTAACTAAGCGGGACAGGCAGCATCTCTGGCGAGAAGGAATGGGTGACGTTTCGTGGTGTTGTATGGATGTGTCCAGTGGATGTTCTTCAACATGCTCTGCCCATTAAACATCCAGTAGGCAGAGCCCTCTGTCCAATGATGCTTCTCAGTATTGTTGTGTTTGTTTTATGAAGCTCGCTGACTGAGAACAATGGACTCTCCATGTCTGAGGCAGAGAAAACGGCTGGTGAAAAGTTCAGGAACATTCAGCAACGGATGGAAGCAAGGCTGAGGTGAGAGAGGGTGCTCGGACTGAGAGAGTCATAGAGTCATACAGTGTGGAAACAGGCCTTTCAGCGCATCTTGCCCAAGCTGACCAACATGCCCCATCTTCACGTCCCATCTGCCTGCATTTAGCCCTTATTCCTCCAAACCTATCCTATCCATGCACTTGTAGTGATAGTAGCTGTCTCAATTACCTCCTCTGGCAGCTCCTTCCATACACCTACCACCCTTTGCGTTTAAATAAAAAGTTGTTCCTCGGGTTCCTATTCAATCTTTCCCCCCCTCACCTTCAACCTATGGCCTCTGGTTTTGACTCCCCTAATCTGGGTAAAAGACTGTGCATTTATAGTATCTATTCCTCTCATGATATTATATACCTCCATAAGATCACCCCTCATCTTCCTACACTCCAAGGAATAAAGTCCTGGCCTGCTCAACCAATGAGTAAATTTCCTGTGCCCTTTTCTGCTGTTCCACCCCTGCAATGTTTATCATTGAATTTGAATCCTCCATCAATGACTGCCAAGATCACTCAGTGTCTTCTCACAGGAACACAGCAAAACAGGAACAAAAGTAGATTGCCTGCCCTGTGTCAATGCAATCATATCTGATCTGCCCCAGGCTTCAACTGATAGAGTCAAAGAGTCACACAGCACAGATATTGGCCATTCAGTTCACCTTGCCCGCGCTGATCATTAAGAATCCATTTATATCACTCCCATATATCAACATATGATCTGTCACGTTCTAGGCCTTGGTGATTCAAGTGCTCATCAAGATTCTTCTGAAATGTTGTGATAGCCTCTGCTGTCACCATCCTCTCAGGCAGTGCATTTCCTATTCCAACCATCCTCTCCTTAACTTAACCCTGTGCCCTCTGCTTATTATGGTTAGAAACAAGGAACTGCAGATGCTGGTTTACATAATAAAGACAAAATACTGGAGCAAATCAGCGGGTCAGGCAGCATCTGTGGAGTACATGGGGAGGTGACATTTTGGGTCGGGAACCTTCTTCAGATTGATTGTGGTGGGGAGGGCTGGGAGTGGAAGAAAGGTGGAAGAGAGATGGGGCAGGACAAAGCCTGCCAAGTAATAGGTGAATACAGGTGAGGGGGGTTTTGATAGGTAGATGGTCAGACAACGGCCAAAGATGAAAAGATAGAAGATGCCAGACAAAAGGGTTAAATAGTTGCAAATTGTGAAGCTAGAAGAAGGAATGTAGGTGGAAGGAGACGGGGAGGAAACAAATAGGTGCGAGTCCAGGAGGGGCACATGGGGGTGAGAGGGGCGGTCATCGTTATCTAAAATTAGAATATTCAATGTTCATACCGTTGGGTACCCAAGCTATATGCCGTGCTGTTCCTCCAGTTGCATTTGGCCTCACTCTGGCAAGGTGGGGTAGAATGAGAAAGGGTGAAGGAGGGAGAGAAAGACAGACGGATAGAGATCTACTCAGAGAGCGCATACGTCACAAGACCATTTAGAGTCAAACATCAAGCACCCTGTTAGACAAACCCTATACTAACCCATTCTCTCCACATTTGCATCAGCAGTTCCCACTCATCTTCATGTGGAGGTAATGTACTGAAGGCAATGGCCCTATAAACCCACGTCTTAGTCACAATGACTGCCCTGAAACAGGCCCTTTTACCCATGCTGACCAAGATGCCAATTTAACCATGTGCTGCTGTAAAACGGACCCCGCACATACCAAGACAAGTATTCTTTTTGTTCTCTCTCTTGCCAATAAATCTGATGTGTTCATGTAGCAGAGGGGTTCACCGACGGGCTGAGTCATGATCAGTGCCGTGGACGGAGACAGAGAGAGAGGTGTGCTGCTGTAAAACTGGACCCCGCGTCTGCCGAGACCACACCTGGAGTAGTGTGTGCAGCTTTGGTCTCCAAATTTGAGGAAGAACATTCTTGCTATTGAGGGAGTGCAGCATAGGTTCACAACGTTAATTCCCAGGATGGCGTGACTGTCATATACTGAGAGAATGGAGTGGCTGGGCTTGTATACTCTGGAGTTTAGATGGATGAAAGGGGATCTTATTGAAAAATATAAGATTATTAAGAGTTTGGACACTCTAGAGGCAGGAAACATGTTCCCGATGTTGGGGGAATCCAGAACCAGGGGCCACAGTTTAATAATAAGGGGTAAGCCATTAGAATGGAGGTGAGTAAACACATTTTCACACTGAGAGTAATAAGTCTGTGGAATTCTCTGCCCTTCTTCAGACTGGTTAGGGATAAGGCAAACGAGAGATACAGACGGTGATGTGGAGAGACAAAGACCAATGAATGAAAGATATGCAAAAACGTAACAATGATAAAGGAAACAGGTCATTGTTAGCTGTTTGTAGGGTGAAAACGAGAAGCTAGTGCGACTTGGGTGGGGGAGGGATAGAGAGAGAGAGGGAATGCTGGTGCAACCTGATATGAGATAAATCAAAATTCATACCACTAGGCTGTGAGCTGACCAAGTGAAATATGAGATGCTGTTCCTCCAATTTACATTTAGCCTCACTCTGACAATGGAGGAGACCTAGGACAGGAAGGTCTGTTTAGGAATGGTAAGGAGAATTAAAGTGTCCAGCAACCGGGAGATCAGATTGGTTCAGGCGGGCTGAGCGAAGGTGTTCCGCGAAATGATCGCCCAGTCTGCGGCGTTTGGTCTCGCCGCCGTATAAGAGACCACATCTTGAATAAAGGAAACAATAGATGAGGTTGGATGAGGTGCAAGAGAACCTCTGTCTAACCTGAAAGGACTGTCGGGGGCCCTAGATAGAGTCGAGGGAGGAGGTATAGGGACAGGTGTTGCATCTTTTGCGGTTGCAGGAGAATGTACCTGGGGAAGGGGTAGAAGGGATGAGTTAACCAGGGAGTTGCGGTGGGAACGGTCTCTGCGGAAGACGGAAAGGGGTAGAGTAGGAAAAATGTGGCTAGTCATGGGAACTCGTTGGAGGTGGTGGAAATTTTGGAGGATTATGTGTTGTATGCGATGGCTGATGGGGATGGAGGTAAGGACTAGGGGGACCCTGCCTATGTTGTGAATAGGGGGAGGGGGAGCAAGGGCGGAGCCATGGGCTACCGAGGAGACATGAGTAAGGGCTGCATCTATGATGGGAGAGGGGATCCCCTGTTCCCTAAAGAATGAGCACATCTCGGATGTCCTAGTATGGAACACCTCATCTTGGGCCCAGACGTGGCGTAGACGGGGGAATTGGGAGTAGGGGATAGAATCTTTGCTGGAAGCAGGGTGGGAAGAAGTGTAGTCGAGATAGTTGTGGGAGTCAGTGGGTTTGTAATAGACATCAGGCAATAGTCTATTTCCTGTGATGGAGACTGAGATCAAGAAAGGGGAGGGAGGTGTCCAAGTAAATTTGAGTGCAGGATGAAAATTGGTGGTGAAGTTGATGAAGTCCATGAGTTCTGCATGGGTCAGGGCCAACATGTTCCTGTGAGAGCAAAGGATAAGGCTTCTAGGGTTAGGAACCCCGACACAAGGATATTGAGGCACGGTGAAAGAAAACAAAAGAGGCATCTGTCACGTATAGACAGCTGGGATCAAACAAGAGTGCGTTCTCGACCCGAAACGTCACCTATTCCTTCGCTCAATAGATGCTGCCTCACCCGCTGAGTTTCTCCAGCATTTTTGTGTACTTTAGATTTTTCCAGCAATTTCTTAAACATTCCAGTTTAACAACATCCTTCCTATATGCAGGGCAACTAATGTTTCAAATACGTCCTCATCAATGTCTTGTACAACTGTAACATAACATCGTAACTTCTATACACAATACCTGGACTGATGAAGGCAAATCTGCCAAAAGATTTTTTGAACATTCTGTCTACTTGTGACACCACTTCCATGGAACCTCGCGGGGGCAAATATATAATTTCTTGAATATGTCAATATGGGGAGACAAAGTGCTGAAGAAGGGATATGGCATGCTTGCGTTCTTCGGACAGGGCATTGAGTACAAGAGTTGGGACATCATGTGATACTGGATAGAACATTGGTGAGACTACACCTGGAGTATTGTGTGCAGTTCTGTTCACCATGCTAAAGAAATGATGTGATTAAGCTAGAGAGGCTGCAGAAGAGTTTCACAAGCATGTTGCTGGGGCAGGAGGGCTCAAGATATAAGGAGAGCCTGGATAGGTTGGGAATATTTTTCTCAGAAGTTGAAGGGTGACCTCACAGCGGTTTATTAAATCATGAGGAGCATAGATAAGATTGAGGAAGATTAATTTTATTAGGGCAGAGTCTAAAGCTGGGCGTAGGGAAGAAGGGCTCCGACCCGAAACGTCACCCAATCTTTTTCTCCAGTGATGCTGCCTGACTTGCTGAGTTACTCCAGCACTTTGGTCTATCTTTGGTATAAACCACCATTTGCAGTTCCGTGTTTCTAGGTTTAATGTGTGCCTGGATTTGGGGATATAAGGTACAAGGAGAGGGTAGCTGATATGTGTTTAAAGTTATGAGAGACATAGATAGAGTAGTCAGTCGGACCTTTTTTCCCCAATGTGGAAATGTCAAACACTGGACGGAATTGCTTTATGGTGAGTGAGGCAAAGTTTAAAGCAGATGTGTGGGCCTAGTTTTTTTACACAGAGGGTGATAGATGCCTGGAACGAGCAACCATGGTTGGTGGAGGAGGCAGATACAATAGCGGGATCAGAGAAGCTTTTACATAGGCACATGGATATGCAAGGAATGGAGGGATATAGACCATGTGTAGTCATGCATCAGGGAGACAGGGCCTTCGGCCCAACTCATTTTTGTTGAGCAAGATCTAAGGTATCCATTTGCCCGTATCCCTTTAAATCTTTCCTATCCAGGTACCTGTCCAAGTGTTTTTTAAATGCTGTTATAGTATCTGCCTCTACTACCTCCTCTGGCAGCTCGTTCCATATACCCACCATCCTCTGAGTGAAAAGGTTGCCCCTCAGGTGACTATTAATACTTTCCTCTCTCACCTTAAAACTATATCCTCTGGTTCTTGATACCCCAACACTGGGGAAAATAACCAGCACATTTACCCTGATTATTTCCCTCATGGTTTTTTACAGGGATCATGATTTAATAAACCGCTGTGTAGGGAGAACAGATTATTTTTTATCTTGGCACGTTCAGCAGACATTGTGGACCAAAGGGTCTTTTCCTGTGCTCTACTGTTCTCTGCTCTAATGTGAGCAGGGCAAGATTTAAATGGGACCTGAGAGACAGCATTTTCACACAGAGGGTGATGGATGGATGGAACCAACTGCCAGAGGAAGTGGTAGAGCCGGGTACAATTAAGTCATTAAGATAGACACAAAAAGCTGGAGTAACTCAGTTGGGCAGGCAGCATCTCTGGAGAGAAGGGATGGGTGATGTTTTGGGTCGAGACGTTCCCATTCCTTCTCTCCAGAGATGTTGCCTGTCCTCCTGAGTTACTCCAGCTTTTCGTGTCTATCTTTCGTTTAAACCAGCACCTGCAGTTCCTTCCTACACATTATGGCATTAAGTTCGGACATGTGGGAAAGGTTTGGAGGGACAAGGGACAGGTACAGGCAAATGGAGTTGAGCCAAACAGCCTGTTTGCATGCAGTAGTTGTGCTTCAGCTGCCAATGGCCCGTTTACTGTCTGCCTGCTATGATTCCAGAGCACAGACACCAGTGTCCAATGTGACATGTTTGAGTACAACAGGAATGATTCCACTAATTTCCCTTTCCAGCCCTCACTGTTCACTGTAGATCCACCACACAACTCAATGCTGCCACGTGGGATGATGCTGGTGGGGGTTAAGGTCTGTTGGGTCAAGTGGCCTGTTTTTCTGCAGTAACTTTTAACTATTTGATTCTCACTCAGCAGCCATTACAGGAGCATTGCATGGGTTAATTATGCCTTGTTTTTGAACAGACTGAGAACAAAGGACTGTCCACATCAAGGAAACTGGTAACATTTGGCAAAAGGTGTGATGTAAATTGAGCAACAGATGCAAACTGGGGAACAAGGGAGGGGTTTCATGAATGGGTAGGAGTTGGTGGGGGAGAGAGAGAGAGCAACAGAGAGAGTTTCAATGACAGTTTGAGTCTTACGCTGAATGTCCTGTTTCTGTGCGGTTACTTCAAACTAATTCCTTATTGCTTCTGTGGCCATTATAGATCTAATGAAAACACTGCATTGGTCAATTCTGCCCTCCCCAAACATCATGTTTGTAACAAAAAGCTCACGGGGTACCTGTCATCTCAAGATGCAGGTAACATTTGATCAAATCTGACGTATGGGAAGTGAACCATAGATGAACACCCAGAAAATTACAGGGATTGGTGGAATGGAGGGACAGGGAGTGTGTGAGAGAAAGAAAAAGGCAATGGAAATGTGTGATCAAGAGAGAGAGAGAGAGATGTTCAGTCACACAGCACAGGAACAAGCCCTTTGTCCCACTGAGCCTGCACTGTCCATCAAACACTCATTTATACTGATCCTGTACTAACCCCTGTTTGTTCTCCCCACATTTCTATCAGCTGTCCTCCAGATTCTAGCTCCCACCTACAAATTTGGGACATTTTCAAACTACCATCCGCACGTCTTTGGGATGTGGGAGGAAACACAAGCATCTGGGGGAATCCTACATGCCATAGGACGACATGCAAACTCCACACAGATGGCCCTAGAATTGAATCCAGATGACTGGAGTATGAGGTAGCAGCACTTCCTCCTGTGGCAGTCACAGATGCAGAGAGAGTGTCCACAACAGTTTGATGGAACAGACTAATGCTGTCCATCAATGCAAGACTTGGGGTTGTCGTAGCAGGAGATTTTAACTTTCCCAATAAAGACCTGCATTATCATAGTGCCAAAAGCTTAGATGGGTTGAAATTTGTCAAATGAGTTCAGGAAAGGTTTCTCAGGCAATATGTAGAGGGCTCTACAAGTGAGAGGGCAAAGCTTGATCTACTCTTAGGAAAATGGAAAGGGCAAGCAACTGATGTGTCAGTAGGCAAATGTTATGGGACCAGCAACCACTGTTCCATTAGCTTAAAAATAGTTATGGATAAGGATAAGGCGGGCCCACAAGTTAGTCCTGAATTGGGGAAAGGCCAACTTTGATGGTATTAGACGGGAATTTGCAAAGGTTGATTTGAGTAGGTTGTTTTGGGGCAAGGGGATGTGTGGAAAGTGACAGCGAGGGCTCAGGGCATGCATGTTCCTGTTAGAGTGAAGGGTAAGGCAGGTGGGAGTAAGGAAGCTTGGATGACAAGCGGAATTGAGGCTCTGGTTAGGAAAAATGAGGCCACATGGACGATGTCAAAGTAGCTGAGATTGTCTGTTCCTGGATGAATTTTGGGGAATGAGGAGGAAAATCAGGAGGCCAAAACGGGACAGGAGATAGTTTTGGCTGATAAAATCAAGAAAAATCCTGAGATTTTATTTAAATACATTAATGGAAACAGAATAACTACAAAAAATAAGGCCTCTCAGAACCCAAAATGGTCATCCTTGTGTGGAGTAGCAGGAAATGGACAAGGATGGACAGGTTTGGACTTTATTCCTCGGAGCGCAGGAGGCTGAGGGATGATCTTAGAGAGATGCATAATACAGAGAGGGAAATAGATAGGGTGGATGCACAGTCTTTTACCTGTAACTGTTTCACTCTGAGGGTAGCGGTTACATGGAATGAGATGCCAGAGGATGTTGTTGAGGCAGGTACTATAACAGCATTAAAAGGATATTTGCACAGATACATGGGTAGTAAAAGGCTAAGAGTGATATGGGCCAAAGCAGGGCAAATAGGACTAGCTGAGATGGGGCATCTTGGTCAGTGTGGATGAGTCGGGCCAAAGACCATGTTTTAATTCTTGCTTGCATACCCAAGGTATGCAAGCAAAGAATTTCACTGTGACTTGTCACATGTGATAATAAAGTATTCTCCCGATCTCCCCTTTTTCTCCTCTTCCTCTTCTCTTTGTGCAAATGCTCAGTGTTTACTCTCTCACTATTGTCTTCAATTTATGTGCGCTGAGGTACAGTAAAATTATCGAATGCAGAGAGAGAGACAGAGAGACAGACAATGGTTGGAGAAGCTCTTCCACACAACTCGTCCATGCTGACCAAGTTGCCTCCTCTTAGCTAGTCCCATTTTCCGGCATTTCATCCACACCTCTCTAAGCCTTACCTTTCCATGCACCTATCCAAATGTCTTTTAAACACTGTTATACTACCTGCCTCAATTACTTTCTTTGGCAGCTCGTTCCACATACATACCACCCTCTGGGTGAAAAAAACTGCCTTTCAGGTTCCTATTAAAACTTTCTCCTCTCACCTTAAACCTATGCCCTCTATTTCTTGATTCTTCAGCCCTGTGTGCCTATCTATCCTACTCATGATTTTATACACCTCTGCAAGATTTTGGAAAAGTGGCAAAGATAGAGAAAGTATGCTCACCTTCATTGGTCGGGGGATGGAGTATGAGTCAGGAAGTCATGAAGCAACTCTATAAGACTTTGGTTCGGCCACATTTGGAGTAATGCAGTTCTGGTTGCTCCTTTACAGAAGGATGTGGAGGGTTTGGAGAGGGTATAAAAGTGGGTACGGAATGCTGTCTGCATTAGATGGTTTCACCTGCAAGGAGAGGTTGGACAAACTTGGTATGTGTTGGAAGAAACTGCAGATGCTGATTTACACCGAAGATAGACACAACATGCTGGAGTAACTCAGAGGGACAGGCAGCATCTCTGGATAGAAGGAATAGGTGACGTTTCGGGTCAAGACCCTTCTTCAGTCTCGACCCCAAATTTCACCCATTCCTTCTATCCAGACATGCTGCCTGTCCCGCTGAGTTACTCTAGAATTTTGTGTCTATATTTGGACAAACTTGGATTGTTTTCTTTCGAACAGATAAAAATAATTATGAGATGCGCAGATAGGGTAGACAGTCAGAAAATTTTCCCCAGGGTGGAAATAGACTAGTGGACATTGCTTTAAAGTGAGAGGGGTAAAGCTTAAGGAGATGTACAGGGCAAGAATTTTTACACAGAGGGGGGTGGGTGCCTGGAACACGCTGCTGGAGGTTGTGCTGGAAATAGTGTCATTTAAGAGGCTTTTAGATGGGCACACGAGTATTGAGAGAATGGAAGGAGATAGTTCATATGCAGGCAGAGGAGGTTAATTTACCTTGGCATCATGTTTGGCTTTTAAAAATTGTGGGCCACGGCGTCTGTTCCTATGCTGTACTTTTCTATGTTCCATGATCAACCCTCATCCTTGTACAATCTTCCAAGGAACAAAGTCCCAGCAGCCCGACCTCTCCCTATGACTCAGTCCCTCGAGTCCTGGCAACATTGTTGTAAATCTTTTCTGCACTCTTTCCGGCGTAATTACATCTTTGGTGTCGCTCTAATATTTAGGTTCAGATTTTTGGAGTGGGAATTGAACCCACAAGCCTGCAGCTTGAATGTAATGGCACCTGCACTCTGCCTGAGCAGATCAGATAAATAGCCCGGCATGGACCAGAGCTCTCTCCAACCTCTTTGGCATTGAAATTGTGGGCCGAGGCGGCTGTTCCTGTGCTGTACTTTTCTATGTTCCATGATCAACCCTCAATGTTGTACAATCTTCAAAGGAACAAAGTCCCAGCCTTCCTAACCTCTCCCTGTAACTGTCCCTCGAGTTCTGGCAACATCCTCGTAAATCTTTTCTGCACTTTTTCCAGCTTAATTCCATCTTTTGTGTCATCCAAAGTGTTGGCCTCAGATTTATAGAGTGGGAATTGAATCCACAAGCCTTCAGCTCGGAGATAATGGCACCAGCACTCTGCCTGAGCAGAGCAGATAAATGCCCCAGCGTGGACCAGTGGGGCTGAATGGTCTGTCTCTGTGAACTGATAAAACTCTCTGCGATTTCCTTTCTATTCCAGTTCCCATATACATACAGTGTCACATACTGATCCAGTACTAACCTGGCAAGGATTTATGCAGTGGCTACTCTCTCTCCCTCGCCTATTGTCCATTGCATTTCCAATACAAAGCTCAGTGCTGAACGCAGAGCTACTGGTGAACTGACTAGTGTTTATACCCGTCGTCTCTTAACACCTATGTCCATTTTTGTTCCAGTATACGTAGCCCTCTGTGTGATAATAATAGTCCAATGGAACATGGTTATCTAAGTTTACAACAAGATCCAGATCGGTTAGGAAGGTGGGCAAGGAATAGCAGATGGGATTTAACTCTGGCAAATGTGAGGTGTTGCATTTTGGTTTGTCAAACCAGGGCAGGACTTACACAGTAACTGGTAGAGGCCCTGGAGAATGGTGCGGAACACAGAGATCTGGGCATGCAGGTTAACTGTTGCCTTCGAGTGGTGAGCCAGGTGGATAGATCGGTGAAGAAGGTATTTGGCACACTTGGCTTCATTATGAAGGGTATTGAGCACATGAGGTGGGACATCATGATACAGCTGTGTAAGTGTTTGGTGAGAGCACACCAAGAGTACTGTGTGCAGTTATGGTCGCCCAGCTACAGGAATGATGTCATTTTGAGTTGGTAATGTTACTGAAGAGATTCACCAGGATGTTGCCTGGGCTTGCGGGTTTGAGTTAGAGAGGTTGGATAAGCTGGGATTTTTTTCTTTGGGGTGTAGGAGACTGAGAGGTGATGTTAGTGAGATGTACAAGATCATGAAGAGCAGAGATAAAGTGAACGTTCACAGTCTTTTTCCCAGGGTAGAGGATGCTAAAACTAGAGGGCATACGCTTAAAGTGAGAAGGAAGAGGGACTTTGGGGCATCTTTTTCACTCAGAGGGCAGTTCATATCTGGAATGAGCTGCCAGAGAATGGCATGGGTGCATTTGCACCATTGTAAAGTGTTTGGTGACACCAAGCAAAGGGGGGAGGTCGAGGTCAGGGAGAGGGATCCGGTTGAAGTCAGGGAGAGGGATCCGGTCCACGAAAAGTATGGTACGAATTAATTTTGCTATGAAATTGCACGTTCTTTTCTTTTCCCCTCCCTTGTGTTCGCAGATATGAAATAAACCGTGTTCGTAGATACGAAATAAACTGCTAAGATGAGGGTCTACGTGGCATTAATATGTGTGACGACCACAGCAGGGTTAATCAGTTACGGTTGGAAATGGACAAAGCCTGAATACGGACAGAACAAACGAGAAAAGAAAGGGGAACGAGAAAACACCAATCTATTTATTCAGGCACACAACGAGCTATTCGGGAAGGGGCAGGTGGTTTGTTATCCACGAATGACATCAGTTACCTCCCTGTTTACCCCCATCCCCTGCATGGGGCAGAACTGAACGACTGGTGAAGTGCCAGGACAAAAAAAACGGTCCCTGTCAAGCCCGTTATCATCAGCTATGATAGGCTTCACGCTCCACCGGCTAACTGCTTACTGCTCCCTAAGAACAATAACCACTCCTACGACAATTGCTATCATGGATCTAGGACGGCGTCAAGAGCACCGGCTAGGCCATGTAACTTCACCACCAATAATGACAAGAGGCAATATGAAAATTGTTTTAGTAACCAAGGACACAGGTGTATAGTCATAAATGTTAAAAAATAACCTCACTTGCGCTCTGCAAGGGCTCGTTCCCAGCTCCGCATGTAACCTTACCTATAAAGGAGTCGAATGTAAAGTGTCTAAGGAATGTTTCCCTGTAAATGCTGGATTTTAGCTGTTGTGTGGCTGGGCCAACGGGACCCATCTGACGGTAGGATCCCATCACCTGCCAATCCCCAGTTAGCAATGGGATCGGTGAAGCGTGGAGGGACTGGTCTGGAGGGGGAGAAGACATTAATACTCGAAGGGGCTGTAATGGATCATTATATACGGAGGAACGATATTACTTCTTTAATGGGAAAGGAACCAATGTCCTAAAACTCCCTTTCCCCAAGAACGTGGCAGTTGGAGCATTGGTGCCAACCACGGTACCTTGTCCCGAGCAATGGACTAAACCCATGGCTCGGGTTCATCGAAGGGCGGTATCGGCAGAGTTTTGCGCGCAATGGAGAAATCCAGGGATCAGGAGAACTACCCACGGACATTCCATCGGATGGGGATTATTAAGCATGCTAACCATGGGAGGAGTGGGTGGAGGTGAAGCAGCCAAAAACCGAAATTACCTTGTTTGCGGCCTGACAATTTTGGGCAATGCAACAACCGGAGCCTTGGAGGCAGTAAACACCCAGATATCCGAAATGAGGATGTTTTCCCTACAAAACAGATATGCGCTCGATTACTTATTGGCTAGAGAAGGGGGGACCTGTACTGTCATAAAAGGGAAATGTATGATGGGGGTTCAAGACAGGACTAGCAACATCACCCAAGATCAGAAAGAGATTACCACCTTTTTGGATGGAATAAATGAAAACCAGGGATGGGGGAATTGGGGATTTGGGGGATTATATAACTGGATTATCAGCATGGCCATCTATGCTGCTATAGTAGTTACTTGTTTATTTGTGGGGATTGCCATTGTGAAATGTATCATAGCCCGATTACTGGCGGCTTTATCGGGTTTGGGGACCACCCCCGAGGAAGCAAAAAATTCTGTACGAATGATGATATTACAGCGTGAGCAGGAGAGACTGTTACTGTTCCCCAACGACAGCGAAGACGATGAAGTGAGTGAGGAAGGAGAATTGAAGGAAAAGGGCCGGACGGTCCAAGAGGCCGTGGCCAGGGAACTAGAAAGTTACGAGATTCGGCGAATGGGACTTTTTAATGGACTATGAGTGTTGCCATAAGAATGGCAAAAGGGGGGAATGTGAATGTAACTCTTGAATAAACGCTGTAAGATTGTTCTGTGAAGGTAAAATGGTTTGGCCAGGTGGACTGGAGGGATAGACAGAAAGAAAAGGAGGTGGGGTAGCGTTGCTGGTTAGAGAGGAGATTAACGCAGTGGAAAGGAAGGACATTAGCTTGGAGGATGTGGAATCCGTATGGGTAGAGCTGCGAAACACTAAGGGGCAGAAAACGCTGGTGGGTGTTGTGTACAGGCCACCTAGCAGAGTAGTGAAGTTGGGGATGGCATCAAACAAGAAATTAGAAATGCGTGCAACAAAGGCAAAACAGTTATAATGGGTGACTTCAATCTACATATAGATTGCGTGAATCAAATTGGCAGGGGTGCTGAGGAAGAGGATTTCTTGGAATGTATGCGGGATAGTTATCTAAACCAACATGTAGAGGAACCAACGAGAGAGCAGGCCATTCTAGACTGGGTATTGAGTAATGAGGAAGGGTTAGTTAGCAGTCTTGTTGTGCGTGCCCCCTTGGGCAAGAGTGACCATAATATGGTTGAGTTCTTCATTAGGATGGAGAGTGACATTGTTAATTCAGAAACAACGGTTCTGAACTTAAAGAAAGGTAACTTTGAGGGTATGAGACATGAATTGGCCAAGATTGACTGGCAATTAGTTCTAAAAGGGTTGACGGTGGATATGCAATGGAAGGCATTTAAAGACTGCATGGATGAACTACAAAAATTGTTCATCCCAGTTTGGCAAAAGAATAAATCAGGGAAGGTAGTGCATCCGTGGATAACAAGGGAAATCAGGGATAGTATCAAAGCAAAAGATGATGCGTACAAATTAGCCAGAAAAGGCAGCATACCAGAGGACTGGGAGAAATTCAGAGACCAGCAGAGGAGGACAAAGGGCTTAATTAGGAAAGGGAAAATAGATTATGAAAGGAAACTGGCAGGTAACATAAAAACTGACTGCAAAGTTTTTATAGATATGTGAAGAGAAAGAGATTAGTTAAAACAAATGTAGGTCCCTTGCAGTCAGAAACAGGTGAATTGATCATGGGGAACAAGGATATGGCGGACCAATTAAATAACTACTTTGGTTCCGTCTTCACTAAGGAAGACATAAATAATCTGCCGGAAATAGCAGGGGACCGCGGGTCAAAAGGAGATGGAGGAACTGAGTGAAATCCAGGTTAGTCGGGAAGTGGTGTTGGGTAAATTGAATGGATTAAAGGCCAATAAATCACCAGGGCCAAATAGGCTGCATCCCAGAGTACTTAAGGAAGTAGCTCCAGAAATAGTGGATGCATTAGTGATAATTTTTCAAAACTCTTTAGATTCTGGAGTAGTTCCTGAGGATTGGAGGGTAGAAAACGTAACCCCACTTTTTAAGAAGGGAGGGAGAGAGAAAACGGGGGAATTACAGACCACTTAGTCTAACATCGGTAGTGGGGAAACTGCTAGAGTCAGTTATTAAAGATGGGATAGCAGCACATTTGGAAAGTGGTGAAATCATTGGACAAAGTCAGCATGGATTTACGAAAGGTAAATCGTGTCTGACGAATCTTATAGAATTTTTCGAGGATGTAACTAGTAGAGTGGATAGGGGAGAACCAGTGGATGTGTTGTATCTGGACTTTCAGAAGGCTTTCGACAAGGTACCACATAAGAGATTAGGATACAAACTTAAATCACACGGTATTGGGGGTTCAGTATTGATGTGGATAGAGAACTGGCTGGCAAACAGGAAGCAAAGAGTAGGAGTAAACGGGTCCTTTTCACAATGGCAGGCAGTGACTAGTGGGGTACCGCAAGGCTCAGTGCTGGGACCCCAGCTATTTACAATTTATATTAATGATCTGGACGAGGGAATTGAAAGCAACATCTCCAAGTTTGCGGATGACACTAAGCTGGGGGGCAGTGTTAGCTGTGAGGAGGATGCTAGGAGACTGCAAGGTGACTTGGATAGGCTGGGTGAGTGGGCAAATGTTTGGCAGATGCAGTATAATGTGGATAAATGTGAGGTTATCCACTTTGGTGGCAAAAACGGGAAGGCAGACTATTATCTAAATGGTGGCCGATTAGGAAATGGGGAGCTGCAGCTAGACTGGGTGTCATGGTACACCAGTCATTGAAAGTAGGATGCAGGTGCAACAGGCAGTGAAGAAAGCGAATGGTATGTTGGCCTTCATAGCAAGAGGATTTGAGTATAGGAGCAGGGAGGTTCTACTGCAGTTGTACAGGGTCTTGGTGAGACCACACCTGGAGTACTGCGTACAGTTTTGGTCCCCAAATCTGAGGAAGGACATTATAGCCATAGAGGGAGTGCAGAGAAGGTTCACCAGACTGATTCCTGGGATGTCAGGACTTTCATATGAAGAAAGACTGGATAGACTTGGCTTATACTCGCTAGAATTTAGGAGATTGAGAGGGGATCTTATAGAAACGTACAAAATTCTTATGGGGTTGGACAGGCTAGATGCAGGAAGATTGTTCCCGATGTTGGGGAATTCCAGGACAAGGGGTCACAGCTTAAGGATAAGGGGGAAATCCTTTAAGACCGAGATGAGGAAAAACTTTTTCACACAGAGAGTGGTGAATCTCTGGAACTCTCTGCCACAGAGGGTAGTTGAGGCCAGTTCATTGGCTATATTTCAGAGGGAGTTAGATGTGGCCCTTGTGGCTAAGGGGATCAGGGGGTATGGAGAGAAGGCAGGTACGGGATACTGAGTTGGATGATCAGCCCTGATCATACTGAATGGCGGTGCAGGCCCGAAGGGCCGAATGGCCTACTCCTGCACCTATTTTCTATGTATCTATGTATCTAAAACATAAAATGTCTGCTGACCAAAGTTGCTGAATATGTAGCTGTAGGCTTCAGGAATTTGTGGTCAGGAGAAATACACATTGTCTGCTGTTACTGCATATTCGCGACTATGGTATTAACTGCACCCGTCTGACTGAGATAGCTGGCTCTCAGAAGTCTGAGGAATATACAAACCGCCGCTCTCAGAAGTCTGAGGAATGTACCTGTCTTATCTCTCGTATTGTTCCACTAAATAACACCTCCCAATATGTACGTGCCTGTGATCCTGACCATTGTTTCAGTAATATGGGAGGCATAAACCATAGCCTTAAAGTATATAAGGCATTAAGAATTAAGGCGTTGAGCTTGACTCTTTGCTAGGTTGCTAACCTGTGTAAAGACTCCTGCTGAATAAACGTACATTTAAACGAATCCTGGTGTCCGGTTGATTATTGTCGAAACAACCGATGTAAGAGGAAATCGAGAGATTCACAAGTGGGTGGGTGAGTGAGTGAGTGGGTGAGTGAGTGGGTGAGTGAGTGGGTGAGTGAGTGGGTGGGTGGGTGAGTGTGTGGGAGTGTGTGTAGGTTTGTGAGTGTGTGAATGTGTGCATGAATGTGTGTGTGTGTGTGTGTGTGTGTGTGTGTGTGTGTGTTCATGCATGCGTGTGTGCGTGCGTGTGTCTATGAGTGTGTGTGGGGGTGTGTGTGGGTTTGAGTGAGTGTGGGAATGTGTGTGTGAGTGTGTGTGGGTGTGAGGGTTTGTTAGTGAGTGGGCGGGTGAGTGAGTGGGCGGGTGAGTGGGTGGAGGGGTGAGTGAGTGGACGGGTGAGTGGGTGAGTGAGTGGGCGAGTGAGTGGGCGGATGAGTGAGCATGTGAGTGAGTAGGTGGGTGAGTGAGTGGGTGAGTGTGTGGGTGAGTGTGTGGGTGAGTGGGTGAGTGGATGAGGGAATGGGTGAGTGTGTGAGTGAGGGGTGGGTGAGTGGGTGAGTGAGTGGACGGGTGAGTGAGTGGGTGAGTGGGCGGGTGAGTGGGCGAGTGAGTGGGCGGGTGGGTGGGCGCGTGAGTGAGTAGGCGGGTGAGTGAGTGGGCGGGTGAGTAAGTGGGGGGTGAGTGAGTGGGCGGGTGAGTGAGTGGGTGAGTGGGTGAGTGAGTCAGTGGGTGAGTTTGGGCAGGTGAGTGAGTGTGAGTGGGTGGGTGAGTCGTGTGCGGGTGAGTGGGCGGGTGAGTGAGTGGGTGTGAGTGGGCGGGTGAGTGAGTGAGTGGGTGAGTGAGTGGGTGGATGAGTGAGTGGGTGAGAGGATGAGGGACTGGGTGAGTGTATGAGTGAGGGGTGGGTGAGAATGAATGGGTGCGTGAGTGAGTGGGCGGGTGAGTGAGTGGGTGAGTGAGTGGGTGAGTGAGTGAATGGGAGAGTGAGTGGGTGGGTGAGTGGGTGGGAGTGTGTGTGGGTTTGTGAGTGTGAGTGTGTGAATGTGTGCGTGAATGTGTGTGTGAGTGTGTGTGTGTGTGCGTGCGTGCGTGTGTGCATGTGTGCATGTGTGCGTATGTGTGTGAATGTGTGCGTGTATGTGTGAGTGTGTGTGGGAGTGTGTGTGGGAGTGTGTGTCATGGTGTGTGTCGGTTGTGTGTGAGTGTGTGTGGGAGTGTATGTGGGGGGGGTGTGGGTTTGTGAGTGTGGGTGTGTGAATGTGTGTGTGTGTGTGGGCATGTGTGTGTGTGTGTGGGTGTGCGAGTGAGTGGGCGGGTGAGTGAGTGGGCGGGTGAGTGAGTGGGTGGGTGAGTGAGTGGGCGGGTGAGTGGGTGAGTGAGTGGGTGAGTGAGTGTGCGGCTGAATGTGCGGGTGAGTGAGTGGGTGGGTGAGTGGGCGGGTGAGTGGGCGTCTGAATGGGTGGGTGAGTGTGAGTAAATGGTCGTGAGTGGGTGAGTGAGTGAGTGGGCGGGTCAGTGGGCAGGTGAATGAGTGGGCGGGTGAGTGAGTGTGCGGGTGAATGAGTGGGCGGGGGAGTGAGTGGGCGCGTGAGTGTGTGTGGGTGTGAATGAGTGGTGAGTGAGTGGGCGGGTGAGTGGGCAGGGTGAGTGAGTGGGTGAAGGGAGTGGGTGGGTGAGTGGGTTAGTGAGTGGGTGAGTGGGCGAGTGGGTGAGTGGGCGGGTGAGTGAGCGGGTGGGTGAGTGGGTGAGTGAGTGGGCGGGGCGCCTGAGTGAGTGGGCGCCTGAGTGGGTGGGTGAGTGGGTGAGTGTGAG
>JAXLNO010003675.1:0-81798 GCA_038087875.1 Malacoraja senta
TGCCTGGAGATTCACTCTGATGGATGTTTGTGTTAAATTGTGTTCAATGTGTGTTTTGTTGCTTTTTCTCTGTCATGACTGCAAGGTACGCAATTTCGTTCAAACTATTGTTTGAATGACAATAAAGGAAATTCAATTCAATTCAATTCAAATATCATAGTATCCCGTCGCTCATAATCGCTTACGTATCGTTTAGCTTTAAGCGCAATGCACGACTGCGCAATTTGCGTAATATTCTCTAATATCTTCTACTAATATACAAAATATATTGCAACAGTACTTGTTTGTATCTGTTTCCATGCAGCGTGTGCTATGTTTAAGCACTCCCACAGCACTGATTTACACACTGCGTCTTATCGTTGTGTGCTCACTGGCCTGCATATTATTCCACTCATGCATGCAGCTAGTCGGTCGCTGAGCATTGAAACACTGATGCCTGAAAGCTTTTCAAAGCATTTTTGCTAATCATCATAGCGTCCATTTTCTCCACAAATCTTCACTTTCACCGATGCCACCATGTTTTGATATGTGTCTGCTTACGATGTACGTAAAACTAGCACTTATTAGACGGAGAAAGATGGCTCCACACACACTCGTGTAGGAATCAAAAGCAAGAATGATTTATTTCCAAGTTAAAGGTCACTGACTGATTAACATAATTATATGCGCAAGTCTGAGCATGTGCGAGAATGAGTACAGCTCATACGCATAAATTACATGGATATTGTCGCAAAAGCTAATGGCATGTTGGCCTTCATAACCACAGGAGTTGAGTATAGGAGCAAAGAGGTCCTTCTACAGTTGGACAGGGCCCTGGAGAGACAACACCAGGAGAATTGTGTGCAGTTTTGGTCTCCGATTTTGAGAAAGGACGTTGTTCCCATGGTTTACACGGTTAATTCCCGGGGTGGCGGGCCTGTCGTATGTCGAACAAATGGAGCGACTGGGTTTGTATACACTGGAATTTAGAAGGATGAGAGGTGATCCTATTGAAACGTATAAGATTATTAAGGGATTGAACACGCTAGAGGCAGGAAACGTGTTCCCGATGTTGGAGGAGTCCAGAACCAGGGGCCACAGTTTAAGAATAATGGGTAAGCCATTTAGAACGGAGATGAGGAAGCACTTTCTCACCCAGAGTGTTGCGAATCTGTGGAATTGTCTGCCTCAGAAGGCAGTGGGGGCCTATTCTTTGGATGGTTTCAAGAAAGAGTTAGATAGAGCTCTTAAAGATAGCAGATTCAAGGGATATAGGGAGAAGGCAGGAACGGGGTACTGATTGTGGATGATCAGCCATGATCACAGTGAATGGCGGTGCTGGCTCGAAGGGCCGAATGGCATACTTCCGCATCTTGACCACGTACATTTCAACGAGGGCTCCCGCAATTCCCACCCTAATTTCGTACAATGTCCTCGGATATGTCCCAGGCCCTGGAGATTGTCTACCTTGATACACGACAGTACCTTCAATACTTCTTCGACGGTAACACTGACTGCTCTCAAGAAACTCCCAATGATTGTCCCAAGATCCTCCATCCGACTGTTTTTATCCTCGAAAAATACAGAGGGGAGATACTTATTGAGGATCATGTACATCTCCTGTAGCTCCACACAGAGGTGACCACTTTGATTTATGAGAGGTCCCACTCTCTCTGTAGTTACCCCTTTCCCCTTGGCCGCAGATTGTTCTGCTTTGACGTTATATCTTTCAAGGAGCACGATACGCGTATTCAGCTCGGTGCAGAGACTGAAGTAGAGATTTATCCCTCGGAAAAAATGGCCGTCAAAGGACCAACGGTTTATCAGATCGTCTACTCTGTGCAGTTTGGAACAACGACAAGTGATTTTATTGACACAATAAATGTCGGCTTCTGAGAGGCCTTAACAGGATCGATATTCACCGAGATACACAAAGAGTTGCTAGATAATTTAGTAAGGATAAATGTTTCAGAATACGAATTGGGTGACTGAGATAAGATGGAATTTATCCTGACAAACACATCTGAATACACTGTACCTCCTACCCAGAAAATAGTGACGCTCATTTATCAAGTACAAATATAGCTGGGCGAAATTGTTTTTTGAACAACAGGGAAATGAAGAGTAATGTAATCATGTCAAATGAAATGGAGGAACTGAGTGAAATCCAGGTTAGCCGGGAAGTGGTGTTAGATAAATGGAATGGATTAAAGGCCGATAAATCCCCAGGACCAGACAGGCTGCATCCCAGAGTACTTAAGGAAGTATCCCCATAAATAGTGGATGCATTAGTGATAGTTTTTCAGAACTCTTCAGATTCTGGAGTAGTTCCTGTGGATTGGAGGGTAGCTAATGTAACCTCACTTTTTAAAAAGGGAGGGAGAGAGAAAACGGGGAATTACAGACCAGTTAGTCTAACATCGGTAGTGGGGAAAATGCTAGAGTCAGTTATTAAAGATGGGATAGCAGCTCATTTGGAAAGTGGTGAAATCATTGGAAAAAGTCAGCATGGATTTATGAAAGGTAAATCATGTCTGACGAATCTTCTAGAATTTTTCGAGGATGTAACTAGTAGAGTGGATAAGGGCGAACCAGTGGATGTGTTATATCTGGACTTTCAGAAGGCTTTCGACAAGGTCCCACATAAGAGATTAGTATGCAAACTTAAAGCACACGGTATTGGGGGTTCAGTATTGATGTGGATAGAGAACTGTCTGGCAGACAGGAAGCAAAGAGTAGGAGTAAACGGGTCCTTTTCAGAATGGCAGGCAGTGACTAGTGCGGTACCGCAAGGCTCAGTGCTGGGACCCCAGCTATTTACAATATATATAAATGATCTGGATGAGGGAATTGAATGCAACATCTCCAAATTTGCGGATGACACGAAGCTGGTGGGCAGTGTTAGCTGTGAGGAGGATGCTAGGGGGCTGCAAGCTGACTTGGATATGTTGGGTGAGTGGGCAAATGCATGGCAAATGCAGTATAATGTGGGTAAATGTGAGGTTATCCACTTTGGTGGCAAAAACAGGAAAGTAGATTATTATCTGAATGGTGGCCGATTAGGAAAAGGGGAGATGCAACGAGATCTGGGTGTCATTGTGCACCAGTCATTGAAAGTAGGCATGCAGGTGCAGCAGGCAGTGAAGAAAGCGAAGGGTATGTTAGCATTCATAGCAAAAGGATTTGAGCATAAGGGCAGCGGGGTTCTACTGCAGTTGTACAGGGTCTTGGTGAGGCCACACCTGGAGTATTGCGTACAGTTTTGTTCACCAAATCTGAGGAAAGACATTCTTGCCATAGAGGGAGTACATAGAAGGTTCACCAGACTGATTCCTGGGATGGCAGGACTTTCATATGAAGAAAGACTGGATAGACTCGGCTTGTACTCGGTAGATTTTACAAGATTGAGGGGGGATCTTATAGAAACTTACAAGATTCTTAAGTGGTTGGACAGGCTAGATGCAGGAAGATTGTTCCCGATGATGGGGAAGTCCAGAACAAGGAGTCACAGTTTAAGGATAAGGGGGAAGTCTTTTAGGACCGAGATGAGAAAATCATTTTTCACACATAGAGTGGTGAATCTGTGGAATTTTCTGCCACAGAAGGTAGTTGAGGCCAGTTCATTGGCTATATTTAAGAGGGAGTTAGATGTGGCCCTTGTGGCTTAAGAATCAGGGGCTATGGAGAGAAGGCAGGTACAGGATACTGATTTGGATGATCAGCCATGATCATATTGAATGGCGGTGCAGGCTCGCAGGGCCGAATGGCCTGCTCCTGCACCTATTTTATATGTTTCTATGTATGAAATGATTGAGTCCGAGGTCAGTTCTGAAACTGCGCACCACGGGACATACGAATAGCTTGTTACCCTCCGTTACCAGGCCTCTGAACAGTCCCTCCAGAGTTGTGGTTCTGGTCAATTTGCCTCTAACTTCATTCATTCATCATCCAAGAAAACATTAGTGACGCAGTGGTGCTGGTTTCCGACGGCCACGTTGCTGGTTTCACAACAGCCTCTAACCGATTGTGCCATTGGGCGTTGTCTCACAACAGCCTCTAACCCATTGTGGCATTGGGCATTGTCTCACAACAGCCTCTAACCCATTGTGGCATTGGGCGTTGTCTCACAACAGCCTTTAACCCATTGTGGCATTGGGCGTTGTCCCACAACAGCCTCTAACCCATTGTGGCATTGTGCGTTGTCTCACAACAGCCTCTAACCCATTGTAGCATTGGGCGTTGTCTCACAACAGCCTCTAACTCATTGTGGCATTGGGCCTTGTCTCACAAACTGAGGAACAACAATGCGATACAATGGTGAAAACTGTGTTCTGCACTCTGTATCGTCCACTTTGCTTCATCTATTTACATAATCATAGACCATCGGCCCAGCTTGCCCTAACCGACAAATGTGCCCCATCTCCACTAGACCCACCTGCTATGTTTGGCCCTGATCATTTTCAACCTTTCCCATACATTTACGTCCAAATGTCTTTATATTTGGTGATAGTTTTCGCCTCAAGTATCTGCTCTAGCAGCTCGTTCTATAAACCCACCAACCCCTCTGCGAATCCACATACTGACCACCCTCTGTGTTTATACAAAGACTCACCACTCTGTGTTCTCGTGTTTGAACTAATTGAATCTGTATATGTTATATCTGATCAGTTTGGACAGCATGCACAACCAAGTTTTAGACTGTACCTTGATACATGTGATAACAATAAACGTGGCTAAAACCTAATGCCCTACGCATCTTAATTATTCACTACACCACGAACCCAGCGGGATGTCCCATGGTTCACAGAAGCAACGCATCATACATCGTTCCAGCTGTGGACCTCGGCACAGTCGAATGATACGTTTTGCCCATTGTACTAACTTTGATCCATGAGAGCCCACTCTCTCTGTAGTTACCCCTTTACCCTTGGACACAGATTGTTCTGCTTTGACGTTATATCTTTCGAGGAACACGATACGCGTCCTCAGCTCGGTGCAGAGACTGAAGTCGAGATTTATCCCTCGGAAAAAATGGCCGCCAAAGGACCAACAGTTTATCAGATCGTCTACTCTGTGCAGTTTGGAACAACGACAAGTAATTTTATTGACACAATAAATGTCCGCTTCTGAGAGGCCTTGACAGGGTGGATATTCACCGAAATACACAAAGGGTTGCTGGATAATTTAGTAAGGATAAATGTTTCAGAATACGAATTGGGTGACTGAGATAAGATGGAATTTATCCTGTCAAACATATCTGAATACACTGTACCTCCTACCCAGAAATAGTGATGCTCATTTATCAAGTACAAATATGGCTGGGCGAACATGTGTTTTGGACAATAGGGCAATGACGAATAATGTAATGAGGTAGGAAATGATTGAGTCCGAGGTCAGTTCTGAAACTGCGCACCACGGGACATACGAATAACCTGTTACCCTCCGTTACCAGGCATTAACCGGCCAATGTGCCCCATAAACACTGGTCACACCGGCTATGGCACTGATTATTTTCAACCTTTCCTATTCACCTACCTGTCCAAATGTCTTTACATTTTGTGATAGTTTTCACCCCAACTATCTCCTTTGGCAGCTCGTTCTATATACCCACTAACCACACAGTTACCACCCTCTGTGTTTATACAAAGACTCACCACTCTTGTGTCCTCGTGTTTGAACTGATTGAATTTGTATATGTTATATCTGATCACTTTGGACAGCAGGCACAACCAAGTTTTAGAATGTACCTTGATACATGTGAGAATAATAAACGTGGCTAAAACCTAATGCCCTTCCCATCTTAATTGTTCACAACACCACGAACCCAGCGGGATGGCTCACAACAGCACTGCATTATACATCGTTCCAGCTGTGGACTTCGGCACAGTCAAATGATACGTTTTGCACATTGTACTGACTTTGCGTTTTTACAGCTCGAATTCACCAACTGCACATGACCAGTTCCACGGCGGTCTGAATTATGTAATGTGGGCTGAGCAAATGATGTTCATCCTTACAAACACAAGGACAATTCTGGTATTCGTAGAAATGAAAGACAATATTGATCATCACATCACGAACAATATTTAGTATTCTGTACATTCCCCTTGGTCTATCTGATGTATCGGTGTTTGAAGAAGGGTCGTTGCCTATTTCCTTCGCTCCATAGATGCTGCTGCACCCGCTGAGTTTCTCCAGCATTTCTGTCTACCTCTGGGTTTGAACAGTTGGTACCTATGCACGGTGTAGCCGATCTGAGTGGATCGGAAGCAAAAAAAGCGTTTCACTATTCCTCGGTACATATCACACTAGTAAACATTTGCCTAACCTTACCAATGCTAATCATCTGAGAAAAGTGATATTTATGATCAGAGCGGGAATGTTCGTAGAATGATGGCGACTAAGATTGTCCATGTGAGACAGACGATATCGATATCTAAGATGGTTTTTGATTCCTCGACCTGGGTAAAAGTGCATTTACCTTATCTATTTTCCTCGTGATTTTATACATAATCATAAGATCATCCCTCATCGAAGGAATAATGTCCGCACCTCTCATTATAACTCGACCCATTCAAGGGAAAAGTAGTGAACCCCTGCCATAACTAGTGACGGTGATACCACATGTGGAGAATTGTGCAAGACTGGGTTGTGTGTCACAGAGTCACAGAGCAGAGAAGCAGGCCCAACAACGGACTTTCTCAAAAGTATCCAACTACTAAATCCTATTTACTAGCACTTGATCAGCAGAGTATTATGCCTTCGAACGAACTAATTTATCGTTAGGTCCCACATACCTCGACCCTTGTACCACCAAACTTATTTCCATATACATCGACTCCATCCTATCCCCCTGGTCAAATCCCTCCCTACCTATGTCCCAGGCACCTCACACGCTCTTCATCCCATTCATGGCTTCCGTTTTCCAGGTTCCCATTCCCTCATCTTCACATTGGATGTCCAATCACTCTACACCTCCATCCCCGACCAGGAGGGTCTTAAAGCCCTCCGTTTCTACCTCGACCACAGAACCAACCAGTCCATGTCTACTAATAATCCTCCGCCTAGCGGAGCAGGTCCTTACCTTCAACAACTTTTCCTTTGACTCCTCCCATTTCCTCCAAATCCAAGGCGTAGCTATTGGCTCGCGCCTGGGCCCATATCCTTGTTCGAAGCGATACCGTGGCCCTATCCCCGAACTCTACCTCCGCTACATCGACGACTGCAACGGTGCTGCCTCCTGCACCCATGCAGAACTCATTGACTTCATCCAATTCACCACTAACTTCCATCCGGCACTCAAACTCACCTGGACCATTTCCAATATCTCCCCACCGTTTCTTGTCCTCACTATCTCCATCGCAGGTAACCGACTACTGACCAATATCTACTACAAACCCCCTGACTCCCATCTGTGATATCTTGAGCTCAGACACAGATTAACAAGTTAACTCACTGGTGACCGGAACATGACTGCACAGCTGCACTTTGGTTTATTCAATCATATACAATGCTCCAACTAAAGGTGGCGCTATTATAACTCCTCCCAACTTAATGAAAACGTTATCGCCTTGTTGACATTTTTAAATATACATTGTTGACATTTGTGAATATAATAAAAACGGTATGAATATATTACAATCTTTTATATTAGTTTACTTTTATATAACTTGAATAAAATGAGGGGGTGAGGCATATATGTTGCATATGCAATGATCTGTGCATTTCCCAAATTAAACCTCACAAATTAAACCTAACCGACGGATTTATCCTTGTGTCTGGATATCGTCTCTGACCAAAAGTTTCTGACTGTTTAGAACCTCTTGGACTCATTTTTGATCGAGTCAAGTCTTCCTTTTAACCTACATTCATAGATTCCAGTCCATCAGTCAATTTTGTAGACTGTCAACCACACTTGGACCTCCATTTTCAGGCTGGTTCAAACTCTCACTATCTTGTGTACCTTCATGTACCATTTCTGGTTCATCCGTTGGTACCTGTACTTGAGTGGTAACCAAATTATCTGACTCCTCTAATTGATCTGGTTGCAAACCTGTCTGTGCTTGCATAGGCATGACATGGTCAATGTGTACTTTTCTCACCTTCCCACTTCCAAACATCTTGACCAAGTATGTCCGTGGTCTGCACTTTCTCACTACTCTTCCAGGTAACCTATTTAGATTTGATTTGATTTAATTTATCTTCAATTGTCTTCAATTAAGAGACAACGAAATTCTCTTCCCACACAGTAATACAAAAAATATATATTTTTTTAAACACAAAAGCACCGAACACAGTAGTCCACAACTGAAACATCCCCACAGCGGCACCAAAGTTCCCCACTGTGAGGGAAGGAACCAATGTCCAGTCAACCTCCTCGCTGATGTTCCCAAATGTTCACCCGTGGTCGGGTGCTCCCGAGCACCCGCAGTCGCCGCCACGGGCGGCCCGATGTTCAGGCCCTCTCGCCGGGAACGATGGAACCCCGACGCCGAACGGGAGAACATCCTCAGCGGCCTGGACCTCTGAATCGGCCACCTTCCACCTACCACCAGAGTCCGCGGCTCCCGATGTGCACAGGCCGCGCTGGGGGGAGATTCGCGCTGGCGACCCCCGGCCAATAGTCCCAGGACTTTGCGATGTTAAAGTCAGTTCCGCCCGCGTTAGGAGCTCCGCACCCACAGCTCCGCGATGCTGGAGCAGCGGCCCAACACTCCGGAGCTCCAAGCGGCGATCCCAGGTAAGGCCTCGCCCGCTCCGCGATGTATCGAGCGCAGCGCCGCAGCTGCTGAAGCTCTGGTCCGGTCCCAGTTGGTAGGCCGCGAGCGGAGGTGGGATTGGGGGTGGGGGGCGAGGTCGCGATTCGGATAATAGCCGCATCCTCGCCAGGAAGCCACTGAAGGACGGTTCCCCCTTACCCTACCCGCTTCCCCCCACATAACGTATTGAAAAAATCCTACAAAAACGCACTCTAAATATAACAAAATAAAAAAGACAACCAGACGGTGGAGGAGGCAGCTAGTAACAGCGCGACCGGATGTGCTAGGGCACTACCGGATGTCCTAGGAGTACCCACTTGTGATGATGTTTTACACATTTAGCGTCTGATTCCACTCAACACTCCTATCCTTTATGTACTTCTGTCATGATATGCTTTTTTTCCTGTTTCTTTTCTACTGTTTGAGCCAAGTTTGGTTTCAGCAGTGAAAACCTTGCTCTTGGTTTTCTCTTCAAGAACAGTTCAGCTGGCGTTTGATCAGTAGTGGTGTGAGGTGTGTTTCGATATGTAATCAGAAAGTTAGCCAGTTTGTGAGACAGAGAACTGTTTTTTCTTTGGATTTGGATCCAGCAGTTGTTTGACTAAATTACGTTTTACAATTTGCACTGTGCGTTCTGCTGCTCCATTTGAAGCGGAATGGTATGGAATGACTCTAGTGTGTTTTACACCATTCCATTTCATGAATTGTGCAAACACTTGTGAACAGAATTGAGGTCCGTTAGCAGACACAATTTCCTCTGGAAATCCATAGGACGCAAACAATCCTCGCAAAATGTGTATTGTTTTGCTGGATGTCGTTTTGTTCATCGGAAATACCTCAACACACTTGGAGTGACTATCAATCATAATGAACAATTGTTGTCCATCTAACTCTGCAAAGTCCACGCGTAATCTTTGCCACCCTCTAACCGGCCATTTCCATGGCTGTAGCGGTACTGTTGGTGGATTCTTTCCAACTACTTGACATGTGCTACACCCTTTCACAGTTTGTTTTATGTCCTTATCTACACCAGGCCACCATAGATGGTTTCTAGCTAGACTCTTTGTTAGACACATTCCCAAATTCTGATCATGAAGATCTCCTAACAATTTTATTCCATTTTTTAAGGGATTACAATTCTCGCACCCCACATGGCACAATCTTGGTCGACTGAGAGTTCATTCCTACATACAAATAATATTTTCAGTTCTGCCTCTGAATCCGGCAATTTGTTTGGCCATCCATTTGCGACAATTTGCAGCACTCTTGACAAAACTATATCAGTGCGAGAAGTCTTCCGAATGTCCCCTCTCGTCTACATGAGAGAAATAAAACAAGTCCTCTCTGTTTGGGGAAACCTCTGATTCCAAAGGTAATATAGACATGGCATCAGCATTGGTGTGCTCTGCTGCCTTGCGATACTGATTATCATACTGGTATGCAGAAAATATCAATGCCCATCTTTGCATTCTGGCTCTAGATGTCAGCTGATCTATATCGGTGAGACCAAGCGTATGCTTGGCGATCGTTTCGCCGAACACCTCCGCTCGGTCCGCATTAACCAACCTGAACTCCCGGTGGCTCAGCACTTCAACTCCCCCTCCCATTCCGAATGCGACCTCTGTGTCCTGGGCCTCCTCCATGGCCAGAGTGAGCAACATCGGAAATTGGAGGAACAGCACCTCATATTCCGCTTGGGTAGTCTGCATCCTCTTGGCATGAACATTGAATACTCACAATTCAGTTAACCCTTGCAGTCTCCTCCACCCCCCTACCTCTCCCTCAGCCCCCAGGCTCGTCCTCCTCCTTTTTCCTTCCTTCTCCCCGGCTCCCCCCACCCCCCATCAGTCTGAAGAAGGTGTTCTGCCCGAAACGTTGCCTATTTCCTTCGCTCCATAGATGCTGCTGCATCCCATGAGTTCCTCCAGCATTTTTGTGTACCTTCGATTTTCCAGCATCCCCAGTTCCCTCTAAAACACTTTGCATTCTGACTGCTGCCAGAGTTGGTATGTGTGCTTTTGTATTTGGGTTCACTATCAACGGCTGGTGACCTGTCTCGATTAGAAACCCTCTACAATACAAATATTTGTGAAACCTCCTAACGACAAAATGAAAGCAAGAACCTCTCGCTCTATTTGTGCACAATTTATCACACTGACATTGGGTGTTCAAGATGCAAATGCTATTGGCCTCTCCTATCCATTTTCCAGCACACGAGACATCACAGCCCCAACACCGTATGGTGAAGCATCACATGCTAACTTCATTGGCTTATTTATGAACAAGCATTGTACTCTCTGCCAACTGAGCTTTACATGGCTTGAAAGCTTGATAACATTCACGTGTCCACTTCCATGGTACATCTTTTCACAAAAGCTCGTTCAATGGATGTAAACAGGTGAACAGATTTGGCACCAACTTCCCATAATAATGCACTAATCCTAAAAAGGATCGGATCTCAGATATGTTTCTGGGAGTGGGCGCGTTCTTGATCGCATCAACTTTACCCTTGGTGGGGTGTAGATCATTCTTGTCTATCTTATGACCCAAGTATTCTGCCGAGTTCTGAAAGAACTCACACTTCTGTGCCTTCACTCTTACACTGTGTGTATCAAGTCGTTTGAGTACATCTTCCAACCTTTCATCATGTGTCTGCCTGTCAGGGGCTGAGATGAGGGTGTCATCCAAGTAACACACCACACCTTCAATTCCCTCAAGAATGTGTGTCATCACCCTTGAACAATAATAATCATCATAGCGTTCATTTTATCCAAAAATCCTCACTTTCACCGCTGCAACTATGTTTGATATGTGTCTGCTTACGACGTAGGTAAAACTAGCACATATTAGACGGGGAAAGATTGCTCCACACACACTCGTGTTTGGATCAAAAGCAAGAATGATTTATTTCCAAGTTAAACGTCACTGACTGATTTGCATAATTATATGCGCGAGCCTGAGCATGTGCGAGACTATGTACTGCTCATATGCATAAATTTCATGGATATTGTCGCAAAAGCTAATGGCATGTTGGCCTTCATAACAAGAGGAGTTGAGTATAGGAACAAAGAAGTCCTTCTACAATTGGACAGGGCCCTGGTGAGACAACTCCTGGAGTACTGTGTGTAGTTTTGGTCTCCAATTTTGAGAAAGGACGTTATTGCTATTGACGGAGTGTAGCGTAGGTTCACCAGGTTAATTCCCGGGATGGTAGGACTCTCATATGTTGAAAGAATAGAGCGACTGGGTTTGTATACACTGGAATTTAGAAGGATGAGAGGGGACCTTATTGAAACGTGTAAGATTATTAAAGGATTGGACACGATAGAGGCAAGAAACGTGTTCCCGATTTTGTGGGAGTCCAGAACAAGGGGTCACAGATTAAGAATAAGGGGTAGGCCATTTAGAACGGAGATGAGGAAACACTTTTTCACCCGGAGAGTTGCGAATCTGTGGAATTCTCTGCCTCAGAAGGCAGTGGAGGTCAATTCTCTGGATGCTTTCAAGAGAGAGTTAGATAGAGCTCCTAAACATAGCAGGGTCAAGGGATATGGGGAGAAGGCAAGAACGGGGTACTGAATGTGGATTATTAGCCATGATCACAGTGAATGGCGGTGCTGGCTTGAAGGGGCGAATGGCCTTCTCCCGCACCCAATGTCTATTGTCTATTGGCTCGTAAATTTCAACGAGGGCTCCCGCAATTCCCACTCTAGTTTCGTACAATGTCCTCTGATATGTGTGATCAGGCCCTGGAGATTTGTCTACTTTGATACACGATACTACCTTCAGTACTTCTTCGACGGTAACACGGGCTGCTCTCAAGACAATTCCATTGACTGCCCTAAGATCCTCCGTCCGACAGTTTTGCTCCTCGATAAATACAGAGGGGAGATACAATTTGAGGATCTTGTCCATCTCCTGTGGCTCCACACAGGGGTGACCGCTTTGATTCATGAGAGGTCTCACTCTCTCTGTAGTTACCCCTTTCCCCTTGGCCGCAGACGGTTATGCTTTGACGTTATATCTTTCAAGGAACACGATGTGCGTCTTCAGCTCGGTGCAGAGACTGAAGTCGACATTTATCCCTCGGAAAAAATGTCCGTCATAGGACCAACACTATATCAGATCGTCTACTCTGGTCAGTTTGGAACAACGACAAGTGAGTCTCTTGACACAATACATATCGGCTTCTGAGAGGCCTTGACAGGATGATTATACACCGAAATACACAAAGGGTCGCTGGATAATCTAGTTAGGATAAATGATTCAGAATAAGAATTGAGTGACTGGGATAAGATGGAATTTATCCTGGCAAACATATCTGAATACACTGTACCTCCTACCCAGAAAATAGTGATGCTCATTTATCAAGTACAAATATGGCTGGGCGAACATGGTTTTTGAACAACAGGGAAATGGAGAGTAATGTCGAGGCAGTATAATGTGGATAAATGTGAGGTTATCCACCTTGGTGGCAAAAACAGGAAAGTAGACTATTATCTGAATGATGGCCGATTAGGAAAAAGGGGAGATGCAACGAGATCTGGGTGTCATGGTGCACCAGTCATTGAAAGTAGGCATGCAGGTGCAGCAGGCAGTGAAGAAAGCGAATGGTATGTTAGCATTCATAGCGAAAGGATTTTAGTATAAGAGCAGGGAGGTTCTACTGCAGTTGTACAGGGTCTTGGTGAGACCACACCTGGAGTATTGCCTACAGTTTTGGTCACCAAATCTGACGAAAGACATTCTTGCCATAGAGGGAGTACAAAAAAGGTTCACCAGACTGATTCCTGGGATGGCAGGACTTTCATATGAAGAAAGACTGGATAGACTCGGCTTGTACTCGCTAGAATTTAGAAGATTGAGGGGGGTTCTTATAGAAACTAACAAGATTCTTAAGGGGTTGGACAGGCTAGATGCAGGAAGATTGTTCCCGATGTTGGGGAAGTCCAGAACAAGGGGTCACAGTTTAAGGATAAGCGGGAAGTCTTTTAGGACCCTGATGAGAAAAACATTTTTCACACAGAGAGTGGTGAATCTGTGGAATTCTCTGCCACAGAAGGGAGTTGAGGCCAGTTCATTGGCTATATTTAAGAGGGAGTTAGATGTGGCCCTTGTGGCTTAAGGATCAGGGGCTAAGGAGACAAGGCAGGTACAGGATACTGAGTTGGATGATCAGCCATGATCATATTGAATGGCGGTGCAGGCTCAAAGGGCCGAATGGCCTACTCCTGCACCTATTTTCTATGTTTCTATGTTTCTACGTATGAAATGATTGAGTCCGAGGTCATTTATAAAACTGCGCACTACGGGACATACGAATAACTTATTACCCTCCGTTACCAGGCCTCTGAACAGTCCCTCCAGAGTTGTGGTTCTGGTCAATTTGTCTCTAACTTCATTCATTCATCATCCAAGAAAACATTAGTGACGCAGTGGTGCTGGTTTCCGACGGGCACATTGTGGCTTTGGACAGTGTCTCACAACAGCCTCTAACCCATTGTGGCATTGGGCATTGTCCCGCAACAGCCTCTAACCCATTGTGGCATTGGGCGTTGTCTCACAACAGCCTCTAACCCATTGTGGCATTGGGCAGAGTCTCACAACAGCCTCTAACCCATTGTGGCATTGGGCATTGTCTCACAACAGCCTCTAACCCATTGTGGCATTGGGCATTGTCTCACAACAGCCTCTAACCCATTGTGGCATTGGGCGTTGTCTCACAACAGCCTCTAACCCATTGTGCCATTGGGCGTTGTCCCACAACAGCCTCTAACCCATTGTGGCATTCGGCGTTGTCTCACAAACTGATGAACAATGTTGCGATACAATGGTGAAAACTGTGTTCTGCACTCTGTATCGTCCACTTTGCTTCACCTATTTACATAGGCATAGACAATCGGCCCAGCTTGCCCTAACCTACCAATGTGCCCCATCTCCACTAGACCCACCTGCTATGTTTGGCCCTGAGCATTTTCAACCTTTCCTATACACCTACCTGTCCAAATGTCTTTAAATGTTGTGATAGTTTAAGCCTCAACTACCTCCTCTGGCAGCTCGTTCTATAAACCCATCAACCCCTGTGCGAATCCACACCCTGACCACCCTCTGTGTTTATACAAAGACTCACCACTCTGTGTCCGCGTGTTTGAACTGATTGAATCTGTCTCTGCTATATCTGATCAGTTTGGACAGCATGCATAACCAAGTTTTAGACTGTACCTTGATACATGTGATAATAAACGAGGCTAAAACCTAATGCTCTTCCCATCTTAATTGTCCACTACACCACGAACCCAGTGGGATGTCCCATTGCTCACAGAAGCAACGCATCATACATCGTTCCCGCTGTGGACCTCGGCACAATCAAATGATACGTTTTACACATTGTACTAACTTTGCGTTTATACAGAACACGATTTCACCAACTGCACATGACCAGTTCCACGGCGGTCTGAATTATGCAATGTGGCCTGAGCAAATGATGTTCATCCTTACAAACACACGGACAATTCTGGGATTCGTAGAAATAAAAGGCAATATTGATCATAACATCACGAACAATATTCTGTATTTTGTACATTCCCCTTGAGCTATCTGATGTATCTGAGTTGGAAGAAGGGTTTCGGCCGAAACGTTGCCTATTTCCTTCGCTCCATAGATGCTGCTGCACCTGCTGAGTTTCTCCAGCACTTTTGTCTACCTCTGAGTTTGAACTGTTTGTACCTATGCACGATCTATCCGATCTGAGTTGATCGGAAGCAAAACAAAGCTTTTCACTATTCCTCGGTAAATATCACATTAGTAAACCGTTGCCTAACCTTACCAATGCTAATCATCTTAGAAAAGTGATATTTATGATCAGAGCGGGAATGTTCGTAGAATGACGGCGACTAAGATTGTCCATGTGAAACAGACCATATCGATATCTAAGATGGTTTTTGATTCCTCGACACGGATAAAAGTGCATTTACGTGATCTATTTTCCTCGTGATTTTATACATAATCATAATACCGTCCCTCATACTCCGGCACTCGAAGGAATAATGTCCGCACCTCTCATTATAACTCGACCCATTCAAGGGGAAAGTAGCGAACCCCTGCCATAACTAGTGACGGTGAGACCACATGTGGAGAATTGTGCAAGACTGGGTCGTGTGTCACAGAGTCACAGAGCAGAGAAG
Source organism: Malacoraja senta (assembly GCA_038087875.1). Taxonomy (NCBI): domain Eukaryota; kingdom Metazoa; phylum Chordata; class Chondrichthyes; order Rajiformes; family Rajidae; genus Malacoraja; species Malacoraja senta. The sequence continues at coordinate 15,923 of JAXLNO010003675.1, forward strand.
CAGGCCCAACAAAGGTCTATGTCAAAAGTATCCAATTACTAAATCCCATTTACTAGCTCTTGATCAGCAGAGTATTATGCCTTCGAACTATCTAATTTTTCGTTAATTCCCACATACCTCGACCCTTGTACCACCAAACTTATTTCCATATACATCGACTCCATCCTATCCCCCTGGTCAAATCTCTCCCTACCTATGTCCCAGACACCTCACACGCTCTTCATGGCTTCCGTTTTCCCGGCCCCCATTCCCTCATCTTCACCATGGATGTCCAGTCACGCTACACCTCCATCCCCGACCAGCAGGGTCTTAAAGCCACAGAACCAACCAATCCATGTCTACTGATAATCCCCCGCCTAGAGGAGCTGGTCCTTACCCTCAACAACTTTTCCTTTGACTCATCCCATTTCCTCCAAATCCAAGGCGTAGCTATTGGCTCGCGCCTGGGCCCATATCATTGTTCGAGGCGATACCGTGGCCCTATCCCCGAACTCTATCTCCGCTACATCGACAACTGCAATGATGCTGCCTCCTGCACCCATGCAGAACTCACTGACTTCATGGATTTCACCACTAACTTCCATCCGGCACTCAAATTCATCTGGACCATTTCCAATATCTCCCCACCGTTTCTTGTCCTCACTATCTCCATCGCAGGTAACCGACTACTGACCAATATCTACTACAAACCCCCTGACTCCCATCTGAGATATATTGAGCTCAGACGCAGATTAACAAGTTAACTCACTGGTGACCGGAACATGACTGCACAGCTGCACCGTGGTTTATTCAATCATATACAATGCTCCAACTAAAGGTGGCGCTATTATAACTCCTCCCACCTTAATGAAAACGTTATCGCATTGCTGACATTTTTTAATATACATTGTTGACATTTTTGAATATAATAAAAACGGTATGAATATATTACAATCTTTTATATTAGTTTACTTTTATATAACCTGAATAAAATGAGGGGGTGAGGCATATATGTTGCATATGCAATGATCTGTGCATTTCCCAAATTAAACTTCACAAATTAAACCTAACAGACGGATTTCTCCTTGTGTCTGGATATCGTCTCTGACCAAACGTTTCTGATTGTTTAGAACCTCTTGGACTCATTTTTGATCGGGGCAAGTCTTCCTTTTTACCTACATTCATAGATTCCAGTCCATCAGTCAATTTTGTAGACTGTCAACCACACTTGAACCTCCATTTTCAGGCTGGTTGCAGCTCTCACTATCTTGTGTACCTTCATGTACCATTTCTGGTTCATCCGTTGGTACCTGTACTTGAGTGGTAACCAAATTATCTGACTCGTCTAATTGATCTGGTTGCAAACCTGTCTGTGCTTGCATAGGCATGACATGGTCAATGTGTACTTTTCTCACCTTCCCACTTCCAAACATCTTGACCAAGTATGTCCGTGGTCTGCACTTTCTCACTACTCTTCCAGGTAACCTATTTAGATTTGATTTGATTTAATTTATCTTCAATTGTCTTCAATTAAGAGACAACGAAATTCTCTTCCCACACAGTAATACAATTTTTTTTTTTTTTTAAACACAAAAGCACCGAACACAGTAGTCCACAACTGAAACATCCCCACAGCGGCACCAAAGTTCCCCACTGTGAGGGAAGGAACCAATGTCCAGTCAACCTCCTCGCTGATGTTCCCAAATGTTCACCCGTGGTCGGGTGCTCCCGAGCACCCGCAGTCGCCGCCACGGGCGGCCCGATGTTCAGGCCCTCTCGCCGGGAACGATGGAACCCCGACGCCGAACGGGAGAACATCCTCAGCGGCCTGGACCTCTGAATCGGCCACCTTCCACCTACCACCGCAGTCCGCGGCTCCCGATGTCCACAGGCCGCGCTGGGCGGAGATTCGCGCTGGCGACCCCCGTCAAATAGTCCCAGGACTTTGCGATGTTAAAGTCAGTTCCGCCCGCGTTAGGAGCTCCGCACCCACAGCTCCGCGATACTGTAGCAGCGGCCGAACACTCCGGAGCTCCAAGCGGCGATCCCAGGTAAGGCTTCGCCCGCTCCGCGATGTATCGAGCGCAGCGCCGCAGCTGCTGAAGCTCTGGTCCGGTCCCAGTTGGTAGGCCGCGAGCGGAGGTGGGATTGGGGGTGGGGGGCGAGGTCGCTAGTCGGATAATAGCCGCATCCTCGCCAGGAAGCCACTGAAGGACGGTTCCCCCCTTACCCTACCCGCTTCCCCCCACATAAAGTACTGAAAAAACTAAAAAAACACACTCTAAACATAACAAAATAAAAAGACAACCAGACGGTGGAGGAGGCAGCTAGTAACAGCGCGACCGGATGTGCTAGGGCACCACCGGATGTCCTAGGAGTACCCACTTGTGATGATGTTTTACACATTTAGCGTCTGATTCCACTCAACACTCCTATCCTTTATGTACTTCTGTCATGATATGCTTTTTTTCCTGTTTCTTTTCTACTGTTTGAGCCAAGTTTGGTTTCAGCAGTGAAAACCTTGTTCTTGGTTTTCTCTTCAAGAACAGTTCAGCTGGCGTTTGATCAGTAGTGGTGTGAGGTGTGTTTCGATATGTAATGAGAAAGTTAGCCAGTTTGTGAGACAGAGAACTGTTTTTTCTTTGGATTTGGATCCAGCAGTTGTTTGACTAAATTACGTTTTACAATTTGCACTGTGCGTTCTGCTGCTCCATTTGAATCGGAATGGTATGGAATGACTCTAGTGTGCTTTACACCATTCCATTTCATGAATTGTGCAAACTCTTGTGAACAGAATTGAGGTCCGTTAGCAGACACAATTTCCTCTGGAAATCCATAGGACGCAAACAATCCTCGCAAAATGTCTATTGTTTTGCTGGATGTCGTTTTGTTCATCGGAAATACCTCAACACACTTGGAGTGACTATCAATCATAATGAACAATTGTTGTCCATCTAACTCTGCAAAGTCCACGAGTAATCTTTGCCACCCTCTAACCGGCCATTTCCATGGCTGTAGCGGTACTGTTGGTGGATTCTTTCCAACTACTTGACATGTGCTACACCCTTTCACAGTTTGTTTTATGTCCTTATCTACACCAGGCCACCATAGATGGTTTCTAGCTAGACTCTTTGTTAGACACATTCCCAAATTCTGATCATGAAGATCTCCTAACAATTTTATTCCATTTTTTAAGGGATTACAATTCTCGCACCCCACATGGCACAACCTTGGTCGACTGAGAGTTCATTCCTACGTACAAATAATATTTTCAGTTCTGCCTCTGAATCCGGCAATTTGTTTGGCCATCCATTTGCGACAATTTGCAGCACTCTTGACAAAACTATATCAGTGCGAGAAGTCTTCCGAATGTCCCCTCTCGTCTACATGAGAGAAATAAAACAAGACCTCTCTGTTTGGGGAAACCTCTGATTCCAAAGGTAATATAGACATGGCATCAGCATTGGTGTGCTCTGCTGCCTTGCGATACTGAATATCATACTGGTATGCAGAAAATATCAATGCCCATCTTTGCATTCTGGCTCTAGATGTCAGCTGATCTATATCGGTGAGACCAAGCGTATGCTTGGCGATCGTTTCGCCGAACACCTCCGCTCGGTCCGCATTAACCAACCTGAACTCCCGGTGGCTCAGCACTTCAACTCCCCCTCCCATTCCGAATGCGACCTCTGTGTCCTGGGCCTCCTCCATGGCCAGAGTGAGCAACATCGGAAATTGGAGGAACAGCACCTCATATTCCGCTTGGGTAGTCTGCATCCTCTTGGCATGAACATTGAATACTCACAATTCAGTTAACCCTTGCAGTCTCCTCCACCCCCTACCTCTCCCTCAGCCCCCAGGCTCGTCCTCCTCCTTTTTCCTTCCTTCTCCCCGGCTCCCCCCACCCCCCATCAGTCTGAAGAAGGGGTTCTGCCCGAAACGTTGCCTATTTCCTTCGCTCCATAGATGCTGCTGCATCCCATGAGTTCCTCCAGCATTTTTGTGTACCTTCGATTTTCCAGCATCTGCAGTTCCCTCTAAAACACTTTGCATTCTGACTGCTGCCAGAGTTGGTATGTGTGCTTTTGTATTTGGGTTCACTATCAACGGCTGGTGACCTGTCTCGATTAGAAACCCTCTACAATACAAATATTTGTGAAACCTCCTAACGACAAAATGAAAGCAAGAACCTCTCGCTCTATTTGCGCACAATTTATCACACTGACATTGGGTGTTCAAGATGCAAATGCTATTGGCCTCTCCTATCCATTTTCCAGCACACGAGACATCACAGCCCCAACACCGTATGGTGAAGCATCACATGCTAACTTCATTGGCTTATTTATGAACAAGCATTGTACTCTCTGCCAACTGAGTTTTACATGGCTTGAAAGCTTGATCACATTCACGTGTCCACTTCCATGGTACATCTTTTCACAAAAGCTCGTTCAATGGATGTAAACAGGTGAACAGATTTGGCACCAACTTCCCATAATAATGCACTAATCCTAAAAAGGATCGGATCTCAGATATGTTTCTGGGAGTGGGCGCGTTCTTGATCGCATCAACTTTACCCTTGGTGGGGTGTAGATCATTCTTGTCTATCTTATGACCCAAGTACTCTGCCGAGTTCTGAAAGAACTCACACTTCTGTGCCTTCACTCTTACACTGTGTGTATCAAGTCGTTTGAGTACATCTTCCAACCTTTCATCGTGTGTCTGCCTGTCAGGGGCTGAGATGAGGGTGTCATCCAAGTAACACACCACACCTTCAATTCCCTCAAGAATGTATGTCATCACCCTTGAACAATCATAATCATCATAGCGTTCATTTTATCCAAAAATCCTCACTTTCACCGCTGCAACCATGTTTTGATATGTGTCTGCTTACGGCGTAGGTAAAACTAGCACATATTAGACGGGGAAAGATGGCTCCACACACGCTCGTGTTGGGATCAAAAGCAAGAATGATTTATTTACAAGTTAAAGGTCACTGACTGATTTGCATAATTATATGCGCGAGGCTGAGCATGTGCGAGAATATGTACTGCTCATATGCATAAATTACATGGATATTGTCGCAAAAGCTAATGGCATGTTGGCCTTCATAACAAGAGGAGTTGAGTATAGGAACAAAGAAGTCCTTCTACAATTGGACAGGGCCCTGGTGAGACAACTCCTGGAGTATTGTGTATAGTTTTGCCATCCGATTTTGAGAAAGGACGTTATTGCTATTGAGGGAGTGATGCGTAGGTTCAACAGGTTAATTCCCGGGATGGTAGGACTCTCATTTGTTGAAAGAATAGAGCGACTGGGTTTGTATACACTGGAATTTAGAAGGATGAGAGGGGATCTTATTGAAACGTGTAATATTATTAAAGGATTGGACACGATAGGCAAGAAACGTGTTCCCGATTTTGGGAGAGTCCAGAACCAGTGGTCACAGTTTAAGAATATGGGGTAGGCCATTTAGAACGGAGATGAGGAAACAGTTTTTCACCCGGAGAGTTGCGAATCTGTGGAATTCTCTGCTTCAGTAGGCAGTGGAGGCCAATTCTCTGAATGCTTTCAAGAGAGAGTTAGATAGAGCTCTTAAACATAGCAGGGTCAAGGGATATGGGGAGAAGGCAAGAACGGGGTACTGAATGTGGATGATTAGCCATGATCACAGTGAATGGCGGTGCTGGCTCGAAGGGGCGAATGGCCTTCTCCCGCACCCAATGTCTATTGTCTATTGGCTCGTAAATTTCAACGAGGGCTCCCGCAATTCCCACTCTAGTTTCGTACAATGTCCTCTGATATGTGTGATCAGGCCCTGGAGATTTGTCTACTTTGATACAGGATAGTACCTTCAGTACTTCTTCGACGGTAACACGGGCTGCTCTCAAGACAATTCCATTGACTGCCCCAAGATCCTCCGTCCGACAGTTTTTCTCCTCGATAAATACAGAGGGGAGATACAATTTGAGGATCTTGTCCATCTCCTGTGGCTCCACACAGGGGTGACCGCTTTGATTCATGAGAGGTCTCACTCTCTCTGTAGTTACCCCTTTCCCCTTGGCCGCAGACGGTTATGCTTTGACGTTATATCTTTCAAGGAACACGATGTGCGTCTTCAGCTCGGTGCAGAGACTGAAGTCGACATTTATCCCTCGGAAAAAATGGCCGTCATAGGACCAACACTATATCAGATCGTCTACTCTGGTCAGTTTGGAACAACGACAAGTGAGTTTATTGACACAATACATAACGGCTTCTGAGAGGCCTTGACAGGATGATTATACACCGAAATACACAAAGGGTCGCTGCATAATCTAGTTAGGATAAATGATTCAGAATAAGAATTGAGTGACTGGGATAAGATGGAATTTATCCTGGCAAACATATCTGAATACACTGTACCTCCTACCCAGAAAATAGTGATGCTCATTTATCAAGTACAAATATGGTTGGGCGAACATGTTTTTTGAACAACAGGGAAATGGAGAGTAATGTCGAGGCAGTATAATGTGGATAAATGTGAGGTTATCCACCTTGGTGGCAAAAAAAGGAAAGTAGGCTCTTATCTGAATGATGGCCGATTAGGAAAAGGGGAGATGCAACGAGATCTGGGTGTCATGGTGCACCAGTCATTGAAAGTAGGCATGCAGGTGCAGCAGGCAGTGAAGAAAGCGAATGGTATGTTAGTATTCATAGCGAAAGGATTTTAGTATAAGAGCAGGGAGGTTCTACTGCAGTTGTACAGGATCTTGGTGAGACCACACCTGGAGTATTGCGTACAGTTTTGGTCACCAAATCTGACGAAATACATTCTTGCCATAGAGGGAGTACAAAGAAGGTTCATCAGACTGATTCCTGGGATGGCAGGACTTTCATATGAAGAAAGACTGGATAGACTCGGCTTGTCCTCGCTAGAATTTAGAAGATTGAGGGGGGTTCTTATAGAAACTAACAAGATTCTTAAGGGGTTGGACAGGCTAGATGCAGGAAGATTGTTCCCGATGTTGGGGAAGTCCAGAACAAGGGGTCACAGTTTAAGGATAAGAGGGAAGTCTTTTAGGACCCTGATGAGAAAAACATTTTTCACACAGAGAGTGGTGAATCTGTGGAATTCTCTGCCACAGAAGGGAGTTGAGGCCAGTTCATTGGCTATATTTAAGAGGGAGTTAGATGTGGCCCTTGTGGCTTAAGGATCAGGGGCTAAGGAGACAAGGCAGGTACAGGATACTGAGTTGGATGATCAGCCATGATCATATTGAATGGCGGTGCAGGCTCAAAGGGCCGAATGGCCTACTCCTGCACCTATTTTCTATGTTTCTATGTTTCTATGTATGAAATGATTGAGTCCGAGGTCATTTCTAAAACTGCGCACTACGGGACATACGAATAACTTATTACCCTCCGTTACCAGGCCTCTGAACAGTCCCTCCAGAGTTGTGGTTCTGGTCAATTTGTCTCTAACTTCATTCATTCATCATCCAAGAAAACATTAATGACGCAGTGGTGCTGGTTTCCGACGGGCACATTGTGGCTTTGGGCAGTGTCTCACAACAGCCTCTAACCCATTGTGGCATTGGGCATTGTCCCACAACAGCCTCTAACCCATTGTGGCATTGGGCGTTGTCTCACAACAGCCTCTAACCCATTGTGGCATTGGGCAGTGTCTCACAACATCCTCTAACCCATTGTGGCATTGGGCATTGTCTCACAACAGCCTCTAACCCATTGTGGCATTGGGCATTGTCTCACAACAGCCTCTAACCCATTGTGGCATTGGGCGTTGTCTCACAACAGCCTCTAACCCATTGTGCCATTGGGCGTTGTCCCACAACAGCCTCTAACCCATTGTGGCATTCGGCGTTGTCTCACAAACTGATGAACAATGTTGCGATACAATGGTGAAAACTGTGTTCTGCACTCTGTATCGTCCACTTTGCTTCACCTATTTACATAGGCATAGACAATCGGCTCAGCTTGCCCTAACCTACCAATGTGCCCCATCTCCACGAGACCCACCTGCTACGTTTGGCCCTGAGCATTTTCAACCTTTCCTATACACCTACCTGTCCAAATGTCTTTAAATGTTGTGATAGTTTTAGCCTCAACTACCTCCTCTGGCAGCTCGTTCTATAAACCCATCAACCCCTGTGCGAATCCACACCCTGACCACCCTCTGTGTTTATACAAAGACTCACCACTCTGTGTCCTCGTGTTTGAACTGATTGAATCTGTATATGTTATAGCTGATCAGTTTGGACAGCATGCACAACCAAGTTTTAGACTGTACCTTGATACATGTGATAATAAACGAGGCTAAAACCTAATGCTCTTCCCATCTTAATTGTTCACAACACCACGAACCCAGCCGGATGTCCCATGGCTCACAGAAGCAACGCATCATACATCGCTCCAGCTGTGGACCTCGGCACAGTCAAATGATAGGTTTTACACATTGTACTAACTTTGCGTTTTTACAGAACACGATTTCACTAACTGCACATGACCAGTTCCACGGCGGTCTGAATTATGCAATGTGGCCTGAGCAAATGATGTTCATCCTTACAAACACACGGACAATTCTGGGATTCGTAGAAATAAAAGGCAATATTGAGCATAACATCACGAACAATATTCTGTATTTTGTACATTCCCCTTGAGCTATCTGATGTATCTGAGTTGGAAGAAGGGTTTCGGCCGAAACGTTGCCTATTTCCTTCGCTCCATAGATGCTGCTGCACCTGCTGAGTTTCTCCAGCACTTTTGTCTACCTCTGAGTTTGAACTGTTTGTACCTATGCACGATCTATCCGATCTGAGTTGATCGGAAGCAAAACAAAGCTTTTCACTATTCCTCGGTAAATATCACATTAGTAAACCGTTGCCTAACCTTACCAATGCTAATCATCTTAGAAAAGTGATATTTATGATCAGAGCGGGAATGTTCGTAGAATGACGGCGACTGAGATTGCCCATGTGAAACAGACCATATCTAAGATGGTTTTTGATTCCTCGACACGGATAAAAGTGCATTTACGTGATCTATTTTCCTCGTGATTTTATACATAATCATAATACCGTCCCTCATCCTCCGGCACTCGAAGGAATAATGTCCGCACCTCTCATTATATCTCGACCCATTCAAGGGGAAAGTAGTGAACCCCTGCCATAACTAGTGACGGTGAGACCACATGTGGAGAATTGTGCAAGACTGGGTCGTGTGTCACAGAGTCACAGAGCAGAGAAGCAGGCCCAACAAAGGTCTATGTCAAAAGTATCCAATTACTAAATCCCATTTACTAGCTCTTGATCAGCAGAGTATTATGCCTTCGAACTATCTAATTTTTCGTTAATTCCCACATACCTCGACCCTTGTACCACCAAACTTATTTCCATATACATCGACTCCATCCTATCCCCCTGGTCAAATCTCTCCCTACCTATGTCCCAGACACCTCACACGCTCTTCATGGCTTCCGTTTTCCCGGCCCCCATTCCCTCATCTTCACCATGGATGTCCAGTCACGCTACACCTCTATCCCCGACCAGGAGGGTCTTAAAGCCACAGAACCAACCAATCCATGTCTACTGATAATCCTCCGCCTAGAGGAGCTGGTCCTTACCCTCAACAACGTTTCCTTTGACTCCTCCCATTTCCTCCAAATCCAAGGCGTAGCTATTGGCTCGCGCCTGGGCCTATATCATTGTTCGAGGTGATACCGTGGCCCTATCCACGAACTCTACCTCCGCTACATCGACAACTGCAATGATGCTGCCTCCTGCACTCATGTAGAACTCACTGACTTCATCCATTTCACCACTAACTTCCATCCGGCACTCAAATTCATCTGGACCATTTCCAATATCTCCCCACCGTTTCTTGTCCTCACTATCTCCATCGTAGGTAACCGACTACTGACCAATATCTACTACAAACCCCCTGACTCCCATCTGAGATATATTGAACTCAGACACAGATTAACAAGTTAACTCACTGGTGACCGGAACATGACTGCACAGCTGCACCGTGGTTTATTCAATCATATACAAAGGTCCAACTAAAGGAGGCCCTATTATAACTCCTCCCAACTTAATGAAAACGTTATCGCCTTGTTGACATTTTAAAATATAACATTGTTGATATTTGTGAATATAATAAAAACGGTATGAATATATTACAATCTTTTATATTAGTTTACTTTTATATAACCTGAATAAAATGAGGGGGTGAGGCATATATGTTGCATATGCAATGATCTGTGCATTTCCCAAATTAAACTTCACAAATTAAACCTAACCGACGGATTTCTCCTTTTGTCTGGATATCGTCTCTGACCAAACGTTTCTGACTGTTTAGAACCACTTGGACTCATTTTTGATCGACTCAAGTCTTCCTTTTAACCTCCATTCATAGATTCCAGTCCATCAGTCAATTTTGTAGACTGTCAACCACACTTGAACCTCCATTTTCAGGCTGGTTCAAACTCTCACTTTCTTGTGTACCTTCATGTACCATTTCTGGTTCATCCGTTGGTACCTGTACTTGAGTGGTAACCAAATTATCTGACTCGTCTAATTGATCTGGTTGCAAACCTGTCTGTGCTTGCATGGGCATGACATGGTCAATGTGTACTTTTCTCACCTTCCCACTTCCAAAGATCTTGACCAAGTATGTCCGTGGTCTACACTTTCTCACTACTCTACCAGGTAACCACTTTAGATTTGATTTGATTTAATTTATTGTCATTGTCTTCATTTCAGAGACAACGAAATTCTCTTTCGCACACAGTAATACAAAAAATTAAAATTGTAATAAAACACAAAAGCACCGAACACAGCAGTCCACAACTCAAACATCCCCACAGCGACACCAAAGATCCCCCCTGTGAGGGAAGGAACCAATGTCCAGTCAACCTCCTCGCTGATGTTCCCCAATGTTCACCCGTGGTCGGGGCCTCCCGACCACACCGTAGTCGCCGCCACGGGCGGCCCGAAGTTCAGGCCCTCTCGCCGGGAACGATGGAACCCCGACGTCGAACGGGAGAACATCCTCAGCGGCCTGGACCTCTGAATCGGACACCTTCCACCTTCCACCGGAGTCCGCGGCTCCCGATGTCCACAGGCCGCGCTGGGCGGGGATTCGAGCTGGCGAACCCCGGCAAATGGTCCCAGGACATTGCGATGTTTAAGTCAGCTCCGCCCGCGTTAGGGGCTCCGTACCCACAGCTCCGCGATGCTGTAGCAGCGGCCCAACATTCCGTAGCTCCAAGCAGCGATCCCAGGTAAGGCCTCGCCCGCTCCACGATGTATCGAGCGCCTGTCTCTTTTCTCCTGTCTCTTTTCTACTGTTTGAGCCAAGTTTGGTTTCAGCAATGAAAACCTTGTTCTTGGTTTTCTGTTCAAGAACAGTTCAGCTGGCGTTTGACCAGTAGTGGTGTGAGGTGTGTTTCGATATGTAATCAGAAAGTTAGCCAGTTTGTGAGACAGAGACAACTGTCTTTTCTTTGGATTTGGATCCAGCAGTTGTTTGACTAAATGACGTTTTACAATTTGCACTGTGCACTCGGCTGCTCCATTTGAAGCGGAATGGTATGGAATGACTCTAGTGTGTTTTACACCATTCCATTTCTTGAATTGTGCAAACTCTTGTGAACAGAATTGAGGTCCGTTATCAGACACAATTTCCTCTGGAAATCCATAGGACGCAAACAATCCTCGCAAAAGGCTATTGTTTTGCTGGATGTCGTTTTGTTCATCGGAAAAACCTCAACCCACTTGGAGTGACTATCAATCACAGTGAACAATTGTTGTCCATCTAACTCTGCAAAGTCCACGAGTAATCTTTGCCACACTCTAGCCGGCCATTTCCATGGCTGTAGCGGTACTGTTGGTGGATTCTTTCCAACTACTTGACATGTGCTACACTCTTTCACAATTTGATACACTGTGGGATAGTACTGATGGAGTGACACACGATGGGGCAGTACTGATGGCGTTAAACACGGTGTGGACGTAGTGATGGAGATACTTACTGTGCAGTAGTACTGATGGCGTGACACACTGTGCAGTAGTACTGATGAAATGACACTGTGTAATACTACTGATGAAGTGTCACGCTGTGGGGTAGTTCTGATGGAATGACACACTGTGGGGTTGTACTGACGGAGTGACAGTGTGGAGTAGTACTGATGTAATAACACACTGTGTTGTAGTACTGATAGGGAGATACTCTATGGGGCAGTAGTCATGTAATGATAATTTTCGTACATTTGTTTAAGCATTTTCTACTCTTCCACCCGCTTCTCTTTGAGCTTTAGATTGGGTGGTGGAGCCACGTGGAAAGATGAACTGGCCTGCGCCGCCACTTCCATCCGGAAGCAGCTGCGGCTCGCCTGCAGTCGCCTGGCTTTGTCTTGTTTTGTTTTCTTTTGTCTTATTAGACGTATGTTTTAGTTTATATTTAGTTGTGTATATGTGGGGAGAGGGGGAAAGATTTTTTAAATCTCTTCCTTCAACGGGGATGCGACCTTTTCCTTGTCATATCTCCGTCTGCGTCTGTACTGAGGCCTAATATCGAGGAGCTGGGGGCCTCAAACTGGAATCGACTTTGGGGGCTCCGGTGGCAGAGCCTGTGGACTTCCCAACGCGGAGCTGGCTGACTTCGGAGGCTGTGATGGCGCTGTGGCTGCGACCCGACTTCGGAGCTTGGCGGGCTTCGGCCGCGGGCCCTGTGGACGGTAACATCGGGAGCTCGCATGTCCCTGCTTGGTGACTGGTTTTCGGGAGCTCCGCAACAGCTGGACTGGAGGGTGGCGGCTTCGTCCGCCCCGGGTCGCGGAGTTTGAGCCGGCCCCTTCGCGGAGCTTGGAATCGGCCGCGGGATTTACCCATCACCCGGCGGGGGTTTCAACATCGAGAGCGTCGATCGCCTCGACGGAGCGGGAGAACAAGCAAGGAAGAGATAAGGCTTTTTGTCTTCCATCACAGTGAGGAGTTGCCTGGAGATTCACTGTGATAGATATTTGTGTTAAATTGTGTTGATTGTGTGTTTTGTTGCTTTTTCTCTGTCTTGACTGCAAGGTACGCAATTTCGTTCAAACTATTGTTTGAATGACAATAAAGGAATTTCAATTCAATTCAATTCAAATATCAGAGTATCCCGTCGCTTTTAATCGCTTACGTATCGTTTAGCTTTAAGCGCAACGCACGACTGCGCAATTTGCGTAATATTCTCTAATATCATCTACTAATATACAAAATATATTGAAACAAAACTATTTTATCTGTTTCCATGCAGCGTGTGCTATGTTTAAGCAGTCTCCCACAGCACTGATTTACACACTGCGTCTTATCGTTGTGTGCTCACTGGCCTGCATATCATCCCACTCATGCATGCAGCTAGTCGGTCGCTGAGTATTGAAACACTGATTCCTGAAAGCTTTTCTAAGCATTTTTGCTAATCATCATAGCCTCCATTTTATCCACAAATCTTCACTTTCACCGATGCCACCATGTTTTGATATGTGTCTGCTTATGATGTAGGTAAAACTAGCATATATTAGACGGAGGAAGATGGCTCCACACACACTCGTGTAGGAATCAAAGGCAAGAATTGTATTTCCAAGTTAAAGGTCACTGACTGATTTACATAATTATTTGCGCAAGTCTGAGCATGTGCGAGAATGAGTACAACTCATATGCATAAATTACATGGATATTGTCACAAAAGCTAATGGCATGTTGGCCTTCATAACAGCAGGAGTTGAGTATAGGAGCAAATAGGTCCTTCTACAGTTGGACAGGGCCCTGGAGATACCACACCTGGAGTATTGTGTGCAGTTTTGGTCACCGATTTTGAGAAAGGACGTTCTTGCTATGGTTTACACGGTTAATTCCCGGGATGGCGGGACTGTTAGATGCTGAAAGAATGGAGCGACTGGGCTTGTATACACTGGAATTTAGAAGGATGAGAGGGGATGCTATTGAAACGTATAAGATTATTAGGGGATTGGACACGCTAGAGGCAGGAAACGTGTTCCCGATGTTGGAGGAGTCTAGAACCAGGGGCCACAGTTTAAGAATAAGCGACAAGTCATTTAGAACGGAGATGAGGAAGCACTTTCTTACCCAGAGAGTTGTGAATCTGTGGAATTGCCTCAGAAGGCAGTGGGGGCCTATTCTCTGGATGGTTCCAAGAAAGAGTTAGATAGAGCTCTTAAAGATAGCAGATTCAAGGTATTTAGGGAGAAGGCAGGAACGGGGAACTGGTTGTGGATGATCAGCCATGATCACAGTGATTGGCGGTGCCGGCTCGACGGGCCGAATGGCCTGATTCCGCATCTTGACCACGTAAATTTCAACGAGGGCTCCCGCAATTCCCACTCTAGTTTCGTACAATGTCCTCGGATATGTCCCAAGCCCTGGAGATTGTCTACCTTGATACACGATAGTACCTTCAATACTTCTTCGACGGTAACACTGACTGCTCTCAAGAAACTCCCATTGATTGTCCCAAGATCCTCCATCCGACTGTTTTTATCCTCGAAAAATACAGAGGGGAGATACTTATTGAGGATCATGTACATCTCCTGTGGCTCCACACAGAGGTGACCACTTTGATTTATGAGAGGTCCCACTCTCTCTGTAGTTACCGCTTTCCCCTTGGCCGCAGATTGTTCTGCTTTGACGTTATATCTTTCATGGAGCACGATACGCGTCTTCAGCTCGGTGCAGAGACTGAAGTAGAGATTTATCCCTCGGAAAAAATGGCCGTCAAAGGACCATCGGTTTATCAGATCGTCTACTCTGTGCAGTTTGGAACAACGACAAGTGATTTTATTGACACAATAAATGTCGGCTTCTGAGAGGCCTTGACAGGATGGATATTCACCGAGATACACAAAGAGTCGCTGGATAATTTAGTAAGGATAAATGTTTCAGAATACGAATTGGGTGACTGAGATAAGATGGAATTTATCCTGACAAACATATGTGAATACACTGTACCTCCTGCCCAGAAAATAGTGACGCTCATTTATCAAGTACAAATATAGCTGGGCGAAATTGTTTTTTGAACAACAGGGAAATGAAGAGTAATGTAATCATGTCAAATGAAATGGAGGAACTGAGTGAAATCCAGGTTAGCCGGGAAGTGGTGTTAGATAAATGGAATGGATTAAAGGCCGATAAATCCCCAGGACCAGACAGGCTGCATCCCAGAGTACTTAAGGAAGTATCCCCATAAATAGTGGATGCATTAGTGATAATTTTTCAGAACTCTTCAGATTCTGGAGTAGTTCCTGTGGATTGGAGGGTAGCTAATGTAACCTCACTTTTTAAAAAGGGAGGGAGAGAGAAAACGGGGAATTACAGACCAGTTAGTCTAACATCGGTAGTGGGCAAAATGCTAGAGTCAGTTATTAAAGATGGGATAGCAGCTCATTTGGAAAGTGGTGAAATCATTGGACAAAGTCAGCATGGATTTAAGAAAGGTAAATCATGTCTGACGAATCTTCTAGAATTTTTCGAGGATGTAACCAGTAGAGTGGATAAGGGAGAACCAGTGGATGTGTTATATCTGGACTTTCAGAAGGCTTTCGACAAGGTCCCACATAAGAGATTAGTATGCAAACTTAAAGCACACGGTATTGGGGGTTCAGTATTGATGTGGATAGAGAACTGTCTGGCAGACAGGAAGCAAAGAGTAGGAGTAAACGGGTCCTTTTCAGAATGGCAGGCAGTGACTAGTGCGGTACCGCAAGGCTCAGTGCTGGGACCCCAGCTATTTACAATATATATAAATGATCTGGATGAGGGAATTGAATGCAACATCTCCAAGTTTGCGGATGACACGAAGCTGGAGGGCAGTGTTAGCTGTGACGAGGATGCTAGGAGGCTGCAAGCTGACTTGGATAGGTTGGTGAGTGGGCAAATGCATGGCAAATGCAGTATAATGTGGGTAAATGTGAGGTTATCCACTTTGGTGGCAAAAACAGGAAAGTAGATTATTATCTGAATGGTGGCCGATTAGGAAAAGGGGAGATGCAACGAGATCTGGGTGTCATTGTGCACCAGACATTGAAAGTAGGCATGCAGGTGCAGCAGGCAGTGAAGAAAGCGAAGGGTATGTTAGCATTCATAGCAAAAGGATTTGAGCATAAGAGCAGCGGGGTTCTAATGCAGTTGTACAGGGTCTTGGTGAGGCCACACCTGGAGTATTGCGTACAGTTTTGTTCACCAAATCTGAGGAAAGACATTCTTGCCATAGAGGGAGTACATAGAAGGTTCGCCAGACTGATTCCTGGGATGGCAGGACTTTCATATGAAGAAAGACTGGATAGACTCGGCTTGTACTCGCTAGAATTTACAAGATTGAGGGGGGATCTTATAGAAACTTACAAGATTCTTAAGTGGTTGGACAGGCTAGATGCAGGAAGATTGTTCCCGATGATGGGGAAGTCCAGAACAAGGAGTCACAGTTTAAGGATAAGGGGGAAGTCTTTTAGGACCGAGATGAGAAAATCATTTTTCACACATAGAGTGGTGAATCTGTGGAATTTTCTGCCACAGAAGGTAATTGAGGCCAGTTCATTGGCTATATTTAAGAGGGAGTTAGATGTGGCCCATGTGGCTTAAGAATCAGGGGCTATGGAGAGAAGGCAGGTACTGGATACTGATTTGGATGATCAGCCATGATCATATTGAATGGCGGTGCAGGCTCGCAGGGCCGAATGGCCTGCTCCTGCACCTATTTTATATGTTTCTATGTATGAAATGATTGAGTCCGAGGTCAGTTCTGAAACTGCGCACCACGGGACATACGAATAACTTGTTACCCTCCGTTACCAGGCCTCTGAACAGTCCCTCCAGAGTTGTGGTTCTGGTCAATTTGCCTCTAACTTCATTCATTCATCATCCAAGAAAACATTAGTGACGCAGTGGTGCTGGTTTCCGACGGCCACGTTGCTGGTTTCACAACAGCCTCTAACCGATTGTGCCATTGGGCGTTGTCTCACAACAGCCTCTAACCCATTGTGGCATTGGGCTTTGTCTCACAGCAGCCTCTAACCCATTGTGGCATGGGGCATTGTCTCACAACAGCCTCTAACCCATTGTGGCATTGGGCGTTGTCTCACAACAGCCTCTAACCCATTGTGGCATTGGGCGTTGTCTCACAGAAGCCTCTAACCCATTGTGGCATTGGGCGTTGTCCCACAACAGCCTCTAACCCATTGTGGCATTGGGCGTTGTCTCACAACAGCCTCTAATCCATTGTGCCGTTGGGCGTTGTCTCACAACAGCCTCTAACCCATTGTGGCATTGGGCTTTGTCTCACAGCAGCCTCTAACCCATTGTGGCATGGGGCATTGTCTCACAACAGCCTCTAACCCATTGTGGCATTGGGCGTTGTCTCACAACAGCCTCTAACCCATTGTGGCATTGGGCGTTGTCTCACAGAAGCCTCTAACCCATTGTGGCATTGGGCGTTGTCCCACAACAGCCTCTAACCCATTGTGGCATTGGGCGTTGTCTCACAACAGCCTCTAATCCATTGTGCCGTTGGGCGTTGTCTCACAACAGCCTCTAACCCATTGTGGCATTGGGCGTTGTCTCACAAACTGAGGAACAACGATGCGATACAATGGTGAAAACTGTGTTCCGCACTCTGTATCGTCCACTTTGCTTCATCTATTTACATATTCATAGACCATCGGCCCAGCTTGCCCTAACCGACAAATGTGCCCCATCTCCACTAGTCTCACCTACTATGTTTGGCCCTGATCATTTTCAACCTTTCCCATACATTTACGTCCAAATGTCTTTATATTTTGTGATAGTTTTCGCCTCAACTATCTGCTCTAGCAGCTCGTTCTATAAACCCACCAACCCCTGTGCGAATCCACATACTGACCACCCTCTGTGTTTATACAAAGACTCACCACTCTGTGTTCTCGTGTTTGAACTAATTGAATCTGTATATGTTATATCTGATCAGTTTGGACAGCAGGCACAACCAAGTTTTAGATTGTACCTTGATACATGTGATAACAATAAACGTGGCTAAAACCTAATGCCCTTCGCATCTTAATTGTTCCCGCACAATTAAAGCATGGAATAGTCTTCACCCTAACATAGTTACCCAACCAGATGCAACTAAATTTAAGGTAGCTCTTTCTTCCCAAAAACCCTTTCTGGCTTAAGTCCTCCCTCCACCACCTCCAGTTTAAATTCCATTTGGAATATTTTGGAGGACCAAGAAACCAAGAACCAAGAACCAAGAACACCACGAACCCAGCGGGATGTCTCATGGTTCACAGAAGCAACGCATCATACATCGTTCCAGCTGTGGACCTCGGCACAGTCAAATGATGCGTTTTGCCCATTGTACTAACTTTGATCCATGAGAGCCCACTCTCTCTGTAGTTACCCCTTTACCCTTGGACACAGATTGTTCTGCTTTGACGTTATATCTTTCAAGGAACACGATACGCGTCCTCAGCTCGGTGCAGAGACTGAAGTCGAGATTTATCCCTCTGAAAAAATGGCCGCCAAAGGACCAACAGTTTATCAGATCGTCTACTCTGTGCAGTTTGGAACAACGACAAGTAATTTTATTGACACAATAAATGTCCGCTTCTGAGAGGCCTTGACAGGGTGGATATTCACCGAAATACACAAAGGTTGCTGGATAATTTAGTAAGGATAAATGTTTCAGAATACGAATTGGGTGACTGAGATAAGATGGAATTTATCCTGTCAAACATATCTGAATACACTGTACCTCCTACCCAGAAATAGTGAAGCTCATTTATCAAGTACAAATATGGCTGGGCGAACATGTGTTTTGGACAATAGGGCAATGACGAATAATGTAATGAGGTAGGAAATGATTGAGTCCGAGGTCAGTTCTGAAACTGCGCAGCACGGGACATACGAATAACCTGTTACCCTCCGTTACCAGGCACTAACCGGCCAATGTGCCCCATAAACACTAGTCACACCGGCTATGGCACTGATTATTTTCAACCTTTCCTATTCACCTACCTGTCCAAATGTCTTTACATTTTGTGATAGTTTTCACCCCAACTATCTCCTTTGGCAGCTCGTTCTATATACCCACTAACCACACAGTTACCACCCTCTGTGTTTATACAAAGACTCACCACTCTTGTGTCCTCGTGTTTGAACAGATTGAATCTGTATATGTTATATCTGATCACTTTGGACAGCAGGCACAACCAAGTTTTAGAATGTACCTTGATACATGTGAGAATAATAAACGTGGCTAAAACCTAATGCCCTTCCCATCTTAATTGTTCACAACACCACGAACCCAGCGGGATGGCTCACAACAGCACTGCATTATACATCGTTCCAGCTGTGGACTTCGGCACATTCAAATGATACGTTTTGCACATTGTACTGACTTTGCGTTTTTACAGCTCGAATTCACCAACTGCACATGACCAGTTCCACAGCGGTCTGAATTATGTAATGTGGGCTGAGCAAATGATATTCATCCTTACAAACACAAGGACAATTCTGGGATTCGTAGAAATGAAAGACAATATTGATCATCACATCACGAACAATATTCAGTATTCTGTACATTCCCCTTGGTCTATCTGATGTATCGGTGTTTGAAGAAGGGTCGTTGCCTATTTCCTTCGCTCCATAGATGCTGCTGCACCCGCTGAGTTTCTCCAGCATTTCTGTCTACCTCTGAGTTTGAACAGTTGGTGCCTTTGCACGGTCTAGCCGATCTGAGTGGATCGGAAGCAAAAAAGGCGTTTCACTATTCCTCGGTACATATCACACCAGTAAACATTTGCCTAACCTTACCAATGCTAATCATCTGAGAAAAGTGATATTTATGATCAGAGCGGGAATGTTCGTAGAATGACGGCGACTAAGATTGTCCATGTGAAACAGACGATATCGATATCTAAGATGGTTTTTGATTCCTCGACCTGGGTAAAAGTGCATTTACCTTATCTATTTTCCTCGTGATTTTATACATAATCATAAGATCATCCCTCATCGAAGGAATAATGTCCGCACCTCTCATTATAACTCGACCCATTCAAGGGAAAAGTAGCGAACCCCTGCCATAACTAGTGACGGTGATACCACATGTGGAGAATTGTGCAAGACTGGGTCGTGTGTCACAGAGTCACAGAGCAGAGAAGCAGGCCCAACAACGGACTTTCTCAAAAGTATCCAACTACTAAATCCTATTTACTAGCACTTGATCAGCAGAGTATTATGCCTTCGAACGAACTAATTTATCGTTAAGTCCCACATACCTCGACCCTTGTACCACCAAACTTATTTCCATATACATCGACTCCATCCTATCCCCCTGGTCAAATCCCTCCCTACCTATGTCCCAGGCACCTCACACGCTCTTCATCCCATTCATGACTTCCGTTTTCCAGGTTCCCATTCCCTCATCTTCACATTGGATGTCCAATCACTCTACACCTCCATCCCCGACCAGGAGGGTCTTAAAGCCCTCCGTTTCTACCTCGACCACAGAACCAACCAGTCCATGTCTACTAATAATCCTCCGCCTAGCGGAGCAGGTCCTTACCTTCAACAACTTTTCCTTTGACTCCTCCCATTTCCTCCAAATCCAAGGCGTAGCTATTGGCTCGCGCCTGGGCCCATATCCTTGTTCGAGGCGATACCGTGGCCCTATGCCCGAACTCTACCTCCGCTACATCGACGACTGCAACGGTGCTGCCTCCTGCACCCATGCAGAACTCACTGGCTTCATCCAATTCACCACTAACTTCCATCCGGCACTCAAATTCACCTGGACCATTTCCAATATCTCCCCACCGTTTCTTGACCTCACTATCTCCATCGCAGGTAACCAACTACTGACCAATATCTACTACAAACCCCCTGACTGCCATCTGTGATATATTGAGCTCAGACACAGATTAACAAGTTAACTCACTGGTGACCGGAACATGACTGCACAGCTGCACCGTGGTTTATTCAATCATATACAATGCTCCAACTAAAGGTGGCGCTATTATAACTCCTCCCACCTTAATGAAAACGTTAAAGAAGGAACTGCAGATGCTGGAAAATCGAAGGTACACAAAAATGCTGGAGAAACTCAGCGGGTGCAGCAGCATCTATGGAGCGAAGGAAATAGGTAACGTTTCGGGCCGAAACCCTTCTTCAGACTGATAGGGGGTGGGGAGAAGAAAGGAAAAAAGGAAAAGGAGGAGGAGGAGCCCGAGGGCTGGGGGAGGGGAGGAGACAACCAGATGGCTGATGAAGGGGAGGGGACAGCCAGGGCTAGCAGAATTGGGAGAATTCTGAACGTTGAATTCTCCCAATTCTGCTAGCCCTGGCTGTCCCCTCCCCTTCATCAGCCATCTGGTTGTCTCCTCCCCTCCCCCAGCCCTCGGGCTCCTCCTCCTCCTTTTCCTTTTTTCCTTTCTTCTCCCCACCCCCTATCAGTCTGAAGAAGGGTTTCGGCCCGAAACGTTACCTATTTCCTTCGCTCCATAGATGCTGCTGCACCCGCTGAGTTTCTCCAGCATTTTTGTGTACCTTTAATGAAAACGTTATCGCCTTGTTGACATTTTTAAATATACATTGTTGACATTTGTGAATATAATAAAAACGGTATGAATATATTACAATCTTTTATATTAGTTATACTTTTATATAACTTGAATAAAATGAGGGGGTGAGGCATATATGTTGCATATGCAATGATCTGTGCATTTCCCAAATTAAACTTCACAAATTAAACCTAACCGACGGATTTCTCCTTGTGTCTGGATATCGTCTCTGACCAAACGTTTCTGACTGTTTAGAACCTCTTGGACTCATTTTTGATCGAGTCAAGTCTTCCTTTTAACCTACATTCATAGATTCCAGTCCATCAGTCAATTTTGTAGACAGTCAACCACACTTGAACCTCCATTTTCAGGCTGGTTCAAGCTCTCACTATCTTGTGTACCTTCATGTACCATTTCTGGTTCATCCGTTGGTACCTGTACTTGAGTGGTAACCAAATTATCTGACTCGTCTAATTGATCTGGTTGCAAACCTGTCTGTGCTTGCATAGGCATGACATGGTCAATGTGTACTTTTCTCACCTTCCCACTTCCAAACATCTTGACCAAGTATGTCCGTGGTCTACACTTTCTCACTACTCTTCCAGATAACCTATTTAGATTTGATTTGATTTCATTTATCTTCAATTGTCTTCAATTAAGAGACAACGAAATTCTCTTCCCACACAGTAATACAAAAAATATATATTTTTAAAAACACAAAAGCACCGAACACAGTAGTCCACAACTGAAACATCCCCACAGCGGCACCAAAGTTCCCCACTGTGAGGGAAGGAACCAATGTCCAGTCAACCTCCTCGCTGATGTTCCCAAATGTTCACCCGTGGTCGGGTGCTCCCGAGCACCCGCAGTCGCCGCCACGGGCGGCCCGATGTTCAGGCCCTCTAGCCGGGAACGATGGAACCCCGACGCCGAACGGGAGAACATCCTCAGCGGCCTGGACCTCTGAATCGGCCACCTTCCACCTTCCACCTACCACCGGAGTCCGCGGCTCCCGATGTCCACAGGCCGCGCTGGGCGGAGATTCGCGCTGGCGACCCCCGGCAAATAGTCCCAGGACTTTGCGATGTTAAAGTCAGTTCTGCCCGCGTTAGGAGCTCCGCACCCACAGCTCCGCGATACTGTAGCAGCGGCCCAACACTCCGGAGCTCCAAGCGGCGATCCCAGGTAAGGCTTCGCCCGCTCCGCGATGTATCGAGCGCAGCGCCGCAGCTGCTGAAGCTCTGGTCCGGTCCCAGTTGGTATGCCTCGAGAGGAGGTGGGATTGGGGGTGGGGGGCGAGGTCGCGACTCGGATAATAGCCGCATCCTCGCCAGCAAGCCACTGAAGGACGGTTCCCCCCTTACCCTACCCGCTTCCCCCCACATAACGTATTGAAAAAATCCTACAAAAACGCACTCTAAATAATACAAAATAAAAAAGACAACCAGACGGTGGAGGAGGCAGCTAGTAACAGCGCGACCGGATGTGCTAGGGCACCACCGGATGTCCTAGCAGTACCCACTTGTGATGATGTTTTACACATTTAGCGTCTGATTCCACTCAACACTCCTATCCTTTATGTACTTCTGTCATGATATGCTTTTTTTCCTGTTTCTTTTCTACTGTTTGAGCCAAGTTTGGTTTCAGCAGTGAAAACCTTGTTCTTGGTTTTCTCTTCAAGAACAGTTCAGCTGGCGTTTGATCAGTAGTGGTGTGAGGTGTGTTTCGATATGTAATCAGAAAGTTAGCCAGTTTGTGAGACAGAGACAACTTTCTTTTCTTTGGATTTGGATCCAGCAGTTTGACTAAATTACGTTTTACAATTTGCACTGTGCGTTCTGCTGCTCCATTTGAAGCGGAATGGTATGGAATGACTCTAGTGTGCTTTACACCATTCCATTTCATGAATTGTGCAAACTCTTGTGAACGGAATTGAGGTCCGTTAGCAGACACAATTTCCTCTGGAAATCCATAGGACGCAAACAATCCTCGCAAAATGTCTATTGTTTTGCTGGATGTCGTTTTGTTCATCGGAAATACCTCAACACACTTGGAGTGACTATCAATCATAATGAACAATTGTTATCCATCTAACTCTGCAAAGTCCACGAGTAATCTTTGCCACCCTCTAACCGGCCATTTCCATGGCTGTAGCGGTATTGTTGGTGGATTCTTTCCAACTACTTGACATGTGCTACACCCTTTCACAGTTTGTTTTATGTCCTTATCTACACCAGGCCACCATAGATGGTTTCTAGCTAGACTCTTTGTTAGACACATTCCCAAATTCTGATCATGAAAATCTCCTAACAATTTTATTCCATTTTTTAAGGGATTACAATTCTCGCACCCCACATGGCACAATCTTGGTCGACTGAGAGTTCATTCCTACGTACAAATAATATTTTCAGTTCTGCCTCTGAATCCGGCAATTTGTTTGGCCATCCATTTGCGACAATTTGCAGCACTCTTGACAAAACTATATCAGTGCGAGAAGTCTTCCGAATGTCCCCTCTTGTCTACATGAGAGAAATAAAACAAGTCCTCTATGTTTGGGGAAACCTCTGATTCCAAAGGTAATATAGACATGGCATCAGCATTGGTGTGCTCTGCTGCCTTGCGATACTGAATATCATACTGGTATGCAGAAAATATCAATGCCCATCTTTGCATTCTGGCTCTAGATGTCAGCTGATCTATATCGGTGAGACCAAGCGTATGCTTGGCGATCGTTTCGCCGAACACCTCCGCTCGGTCCGCATTAACCAACCTGAACTCCCGGTGGCTCAGCACTTCAACTCCCCCTCCCATTCCCAATCTGACCTTTCTGTCCTGGGCCTCCTCCATGGCCAGAGTGAGCAACATCGGAAATTGGAGGAACAGCACCTCATATTCCGCTTGGGTAGTCTGCATCCTCTTGGCATGAACATTGAATACTCACAATTCAGTTAACCCTTGCAGTCTCCTCCACCCCCCTACCTCTCCCTCAGCCCCCAGGCTCGTCCTCCTCCTTTTTCCTTCCTTCTCCCCGGCTCCCCCCACCCCCCCATCAGTCTGAAGAAGGGGTTCTGCCCGAAACGTTGCCTATTTCCTTCGCTCCATAGATGCTGCTGCATCCCATGAGTTCCTCCAGCATTTTTGTGTACCTTCGATTTTCCAGTATTTGCAGTTCCCTCTAAAACACTTTGCATTCTGACTGCTGCCAGAGTTGGTATGTGTGCTTTTGTATTTGGGTTCACTATCAACGGCTGGTGACCTGTCTCGATTAGAAACCCTCTACAATACAAATATTTGTGAAACCTCCTAACGACAAAATGAAAGCAAGATCCTCTCGCTCTATTTGCGCACAATTTATCACACTGACATTGGGTGTTCAAGATGCAAATGCTATTGGCCTCTCCTATCCATTATCTAGCACACGAGACATCACAGCCCCAACACCGTATGGTGAAGCATCACATGCTAACTTCATTGGCTTATTTATGAACAAGCATTGTACTCTCTGCCAACTGAGTTTTACATGGCTTGAAAGCTTGATCACATTCACGTGTCCACTTCCATGGTACATCTTTTCACAAAAGCTCGTTCAAGGGATGTAAACAGGTGAACAGATTTGGCACCAACTTCCCATAATAATGCACTAATCCTAAAAAGGATCGGATCTCAGATATGTTTCTGGGAGTGGGCGCGTTCTTGATCGCATCAACTTTACCCTTGGTGGGGTGTGGATCATTCTTGTCTATCTTATGACCCAAGTACTCTGCCGAGTTCTGAAAGAACTCACACTTCTGTGCCTTCACTCTTACACTGTGTGTATCAAGTCGTTTGAGTACATCTTCCAACCTTTCATCGTGTGTCTGCCTGTCAGGGGCTGAGATGAGGGTGTCATCCAAGTAACACACCACACCTTCAATTCCCTCAAGAATGTGTGTCATCACCCTTGAACAATCATAATCATCATAGCGTTCATTTTATCCAAAAATCCTCACTTTCACCGCTGCAACCATGTTTTGATATGTGTCTGCTTAGGGCGTGGGTAAAACTAGCACATATTAGACGGGGAAAGATGGCTCCACACACGCTCGTGTTGGGATCAAAAGCAAGAATGATTTATTTACAAGTTAAAGGTCACTGACTGATTTGCATAATTATATGCGCGAGGCTGAGCATGTGCGAGAATATGTACTGCTCATATGCATAAATTTCATGGATATTGTCGCAAAAGCTAATTGCATGTTGGCCTTCATAACAAGAGGAGTTGAGTATAGGAACAAAGAGGTCCTTCTACAATTGGACAGGGCCCTGGTGAGACAACTCCTGGAGTACTGTGTGTAGTTTTGGTCTCCAATTTTGAGAAAGGACGTTATTGCTATTGAGGGAGTGCAGCGTAGGTTCACCAGGGTAATTCCCGGGATGGTAGGACTCTCATATGTTGAAAGAATAGAGCGACTGGGTTTGTATACACTGGAATTTAGAAGGATGAGAGGGCACCTTATTGAAACGTGTAAGATTATTAAAGGATTGGACACGATAGAGGCAAGAAACGTGTTCCCGATTTTGTGGGAGTCCAGAACAAGGGGTCACAGATTAAGAATAAGGGGTAGGCCATTTAGAACGGAGATGAGGAAACACTTTTTCACCCGGAGAGTTGCGAATCTGTGGAATTCTCTGCCTCAGAAGGCAGTGGAGGTCAATTCTCTGGATGCTTTCAAGAGAGAGTTAGATAGAGCTCTTAAACATAGCAGGGTCAAGGGATATGGGGAGAAGGCAAGAACGGGGTACTGAATGTGGATGATTAGCCATGATCACAGTGAATGGCGGTGCTTGCTCGAAGGGGCGAATGGCCTTCTCCCGCACCCAATGTCTATTGTCTATTGGCTCGTAAATTTCAACGAGGGCTCCCGCAATTCCCACTCTAGTTTCGTACAATGTCCTCTGATATGTGTGATCAGGCCCTGGAGATTTGTCTACTTTGATACACGATAGTACCTTCAGTACTTCTTCGACGGTAACACGGGCTGCTCTCAAGATAATTCCATTGACTGCCCCAAGATCCTCCGTCCGACAGTTTTTCTCCTCGATAAATACAGAGGGGAGATACAATTTGAGGATCTTGTCCATCTCCTGTGGCTCCACACAGGGGTGACCGCTTTGATTCATGAGAGGTCCCACTCTCTCTCTGTAGTTACCCCTTTCCCCTTGGCCGCAGACGGTTATGCTTTGACGTTATATCTTTCAAGGAACACGATGTGCGTCTTCAGCTCGGTGCAGAGACTGAAGCCGACATTTATCCCTCGGAAAAAATGGCCGTCATAGGACCAACACTATATCAGATCGTCTACTCTGGTCAGTTTGGAACAACGACAAGTGAGTTTATTGACACAATACATATCGGCTTCTGAGAGGCCTTGACAGGATGATTATACACCGAAATACACAAAGGGTCGCTGGATAATCTAGTTAGGATAAATGATTCAGAATAAGAATTGAGTGACTGGGATAAGATGGAATTTATCCTGGCAAACATATCTGAATACACTGTACCTCCTACCCAGAAAATAGTGATGCTCATTTATGAAGTACAAATATGGCTGGGCGAACATGTTTTTTCAACAACAGGGAAATGGAGACTAATGTCGAGGCTGTATAATGTGGATAAATGTGAGGTTATCCACCTTGGTGGCAAAAACAGGAAAGTAGACTATTATCTGAATGATGGCCGATTAGGAAAAGGGGAGATGCAACGAGATCTGGGTGTCATGGTGCACCAGTCATTGAAAGTAGGCATGCAGGTGCAGCAGGCAGTGAAGAAAGCGAATGGTATGTTAGCATTCATAGCGAAAGGATTTTAGTATAAGAGCAGGGAGGTTCTACTGCAGTTGTACAGGGTCTTGGTGAGACCACACCTGGAGTATTGCGTACAGTTTTGGTCACCAAATCTGACGAAAGACATTCTTGCCATAGAGGGAGTACAAAGAAGGTTCACCAGATTGATTCCTGGGATGGCAGGACTTTCATATGAAGAAAGACTGGATAGACTCGGCTTGTACTCGCTAGAATTTAGAAGATTGAGGGGGGTTCTTATAGAAACTAACAAGATTCTTAAGGGGTTGGACAGGCTAGATGCAGGAAGATTGTTCCCGATGTTGGGGAAGTCCAGAACAAGGGGTCACAGTTTAAGGATAAGAGGGAAGTCTTTTAGGACCCTGATGAGAAAAACATTTTTCACACAGAGAGTGGTGAATCTGTGGAATTCTCTGCCACAGAAGGGAGTTGAGGCCAGTTCATTGGCTATATTTAAGAGGGAGTTAGATGTGGCCCTTGTGGCTTAAGGATCAGGGGCTAAGGAGACAAGGCAGGTACAGGATACTGAGTTGGATGATCAGCCATGATCATATTGAATGGCGGTGCAGGCTCAAAGGGCCGAATGGCCTACTCCTGCACCTATTTTCTATGTTTCTATGTTTCTATGTATGAAATGATTGAGTCCGAGGTCATTTCTAAAACTGCGCACTACGGGACATACGAATAACTTATTACCCTCCGTTACCAGGCCTCTGAACAGTCCCTCCAGAGTTGTGGTTCTGGTCAATTTGTCTCTAACTTCATTCATTCATCATCCAAGAAAACATTAGTGACGCAGTGGTGCTGGTTTCCGACGGGCACATTGTGGCTTTGGGCAGTGTCTCACAACAGCCTCTAACCCATTGTGGCATTGGGCATTGTCCCACGACACCCTCTAACCCATTGTGGCATTGGGCGTTGTCTCACAACAGCCTCTAACCCATTGTGGCATTGGGCAGTGTCTCACAACAGCCTCTAACCCATTGTGGCATTGGGCATTGTCTCACAACAGCCTCTAACCCATTGTGGCATTGGGCATTGTCTCACAACAGCCTCTAACCCATTGTGGCATTGGGCATTGTCTCACAACAGCCTCTAACCCATTGTGCCATTGGGCGTTGTCCCACAACAGCCTCTAACCCATTGTGGCATTCGGCGTTGTCTCACAAACTGATGAACAATGTTGCGATACAATGGTGAAAACTGTGTTCTGCACTCTGTATCGTCCACTTTGCTTCACCTATTTACATAGGCATAGACAATCGGCCCAGCTTGCCCTAACCTACCAATGTGCCCCATCTCCACTAGACCCACCTGCTATGTTTGGCCCTGAGCATTTTCAACCTTTCCTATACACCTACCTGTCCAAATGTCTTTAAATGTTGTGATAGTTTTAGCCTCAACTACCTCCTCTGGCAGCTCGTTCTATAAACCCACCAACCCCTGTGCGAATCCACACCCTGACCACCCTCTGTGTTTATACAAAGACTCACCACTCTGTGTCCTCGTGTTTGAACTGATTGAATCTGTCTATGCTATATCTGATCAGTTTGGACAGCATGCACAACCAAGTTTTAGACTGTACCTTGATACATGTGATAATAAACGAGGCTAAAACCTAATGCTCTTCCCATCTTAATTGTCCACTACACCACGAACCCAGTGGGATGTCCCATGGCTCACAGAAGCAACGCGTCATACATCGTTCCCGCTGTGGACCTCGGCACAATCAAATGATACGTTTTACACATTGTACTAACTTTGCGTTTTTACAGAACACGATTTCACCAACTGCACATGACCAGTTCCACGGCGGTCTGAATTATGCAATGTGGGCTGAGCAAATGATGTTCATCCTTACAAACACACGGACAATTCTGGGATTCGTAGAAATAAAAGGCAACATTGATCATAACATCACGAACAATATTCTGTATTTTGTACATTCCCCTTGAGCTATCTGATGTATCTGAGTTGGAAGAAGGGTTTCGGCCGAAACGTTGCCTATTTCCTTCGCTCCATAGATGCTGCTGCACCTGCTGAGTTTCTCCAGCACTTTTGTCTACCTCTGAGTTTGAACTGTTTGTACCTATGCACGATCTATCCGATCTGAGTTGATCGGAAGCAAAACAAAGCTTTTCACTATTCCTCGGTAAATATCACATTAGTAAACCGTTGCCTAACCTTACCAATGCTAATCATCTTAGAAAAGTGATATTTATGATCAGAGCGGGAATGTTCGTAGAATGACGCCGACTAAGATTGACCATGTGAAACAGACCATATCGATATCTAAGATGGTTTTTGATTCCTCGACACGGATAAAAGTGCATTTACCTGATCTATTTTCCTCGTGATTTTATACATAATCATAATACCGTCCTTCATCCTCCGGCACTCGAAGGAATAATGTCCGCACCTCTCATTATAACTCGACCCATTCAAGGGGAAAGTAGCGAGTCACAGAGCAGAGAAGCAGGCCCAACAACGGTCTATTTCAATAGTATCCAACTACTAAATCCCATTTACTAGCTCTTGATCAGCAGAGTATGATGCCTTCGAACTATCTAATTTATCCTTAATTCCCATATACCTCGACCCTTGTACCACCAAACTTATTTCCATATACATCGACTCCATCCTATCCCCCTGGTCAAATCTCTCCCTACCTATGTCCCAGACACCTCACACGCTCTTCATGGCTTCCGTTTTCCCGGCCCCCATTCCCTCATCTTCACCATGGATGTCCAGTCACGCTACACCTCCATCCCCGACCAGGAGGGTCTTAAAGCCACAGAACCAACCAATCCATGTCTACTGATAATCCCCCGCCTAGAGGAGCTGGTCCTTACCCTCAACAACGTTTCCTTTGACTCCTCCCATTTCCTCCAAATCCAAGGCGTAGCTATTGGCTCGCGCCTGGGCCCATATCATTGTTCGAGGCGATACCGTGGCCCTATCCCCGAACTCTATCTCCGCTACATCGACGACTGCAACGATGCTGCCTCCTGCACCCATGCAGAACTCACTGACTTCATGCATTTCACCACTAACTTCCATCCGGCACTCAAATTCATCTGGACCATTTCCAATATCTCCCCACCGTTTCTTGTCCTCACTATCTCCATCGCAGGTAACCGACTACTGACCAATATCTACTACAAACCCCCTGACTCCCATCTGAGATATATTGAGCTCAGACGCAGATTAACAAGTTAACTCACTGGTGACCGGAACATGACTGCACAGCTGCACCGTGGTTTATTCAATCATATACAATGCTCCAACTAAAGGTGGCCCTATTATAACTCCTCCCACCTTAATGAAAACGTTATCGCATTGCTGACATTTTTTAATATACATTGTTGACATTTTTGAATATAATAAAAACGGTATGAATATATTACAATCTTTTATATTAGTTTACTTTTATATAACCTGAATAAAATGAGGGGATCAGGCATATATGTTGCATATGCAATGATCTGTGCATTTCCCAAATTAAACTTCACAAATTAAACCTAACCGACGGATTTATACTTGTGTCTGGATATCGTCTCTGACCAAACGTTTCTGACTGTTTAGAACCTCTTGGACTCATTTTTGATCGAGTCAAGTCTTCCTTTTTACCTACATTCATAGATTCCAGTCCATCAGTCAATTTTGTAGACTGTCAACCACACTTGAACCTCCATTTTCAGGCTGGTTCAAGCTCTCACTATCTTGTGTACCTTCATGTACCATTTCTGGTTGATCCGTTGGTACCTGTACTTGAGTGGTAACCAAATTATCTGACTCGTCTAATTGATCTGGTTGCAAACCTGTCTGTGCTTGCATAGGCATGACATGGTCAATGTGTACTTTTCTCACCTTCCCACTTCCAAACATCTTGACCAAGTATGTCCGTGGTCTACACTTTCTCACTACTCTTCCAGGTAACCTATTTAGATTTGATTTGATTTAATTTATCTTCAATTGTCTTCAATTAAGAGACAACGAAATTCTCTTCCCACACAGTAATACAAAAAATATATTTTTTTAAAAACACAAAAGCACCGAACACAGTAGTCCACAACTGAAACATCCCCACAGCGGCACCAAAGTTCCCCACTGTGAGGGAAGGAACCAATGTCCAGTCAACCTCCTCGCTGATGTTCCCAAATGTTCACCCGTGGTCGGGTGCTCCCGAGCACCCGCAGTCGCCGCCACGGGCGGCCCGATGTTCAGGCCCTCTCGCCGGGAACGATGGAACCCCGACGCCGAACGGGAGAACATCCTCAGCGGCCTGGACCTCTGAATCGGCCACCTTCCACCTACCACCGGAGTCCGCGGCTCCCGGTGTCCACAGGCCGCGCTGGGCGGAGATTCGCGCTGGCGACCCCCGGCAAATAGTCCCAGGACTTTGCGATGTTAAAGTCAGCTCCGCCCGCGTTAGGAGCTCCGCACCCACAGCTCCGCGATACTGTAGCAGCGGCCCAACACTCCGGAGCTGCAAGCGGCGATCCCAGGTAAGGCTTCGCCCGCTCCGCGATGTATCGAGCGCAGCGCCGCAGCTGCTGAAGCTCTGGTCCGGTCCCAGTTGGTAGGCCGCGAGCGGAGGTGGGGTGGGGGGGGGGGGGTGGGCGAGGTCGTGACTCGGATAATAGCCGCATCCTCGCCAGGAAGCCACTGAAGGACGGTTCCCCCCTTACCCTACCCGCTTCCCCCCACATAACGTACTGAAAAAATCCTACAAAAACGCACTCTAAACATAACAAAACAAAAAAGACAACCAGACGGTGGAGGAGGCAGCCAGTAACAGCGCGACCGGATGTGCTAGGGCGCCACCGGATGTCCTAGGAGTACCCACTTGTGATGATGTTTTACACATTTAGCGTCTGATTCCACTCAACACTCCTATCCTTTATCTACTTCTGTCATGATATGCTTTTTTCCTGTTTCTTTTCTACTGTTTGAGCCAAGTTTGGTTTCAGCAGTGAAAACCTTGTTCTTGGGTTTCTCTTCAAGAACAGTTCAGCTGGCGTTTGATCAGTAGTGGTGTGAGGTGTGTTTCGATATGTAATCAGAAAGTTAACCAGTTTGTGGACAGAGACAACTGTTTTTTCTTTGGATTTGAATCCAGCAGTTGTTTGACTAAATTACGTTTTACAATTTCCACTGAGCGTTCTGCAACTCCATTTGAAGCGGAATGGTATGGAATGACTCTAGTCCATTTCATGAATTGTGCAAACTCTTGTGAACAGAATTGAGGTCCGTTAGCAGACACAATTCCCTCTGGAAATCCATAGGACGCAAACAATCCTCGCAAAATGTCTATTGTTTTGCTGGATGTCGTTTTGTTCATCGGAAAAACCTCAACCCACTTGGAGTGACTATCAATCATAATGAACAATTGTTGTCCATCTAACTCTGCAAAGTCCACGAGTAATCTTTGCCACCCTCTAACTGGCCATTTCCATGGCTGTAGCGGTACTGTTGGTGGATTCTTTCCAACTACTTGACATGTGCTACACTCTTTCACAATTTGTATTATGTCCTTATCTACACCAGGCCACCATAGATGGTTTCTAGCTAAACTCTTGGTTAGACACATTCCCAAATTCTGATCATGAAGATCTCCTGGCAATTCTATTCCATTTTTTCAGTGATTACAATTCTCGCACCCCACATGACACAACCTTGGTCGACTGAGTGTTCATTCCTACGTACAAATAATATTTTCCGTTCTGTCTCTGAATCCGGCAGTTTGTTTGGCCATCCATTTGCGACAATTTGTAGCATTCTTGACAAAAGTCTATCAGTGCGAGTAGCCTTCCGAATGTCCCCTGAAGTGACAGGTAACTCGTCTACATGAGAGAAATAAAACAAGTCCTCTCTGTTCGCGGAAACCTCTGATTCCAAAGTTGATCTAGACATGGCATCGGCATTGCTGGGCTCTGCTGCCTTACGATACTGAATATCATACTGGTATGCAGACAATATCAATGCCCATCTTTGCATTCTGACTGCTGCCAGAGTTGTTATGTGTACTTTTGGATTTGGGTTCACTATCAACGGCTGGTGATCTGTCTCGCTTAGAAACCCTCTACCGTACAAATATTTGTGAAACCTCCTAACGCCAAAAATGAAAGAAAGATCCTCTCGCTCTATTTGCGCATAATTTATCACACTGACATTGGGTGTTCTAGACACAAATGCTATTGGCCTCTCCCAACGCCGTATGGTGGAGCATAACATGATAACTTCATATGCTTATTTATGAACAAGCATTGTACTCTCTGCAAACGGAGCTTTTCATGACTTGAAAGCTTGATCACATTCACGTGTCCACTTCCATGGTACATCTTTTCACAAAAGCTCGTTCAAGGGATGTAAACAGGTGAACAGATTTGGCACCAACTTCCCATAATAATGCACTAATCCTAAAAAGGATCGGATCTCAGATATGTTTCTGGGAGTGGGCGCTTTCTTGATCGCATCAACTTTACCTTGGTGGGGTGTAGATGATTCTTGTCTATCTTATGACCCAAGTACTCTGCCGAGTTCTGAAGGAACTCACACTTCTGTGCCTTCACTCTTACACTGTGTGTTTCAAGTCGTTTCACTACATCTTCCAACCTTTCATCATGTGTCTGCCTGTCAGGGCAGGGCTCGAAATTAGCGGTTGCCCGGGTGCCACTGCCCACTCAAAGCGCCGCCGGGCAACCTAAACACCGAGTCCTTTTGCCCGGCTTGGAAACCAGATACTGGTTTGTACCGAAGATGGACACAAAACACTGGAGTTGTGGCTTTGTCCTACGGGTTTGCGTTCATTGGCGGTGAAGCGCGGCTTCGCCGGAAGAGGGGACCGCACGGCAACCACGAGAGCGCCGCTCGGATCTCCGTACTGCCGGTTCCACGAGCTTGCGGCGTCGGGTAATGACGTCATCGTGCAACGCGACGCCCTACGCGATGACGTCTTTCGGATCGCGGGGCTGTGGCGGCGGCCGTGCCGCACTCGTGCCTCACTGGCGGTGGCTGTGGCGGCGAAAGATCGACTCACGGCGCTCGTGCCGCACTGGCGGCGGCTGTGTGGTCCCCTCTTCCGGCGAAGCCGCGCTTCACCGCCAATGACCGCAAACCCGTGGGACAAAGCCATAACTCACGAGCGCCGTGAGTCGGCAGAGTACTTGGGTCATAAGATAGACAAGAATCATCTACACCCCACCAAGGGTAAAGTTGATGCGATCAAGAACGCAGCAGCCAGAATGCAAAGATGGGCATTGATATTGTCTGCATACCAGTATGATTTCAGTATCGTAAGGCAGCAGAGCCCAGCAATGCCGATGCCATGTCTACATTAACTTTGGAATCAGAGGTTTCCCCAAACAGAGAGGACTTGTTTTATTTCTCTCATGTAGACGTGTTACCTGTCACATCAGGGAACATTCGGAAGGCAACTCGCACGGATAGACTTTTGTCAATGGTGCTGCCAATTGTCGCAAATGGATGGCCAAACAAATTGCAGGATTCAGAGGGGGAACTGAAAATATTATTTGTACGTAGGAATGAACTCTCAGTCGACCAAGGTTGTGCCATGTGGGGTGCGAGAATTGTAATCCCTGCAAAAAATGGAATAGAATTGCCAGGAGATCTTCATGATCAGAATTTGGGGATGTGTCTAAGAAAGAGTTTAGCTAGAAACCATCTATGGTGGCTGGTGTAGATAAGGACATAATACAAATTGTGAAAGAGTGTAGCACATGTCAAGTAGTTGGAAAGAATCCACCAACAGTACCGCTACAGCCATGGAAATGGCCGGTTAGAGGGTGGCAAAGATTACTCGTGGACTTTGCAGAGTTAGATGGACAATAATTGTTCATTATGATTGATAGTCACTCCAAGTGAGTTGAGGTTTTTTCCGATGAACAAAACGACATCCAGCCAAACAATAGACATTTTGCGAGGATTGTTTTCGTCCTATGGATTTTCAGAGGAAATTGTGTTTGATAACGGACCTCAATTCTGTTCACAAGAGTTTGCACAATTCATGAAATGGACTAGAGTCATTCCATACCATTCCGCTTCAAATGGAGTTGCAGAACGCTCAGTGGAAATTGTAAAACGTAATTTAGTCAAACAACTGCTGGATCCAAATCCAAAGAAAAAACAGTTGTCTCTGTCTCACAAACTGGCTAACTTTCTGATTACATATCGAAACACTCCTCACACCACTACTGATCAAACGCCAGCTGAACTGTTCTTGAAGAGAAAACCAAGAACAAGGTTTTCACTGCTGAAACCAAACTTGGCTCAAACAGTAGAAAAGAAACAGGAAAAAAAGCATATCATGACAGAAGTACATAAAGGATAGGAGTGTTGAGTGGAATCAGACGCTAAATGTGTAAAACATCATCACAAGTGGGTACTCCTAGGACATCCGGTGGCGCCCTAGCACATCCGGTCGCGTTGTTACTAGCTGTTACTTGTCTTTTTTATTTTGTGATGTTTAGATTGTGTTTTTTTGTTTATTTCAGTACTTTATGTGGGGGAAGCGGGTGGGGTAAGGGGGGAATCGTCCTTCAGTCTCTTCCTGGCGAGGATGCGGCTATTATCCGAGTCGCGACCTCGCCCCCCCCACCCCACCTCCTCTCGAGGCATACCAACTGGGACCGGACCAGAGCTTCAGCAGCTGCGGCGCTGCGCTCGATACATCGCGGAGCGGGCGAGGCCTTACCTGAGATCGCCGCTTGGAGCTCCGGAGTGTTGGGCCGTTGCTCCAGCATCGCGGAGCTGTGGGTGCGGAGCTCCTAATGCGGGCGGAGCTGCCTTTAACATCGCAAAGTCCTGGGACTCTTTGCCGGGTGTCGCCAGCGCTAATCTCCGCCCAGCGCGGCCTGTGGACGTCGGGAGCGGCGGACTCCGGTGGAAGGTGGAAGGTGGCCGATTCAGAGGTCCAGGCCACTGAGGATGTTCTCCCGTTCGACGTCGGGGTTCCATCGTTCCCGGCGAGAGGGCCTGATCATCGGGCCGCCATTGGAGGCGACTGCGGGGTGCTCGGGAGGCCCCGACCACGGGTGAACATTGGGGAACATCAGCGAGGAGGTTGACTGGACACTGGTTCCTTCCCTCACAGTGGGGAACTTTGGTGTCGCTGTGGGGATGTTTGAGTTGTGGACTACTGTGTTCGGTGCTTTTGTGTTTTATTAAAATTTTATTTTTTGTATTACTGTGTGGGAAAGAGAATTTCGTTGTCTCTTAATTGAAGACAATTGAAGATAAATTAAATCAAATCAAATCTAAATAGGTTACCTGGAAGAGTAGTGAGAAAGTGCAGACCACGGACATACTTGGTCAAGATGTTTGGAAGTGGGAAGGTGAGAAAAGTACACATTGACCATGTCATGCCTATGCAAGCACAGACAGGTTTGCAACCAGATCAATTAGACGAGTCAGATAATTTGGTTACCACTCAAGTACAGGTACCAACGGATGAACCAGAAATGGTACATGAAGGTACACAAGATAGTGAGAGCTTGAACCAGCCTGAAAATGGAGGTTCAAGTGTGGTTGACAGTCTACAAAATTGACTGATGGACTGGAATCTATGAATGTAGGTTAAAAGGAAGACTTGACTCGATCAAAAATGAGTCCAAGAGGTTCTAAACAGTCAGAAACTTTTGGTCAGAGACGATATCCAGACACAAGGATAAATCCGTCGGTTAGGTTTAATTTGTGAAGTTTAATTTGGGAAATGCACAGATCATTGCATATGCAACATATATGCCCCACCCCCTCATTTTATTCAGGTTATATAAAAGTAAACTAATATAATAGATTGTAATATATTCATACCGTTTTTATTATATTCACAAATGTCAACAATGTATATTTAAAAATGTCAACAAGGCGATAACGTTTTCATTAAGGTGGGAGGAGTTATAATAGCGCCACCTTTAGTTGGAGCATTGTATATGATTGAATAAACCACGGTGCAGCTGTGCAGTCATGTTCCGGTCACCAGTGAGTTAACTTGTTAATCTGTGTCTGAGCTCAATATATCACAGATGGCAGTCAGGGGGTTTGTAGTAGATATTGGTCAGTAGTTGGTTACCTGCGATGGAGATAGTGAGGTCAAGAAACGGTGGGGAGATATTGGAAATGGTCCAGGTGAATTTGAGTGCCGGATGGAAGTTAGTGGTGAATTGGATGAAGCCAGTGAGTTCTGCATGGGTGCAGGAGGCAGCATCGTTGCAGTCGTCGATGTAGCGGAGGTAGAGTTCGGGAATAGGGCCACGGTATCGCCTCGAACAATGATATGGGCCCAGGCGCGAGCCAATAGCTACGCCTTGGATTTGGAGGAAATGGGAGGAGTCAAAGGAAAAGTTGTTGAGGGTAAGGACCTGCTCCGCTAGGCGGAGGATTATTAGTAGACATGGACTGGTTGGTTCTGTGGTCGAGGTAGAAACGGAGGGCTTTAAGACCCTCCTGGTCGGGGATGGAGGTGTAGAGTGATTGGACATCCAATGTGAAGATGAGGGAATGGGAGCCTGGAAAACGGAAGCCATGAATGGGATGAAGAGCGTGTGAGGTGCCTGGGACATAGGTAGGGAGGGATTTGACCAGGGGGATAGGATGGAGTCGATGTATATGGAAATAAGTTTGGTGGTACAAGGGTCGAGGTATGTGGGACTTAACGATAAATTAGTTCGTTCGAAGGCATAATACTCTGCTGATCAAGTGCTAGTAAATAGGATTTAGTAATTGGATACTTTTGAGAAAGTCCGTTGTTGGGCCTGCTTCTCTGCTCTGTGACTCTGTGACACACGACCCAGTCTTGCACAATTCTCCACATGTGGTATCACCGTCACTAGTTATGGCAGGGGTTCGCTACTTTTCCCTTGAATGGGTCGAGTTATAATGAGAGGTGCGGACATTATTCCTTCGATGAGGGATGATCTTATGATTATGTATAAAATCACGAGGAAAATAGATAAGGTAAATGCACTTTTACCCAGGTCGAGGAATCAAAAACCATCTTAGATATCGATATCGTCTGTTTCACATGGACAATCTTAGTCGCCATCATTCTACGAACATTCCCGCTCTGATCATAAATATCACTTTTCTCAGATGATTAGCATTGGTAAGGTTAGGCAAATGTTTACTAGTGTGATATGTACCGAGGAATAGTGAAACGCTTTTTTTGCTTCCGATCCACTCAGATCGGCTAGACCGTGCATAGGTACCAACTGTTCAAACCCAGAGGTAGACAGAAATGCTGAAGAAACTCAGCGGGTGCAGCAGCATCTATGGAGCGAAGGAAATAGGCAACGACCCTTCTTCAAACACCGATACATCAGATAGACCAAGGGGAATGTACAGAATACTAAATATTGTTCGTGATGTGATGATCAATATTGTCTTTCATTTCTACGAATCCCAGAATTGTCCTTGTGTTTGTAAGGATGAACATCATTTGCTCAGCCCACATTGCATAATTCAGACCGCCGTGGAACTGGTCATGTGCAGTTGGTGAATTCGAGCTGTAAAAACGCAAAGTCAGTACAATGTGCAAAACGTATCATTTGACTGTGCCGAAGTCCACAGCTGGAACGATGTATAATGCAGTGCTGTTGTGAGCCATCCCGCTGGCTTCGTGGTGTTGTGAACAATTAAGATGGGAAGGGCATTAGGTTTTAGCCACGTTTATTATTCTCACATGTATCAAGGTACATTCTAAAACTTGGTTGTGCCTGCTGTCCAAAGTGATCAGATATAACATATACAAATTCAATCTGTTCAAATACGAGGACACAGAGTGGTGAGTCTTTGTATAAACACAGAGGGTGGTAACTGTGTGGTTAGTGGGTATATAGAACGAGCTGCCAAATGAGATAGTTGGGGTGAAAACTATCACAAAATGTAAAGACATTTGGACAGGTAGGTGAATAGGAAAGGTTGAAAATAATCAGTGCCATAGCCGGTGTGACTAGTGTTTATGGGGCACATTGGCCGGTTAGGGCCTGGTAACGGAGGGTAACAGGTTATTCGTATGTCCCGTGGTGCGCAGTTTCAGAACTGACCTCGGACTCAATCATTTCCTACCGCATTACATTATTCGTCATTGCCCTATTGTCCAAAACACATGTTCGCCCAGCCATATTTGTACTTGATAAATGAGCATCACTATTTCTGGGTAGGAGGTACAGTGTATTCAGATATGTTTGACAGGATAAATTCCATCTTATCTCAGTCACCCAATTCGTATTCTGAAACATTTATCCTTACTAAATTATCCAGCAACCCTTTGTGTATTTCGGTGAATATCCACCCTGTCAAGGCCTCTCAGAAGCGGACATTTATTGTGTCAATAAAATTACTTGTCGTTGTTCCAAACTGCACAGAGTAGACGATCTGATAAACTGTTGGTCCTTTGGCGGCCATTTTTTCAGAGGGATAAATCTCGACTTCAGTCTCTGCACCGAGCTGAGGACGCGTATCGTGTTCCTTGAAAGATATAACGTCAAAGCAGAACAATCTGTGTCCAAGGGTAAAGGGGTAACTACAGAGAGAGTGGGCTCTCATGGATCAAAGTTAGTACAATGGGCAAAACGTATCATTTGACTGTGCCGAGGTCCATAGCTGGAACGATGTATGATGCGTTGCTTCTGTGAACTATGGGACATCCCGCTGGGTTCGTGGTGTTGGGAACAATTAAGATGCGAAGGGCATTAGGTTTTAGCCACGTTTATTGTTATCACATGTATCAAGGTACAGTCTAAAACTTGGTTGTGCCTGCTGTCCAAACTGATCAGATATAACATATACAGATTCAATTAGTTCAAACACGAGAACACAGAGTGGTGAGTCTTTGTATAAACACAGAGGGTGGTCAGTATGTGGATTCGCACAGGGGTTGGTGGGTTTATAGAACGAGCTGCTAGAGCAGATAGTTGAGGCGAAAACTATCACAAAATATAAAGACATTTGGACGTAAATGTATGGGAAAGGTTGAAAATGATCAGGGCCAAACATAGTAGGTGAGACTAGTGGAGATGGGGCACATTTGTCGGTTAGGGCAAGCTGGGCCGATGGTCTATGAATATGTAAATAGATGAAGCAAAGTGGACGATACAGAGTGCGGAACACAGTTTTCACCATTGTATCGCATCGTTGTTCCTCAGTTTGTGAGACAACGCCCAATGCCACAATGGGTTAGAGGCTGTTGTGAGACAACGCCCAATGCCACAATGGGTTAGAGGCTGTTGTGGGACAACGCACAATGCCACAATGGGTTAGAGGCTGTTGTGAGACAACGCCCAACGGCACAATGGATTAGAGGCTGTTGTGAGACAACGCCCAATGCCACAATGGGTTAGAGGCTGTTGTGGGACAACGCCCAATGCCACAATGGGTTAGAGG
The DNA here is from genome assembly GCA_038087875.1 of Malacoraja senta. Lineage (NCBI taxonomy): Eukaryota > Metazoa > Chordata > Chondrichthyes > Rajiformes > Rajidae > Malacoraja > Malacoraja senta. The sequence goes on from JAXLNO010003675.1 coordinate 56,733, forward strand.
CTTCTGTGAGACAACGCCCAATGCCACAATGGGTTAGAGGCTGTTGTGAGACAACGCCCAATGCCACAATGGGTTAGAGGCTGTTGTGAGACAATGCCCAATGCCACAATGGGTTAGAGGCTGCTGTGAGACAAAGCCCAATGCCACAATGGGTTAGAGGCTGTTGTGAGACAACGCCCAATGGCACAATCGGTTAGAGGCTGTTGTGAAACCAGCAACGTGGCCGTCGGAAACCAGCACCACTGCGTCACTAATGTTTTCTTGGATGACGAATGAATGAAGTTAGAGGCAAATTGACCAGAACCACAACTCTTGAGGGACTGTTCAGAGGCCTAGTAACGGAGGGTAACAAGCTATTCGTATGTTCCGTGGTGCGCAGTTTCAGAACTGACCTCGGACTCAATCATTTCATACATAGAAACATATAAAATAGGTGCAGGAGCAGCCCATTCGGCCCTTCGAGCCTGCACCGCCATTCAATATGATCATGGCTGATCATCCAAATCAGTATCCTGTACCTGCCTTCTCTCCATAGCCCCTGATTCTTAAGCCACATGGGCCACATCCAACTCCCTCTTAAATATAGCCAATGAACTGGCCTCAATTACCTTCTGTGGCAGAAAATTCCACAGATTCACTACTCTATGTGTGAAAAATGATTTTCTCATCTCGGTCCTAAAAGACTTCCCCCTTATCCTTAAACTGTGACTCCTTGTTCTGGACTTCCCCATCATCGGGAACAATCTTCCTGCATCTAGCCTGTCCAACCACTTAAGAATCTTGTACGTTTCTATAAGATCCCCCCTCAATCTTGTAAATTATAGCGAGTACAAGCCGAGTCTATCCAGTCTTTCTTCATATGAAAGTCCTGCCATCCCAGGAATCAGTCTGGTGAACCTTCTATGTACTCCCTCTATGGCAAGAATGTCTTTCCTCAGATTTGGTGAACAAAACTGTACGCAATACTCCAGGTGTGGCCTCACCAAGACCCTGTACAACTGCATTAGAACCCCGCTGCTCTTATGCTCAAATCCTTTTGCTATGAATGCTAACATACCCTTCGCTTTCTTCACTGCCTGCTGCACCTGCATGCCTACTTTCAATGACTGGTGCACAATGACACCCAGATCTCGTTGCATCTCCCCTTTTCCTAATCGGCCACCATTCAGATAATAATCTACTTTCCTGTTTTTGCCACCAAAGTGGATAACCTCACATTTACCCACATTATACTGCATTTGCCATGCATTTTCCCACTCACCCAACCTATCCAAGTCAGCTTGCAGCCTCCTAGCATCCTCGTCACAGCTAACACTGCCCCCCCAGCTTCGTGTCATCCGCAAACTTGGAGATGTTGCATTCAATTCCCTCATCCAGATCATTTATATATATTGTAAATAGCTGGGGTCCCAGCACTGAGCCTTGCGGTACCCCACTAGTCACTGCCTGCCATTCTGAAAAGGACCCGTTTACTCCTACTCTTTGCTTCCTGTCTGCCAGACAGTTCTCTATCCACATCAATACTGAACCCCCAATACCGTGTGCTTTAAGTTTGCATACTAATCTCTTATGTGGGACCTTATTCGAAAGCCTTCTGAAAGTCCAGATATAACACATCCACTGGTTCTCCCTTATCCACTCTACTAGTTACATCCTCGAAAAATTCTAGAAGATTCGTCAGACATGATTTACCTTTCTTAAATCCATGCTGACTTTGTCCAATGATTTCACCACTTTCCAAATGAGCTGCTATCCCACCTTTAATAACTGACTCTAGCATTTTCCCCACCACCGATGTTAGACTAACTGGTCTGTAATTCCCCGTTTCCTCTCTCCCTCCCTTTTTAAAGAGGTTACATTAGCTACCCTCCAACCCACAGGAACTACTCCAGAATCTGAAGAGTTCTGAAAAATTATCACTAATGCATCCACTATTTATGGGGATACTTCCTTAAGTACTCTGGGATGCAGCCTGTCTGGTCCTGGGGATTTATCGGCCTTTAATCCATTCCATTTATCTAACACCACTTCCCGGCTAACCTGGATTTCACTCAGTTCCTCCATTTCATTTGACATGATTACATTACTCTTCATTTCCCTGTTGTTCAAAAAACAATTTCGCCCAGCTCTATTTGTACTTGATAAATGAGCGTCACTATTTTCTGGGTAGGAGGTACAGTGTATTCAGATATGTTTGTCAGGATAAATTCCATCTTATCTCAGTCACCCAATTCGTATTCTGAAACATTTATCCTTACTAAATTATCCAGCAACCCTTTGTGTATCTCGGTGAATATCCATCCTGTCAAGGCCTCTCAGAAGCCGACATTTATTGTGTCAATAAAATCACTTGTCGTTGTTCCAAACTGCACAGAGTAGACGATCTGATAAACCGTTGGTCCTTTGACGGCCATTTTTTCCGAGGGATAAATCTCTACTTCAGTCTCTGCACCGAGCTGAAGACGCGTATCGTGCTCCTTGAAAGATATAACGTCAAAGCAGAACAATCTGCGGCCAAGGGGAAAGGGGTAACTACAGAGAGAGTGGGACCTCTCATGAATCAAAGTGGTCACCTCTGTGTGGAGCCACAGGAGATGTACATGATCCTCAATAAGTATCTCCCCTCTGTATTTTTCGAGGATAAAAACAGTCGGAGGTAGGATCTTGGGACAATCAATGGGAGTTTCTTGAGAGCAGTCAGTGTTACCGTCGAAGAAGTATTGAAGGTACTATCGTGTATCAAGGTAGACAATCTCCAGGGCCTGGGACATATCCGAGGACATTGTACGAAATTAGGGTGGGAATTTCGGGAGCCCTCGTTGAAATGTACGTGGTCAAGATGCGGAAGTGTGCCATTCGTCCCTTCGAGCCAGCACCGCCATTCACTGTGATCATGGCTGATCATGCACAATCAGTACCCCGTTCCTGCCTTCTCCCTATATCCCTTGAATCTGCTATCTTTAAGAGCTCTATCTAACTCTTTCTTGAAACCATCCAAAGAATAGGCCCCCACTGCCTTCTGAGGCAGACAATTCCACAGATTCGCAACACTCTGGGTGAGAAAGTGTTTCCTCATCTCCGTTCTAAATGGCTTACCCATTATTCTTAAACTCTGGCCCCTGGTTCTGGACTCCTCCAACATCGGGAACACGTTTCCTGCCTCTAGCGTGTTCAATCCCTTAATAATCTTATACGTTACAATAGGATCCCCTCTCATCCTTCTAAATTCCAGTGTATACAAACCCAGTCGCTCCATTTGTTCGACATACGACAGGCCCGCCATCCCGGGAATTAACCGTGTAAACCATGGGAACAACGTCCTTTCTCAAAATCGGAGACCAAAACTGCACACAATTCTCCTGGTGTTGTCTCTCCAGGGCCCTGTCCAACTGTAGAAGGACCTCTTTGCTCCTATACTCAACTCCTGTGGTTATGAAGGCCAACATGCCATTAGCTTTTGCGACAATATCCATGTAATTTATGCGTATGAGTTGTACTCATTCTCGCACATGCTCAGACTTGCGCATATAATTATGTAAATCAGTCAGTGACCTTTAACTTGGAAATAAATCATTCTTGCTTTTGATTCCTACACGAGTGTGTGTGGAGCCATCTTTCTCCGTCTAATAAGTGCTAGTTTTACCTACATCATAAGCAGACACATATCAAAACATGGTGGCATCGGTGAAAGTGAAGATTTGTGGAGAAAATGGACGCTATGATGATTAGCAAAAATGCTTTGAAAAGCTTTCAGGCATCAGTGTTTCAATGCTCAGCGACCGACTAGCTGCATGCATGAGTGGAATAATATGTAGGCCAGTGAGCACACAAAGATAAGACGCAGTGTGTAAATCAGTGCTGTGGGAGACTGCTTAAACATAGCACACGCTGCATGGAAACAGATACAAACAAGTTCTGTTGCAATATATTTTGTATATTAGTAGAAGATATTAGAGAATATTACGCAAATTGCGCAGTCGTGCGTTGCGCTTAAAGCTAAACGATACGTAAGCGATTATGAGCGACGGGATACTATGATATTTGAATTGAATAGAATTGAATTTCCTCTATTGTCATTCAAACAATAGTTTGAACGAAATTGCGTACCTTGCAGTCATGACAGAGAAAAAGCAACAAAACACACATTGAACACAATTTAACACAAACATCCATCAGAGTGAATCTCCAGGCACCTCCTCACTGTGATGGAAGACATAAGGTCCTATCTCTTCCTTGCTTGTTCTCCCGCTGCGTCGAGGCGATCGAGGCTCTCGATGTTAAAGCCCCCGCCGGGTGATGGGTAAATCCCGCGGCCGATTCCATGCTCCCCGAACGGGCCGAGTCAAACTCCGCGATCCGGGGCGGACGAAGCCGCCACCCTCCAGTCCAGCTGTTGCGGGAGCTCCCGAAAATCAGTCACCAAGCAGGGCCCTGCGAGCTCCCGATGTTACCGTCCACAGGGCCCGCGGCCGAAGCCCGCGAAGCCCCGAAGTCGGGTCGCAGCCACAGCGCCACCACAGCCTCCGAAGTCAGCCAGCTCCGCGATGGGAAGTCCACAGGCTCTGCCACCGGAGCCCCCAAAGTCGATTCCAGTTTGAGGCCGCCAGCTCCACGATATTAGGCCTCAGTACAGACGCAGACGGAGATATGACAAGGTAAAGGTCGCATCCCCGTTGAAGGAAGACATTTAAAAAAATCTTTCCCCCACTCCCCACATATACACAACTAAACATAAACTAAAACATACGTCTAATAAGACAAAATAAAACAAATAAAGACAAAGACAGGCGACTGCAGGCGAGCCGCAGCTACATCCGGATGGAAGTGGCGGCGCAGGCCAGTTCATCTTTCCACGTAGCTCCACCACCCAACCTAAAGCTCAAAGAGAAGCGGGTGGAAGAGTGGAAAATGTTTAAACAAATGTACGAAAATTATCATTACATGACTACTGCCCCATAGAGTATCTCCCTATCAGTACTACAACACAGTGTGTTATTACATCAGTACTACTCCACACTGTCACTCCGTCAGTACAACCCCACAGTGTGTCATTCCATCAGAACTACCCCACAGCGTGACACTTCATCAGTAGTATTACACAGTGTCATTTCATCAGTACTACTGCACAGTGTGTCACGCCATCAGTACTACTGCACAGTGAGTCTCTCCATCACTACGTCCACACCGTGTTTAACGCCATCAGTACTGCCCCATCGTGTGTCACTCCATCAGTACTATCCCACAGTGTATCACGCCAATCGTACTACCCTATATATTGTCATTCCAGCCTTACTACCCCAAAGTGTGTCTCTCCATCAGTACTACTCCACCTTGTGTCCATAACATCAGTACTACCCCACAGTGTGTCTCTCCATCAGTACTACCCCAATGTATGGCCATAATATTAATGTTATCCCACAGTGTGTCTCTCCATCAGTACTACCCCACAGTGTGTCTCTCCATCAGTGCTACCCCACAGTGATTCACTCCATCAGTACCATCCCACAGTATTTCACTTCTTCAGAAACACCCACAGTGTGTCATTCATCAGTACTAACCCGCAGTACGTCAGTCCATCAGTAATACACCACAGTGCGTCATTCCATCAGTACTATCACACAGTGCGTCACTCCATTAGTATAGCACCACAGTGTGCCAGTCCATCAGTAACATACAACAGTGGGCCAATCCATCAGTACTATTCCACAGTGTGTATCCCATCAATGTCACCCCGTTGGGCGCCACTCCACCAGTACTACACCACAGTGTGTCAATGCAGCTTAACTATCCCCACAGTGTCAATCCAGCTTAACTATCCCCACAGTGTCAATGCAGCTTAACTATCCCCACAGTGTCAATGCAGCTTAACTATCCCCACACTGTCAATGCAGCTTAACTATCCCCACAGTGTCAATGCAGCTTAACTATCCCCACACTGCCAATCCAGTTTAACTATCCCCACAGTGTCAATGCAGCTTAACTATCTCCACAGTGTCAATGCAGCTTAACTATCCCCACAGTGTCAATGCAGCTTAACTATCTCCACAGTGTCAATGCAGCTTAACTATCCCCACAGTGTCAATGCAGCTTAACTATCCCCACAGTGTCAATGCAGCTTAACTATCTCCACAGTGTCAATGCAGCTTAACTATCTCCACAGTGTGTCAATCCAGCTTAACTATCCCCACAGTGTCAATGCAGTTTAACTATCCCCACACTGCCAATCCAGTTTAACTATCACCCCATCAGTACTACACAATGTGACATTCCATCTGAACTATGCCACTTTGTGTCACTCCATCAGTACTACCCCACTGTGTGTGTCACGCTTTCAGTCTCCCCCACAGTGTGTCACTCCATCAATAATTTCCAACAGCGTGTCACTCCATTAGTGCTTTCCCCAAACCGCGTCATTGCATATTCCACACAAACGCACACTCACAGGCACTCACAATCTCACACACTCACACAATTAACACAATTACCCACCCTTACGCACGGCAATGCACTCTTACACATAACCATATAACAACCATATAACCATATAGCAATTACAGCACGGAAACAGGCCATCTCGGCCCTTCAAGTCCGTGCCAAACACTTATTTTCCCTTAGTCCCACCTACCTGCACTCAGACCATAACCCTCCAATCCTTTCCCGTCCATATACCTATCCAAATTATTTTTAAATGATAAAATCGAACCTGCCTCCACCACTTCCACTGGAAGCTCATTCCACACAGCTACCACTCTCTGTGAAGAAGTACCCCCTCATATTACCCCTAAACTTATATCCCTTAATTCTCAAGTCATGTCCTCTTGTTTGAATCTTCGCTACTCTCAATGGGAAAAGCTTATCCGCGTTTCTCTGTCTATCCCTCTCATAATTTTAAAGACCTCAATCAAGTCCCCCTTGACCTACATACATAAACATCACTCATAAAACGCTATAGAGACGAGGAAGCAGTTGTAGAGGGCAGAGCACATTCCTAGGTCCTGGAGTTCGGAGATAGCAACCAGCCCTCTCCCTCCCCTCCCAACCCCGACTGTGGACACAGCTACACACGGCCACACACACAATGCCAAGCTCAAGCCTGTTCAGACATTTAATATCATAATTATCAATCTTATCCTGGTCTCAAGTTCTTTCCCATACCTGGTCACATTGGTCTTCAGTTCCCTATTGGCCACAAGAAGCTTCGCTCCAATCCGGTTTGTATTTAATAAATGGGCACCACTGTTGTTCTGAGGTAGAGTGTACTCGAGATTCAGATATATCCGAGAGAGTAAATTACATCACATCTCAGTCACTCCAAAGTGAATTCATATTCTGATCATCTGATCCTAACGTAACCATCCATATACCCGTTGTTTAATGCTCTGAAGCTCCATCCTTTCAGGGCCTCGCAAACTCCCACATACCGGCGTCAATTACTGACTTGTTGTACCAACTGCACAGAGTAGAGGATCTGGTCAATTATTGGTCGTTTCACAGCCACTTGATGCGAGGGATAAATCTCCACTTCTGACTCTACACCGCTTTAAAGGGAAGCATCACCTTATTTAAAAGAGAGAGGGCTAAGGCATCATACTCTATGGACCAAGTGCTAGAAAATGCGACCCAGTTATTGGATAGCATTAACACAGCACGACTGCACTACTCTTTCCTTGTGTGACCGAGCTGCAGGGAGAGGTGAGGAATTTATTCCCTGGAGCGAAGGAGACTGAGGGGTGATGATATGAAGGTGTATAAAATCATGAGTGGAATAGATAGGCTGAATGCAGTCCATTTTCCCCAGGATTGAGAATCAAAAGGCAGATCTCATAGGTTTAATGTGAGAACAGCAAGATTTACAAGGAACCTGAAGGGAAGACTTGACACAAATAGAGAATGTTGGGTACATGGTTTGAACATTGATAAGATCATTCACTTCTGACATCACATATGTTTTCTGCCTGGACGGATGTTATCTGAGTCTTCTGACTATACTATGTTTTCCTGCTGTATTGCAGATGCACGGTGATTAATACGGTCCACGATAAGGTATCAGGCGTTTTACTGGGTTCTTCCTCCTGTCCCCACTTCGCACCTTGTCTTCGCATTTGTTCACCCCCATCCAACACCTTCTCTTGTATATCAATACTGTATGTGTTACATGGACAATCATAGTAGCCATCATGGTACGAGTATCCCTCTCTGGTCATAGTTGGTACTTATGTCAGATCATTAGTTTAGCTGAGGTTAGGCTTGGTTATTATTGTCAGATATTTCGAGGTACAGTGAAAAGCGTGGCATTGCACGCTATCCATTCAGTTCAGATATGCCATATACAGATGCATAGAAACATAGAAAATAGGTGCAGGAGTAGGCCATTCGGCCCTTCGAGCCAGCACTACCATTCAAGATGATCATGGCTGATCATCCAAAATCAGTTACCCGTTCCGCCTTTTCCACATATCCCTTGATTCCCTCAGCCGTAAGAGCTAAATCTAATTCTCTCTTAAACTACAACCAGTTAAAGCCCTGCAGATGGAGCGAGGAGGAAGATACAGAATGTCGAATATATTTAATTACAGAAGATCATGCTGAATATTGTTGGTTATTTCCATCAACCCCTGAATTGTCCGTGTATTTGTGAGAATGAACAAAATTTACTCAAGCCACTTTGCATCAATCCGTTCTCCGTAGAACTGGACAAGTGCAGTTGGATAATTTGAGTTTTGTAAAATCACAAAGCAACACATTTTTTGCAAAAATATTATTTAAGTTTGCAGAAGGTCTCGTCTGGAGCAGTGGATGATGCAATGAGACATCGCCCTGGGATCGCGATGTTGTAAACAATTAAGAGGAGAGGTGTTCAAATATCAGCTTCAGTTTTAAGTTTATTGTTGCATGTCCCGAGCTAAAGTAAAAAGCTTTGTTTTGCGTGCAATCCAGACACACTAGATATACCATATATATACAGTAATAGTTACAACTCGAGCAGGGGGTATACGGTTTTACACAGAGAATGAGTTGACATATGAGGTAGTTGCGGCATATATTAGGGCATCTTTCAAAGACAGCTGGACTGCTGCATGAATAGGAATGATTTAGAGTGATGTGGGCGAGATGCGGGAAGGGGTGACTAGTGTAGATGGGCACATTGGTCGGCATGTGCAAGCTGGGTAGAAAATCCCATTACCATGTTGTTGGATTCGATAATTCTATGAAAATAGATAGAGCAACGTGGAAGATGCAAAACATAGTTGGCAGCATTGGTGTGTATTTTCCTGCATCAGTTACTTAGACAATTTTAAATATCCGCAATGCGGTAGAAGCGAATTGAGCAGTACCCTAGTCTACGGGCATGCATACTCTGGAATTTAGAAGCGTGAGAGGGCACCTTATTGAAACATATAAGACGATTAAGGGTTTGGACACGAGAGAGGCAGGAAACGTGTTCCCGATGTTGGGGGACGCCTGAACCAGGGGCCATAGTTTAAGAATAAGTGGTAAGGAATTTAGATGGGAGATGAGGAAACATTTTTTTCACTCAGAGTATTGCGAGCCTGTGGAATTCTCTGCCTCAGAGGGCGGTGGAGGCCGGTTCTCTGGATACTTTCAAGTAAGAACTTAATAAGGCAATGAAAAATAGCGGAATCAGGGGATATGGGAAGAAGGCCGGAACGGGACACTGATTGTGGATGATCAGCCATGATCACATTGACTGGCGGTGCTGGCTCGAAGGGCCGAATGGATTACTCCTGCACCTATTGTCTATTGTCTATTGTACCTTTTGATATAAATTTCGGCCAGTACTCGATGTAAAGGACATATAGTAGCGGACTGAAAATGATTTATTTTAGGGTCCGGTGTTACTTTGGATGAGGTGTCACCTAACCTCACTGACTGAGGATCGTTGGTGCTAAAATCGAGCATTCAGCGGTAGAGGCGGAGAAGATACCTCGGTCCCGGCGTTTGGAGATAATAGCCACTCCATCCCCTATCACATACAGGTACACACTGCTGAACGCATCATTTACAGCGCGAGGCTGTTCCTATTTTCCACATTAAACAGGATCTGACGCAGGACTCACATTAATCCACAGCTGGTCACCTTAGCCGTCATTACACCATTGTCTACAAACACACGTGCTCCAGCCCTATTTGAACGGAATGAGTTATCATCACTAATGTTTGGGCAACATGGTACGGGAGGTTCAGATATATTTGCGAGCATAAATTGCTTCTCATCTCAATTCACTCCATGGTAAACACCTACTTTGAAACTTGTATCCTCACGTCATCACCCATCTAGCGATTGTGTAATGCTTTCAATATCTATCCTGTCAGCCCTCGCAGAATCCGACATTTACAGTGTTAATATATTCACTTGTCGTTCTTCCAAACTGCACAGCGTAGATGATCTGATCAATTGTTGCTCCTTTGGCAGTCCTTCCGGAAGTGGCGGCGCTGTCGTACAGCAGCGGCTCGCCTGCAGTCCGTCTGTTTTTACTTTTTTTGTTGTTTTCTTTTGTCCTGTTTTAGTTAAAATTTAGTTTATTGGGTTGTGTATGTGTGGGGTGGGGGGTGAAACATGATTTTTGTCTCTTCCTTCGGGGGAATGCGACTTTTTCTTGTCGTATTCCCCTTCTCTGCCTCCGTCTGCGCTGAGGCCAAAATGGCGGAGCTGCCGGCCTCCAACTCCAACTGCGAGCGACCGACCGACCTCGAGGCTCCGGAGGCAGAGCCAGGACTTACCGGCGCGGGGCTGGCCAACTTCGGGGCTGCGGTGGCGTTCCGGCGGTGGCGACCGAGGACACTGGTGGCGACCTGAATCCGGAAGCTCGGCCGCAGCTGGCCCAGTGGACGACATCTTCGGGAGCGCGAGGCTGGCCAACTTCGGGGCTGCGGTGGCGTTCCGGCAGTGGCGACCGAGGACACTGGTGGCGACCTGAATCCGGAGGCTCGGCCGCGGCTGGCCCAGTGGACGACATCGTCGGGAGCGCGCAGGTCACAGGTTGGTGACCTGTTTTTCTGGGGCTCCCGCAACTACAGCTGCGTCCGCTGGACTGGAGGGCGGCAGCTTCGGGAGCTTCGACCACCCCGGGCCGCGGAGTTTGAGCCGGCCCGTCGCGGAGCACGGATTCGGCCGCGGGACTGGCTTACCGTCGCCCGGCGGGGCCACAGCATCAGAAGCCTGGATCGCCTCAGCGCAGAGGGAGAACAAAGCGGGAAGAGACAGAGACTTTAAGACTTTTGCCTCCATCACAGTGAGGAGGTGCCTGGTGAACTCACTGTGGTGGATGTTAATTTGTGTTTATTGTGTGTTTTGTCATTTATTATTATATGTATGACTGCAGGCAACGAAATTTCGTTCAGACCGAAAGGTCTGAATGACAAATAAAGGAATCTCTAATCTCTCTAATCTCTAAGTTCCGTCATCCGTGGGATAAATCTTAACCAGACTCTGCATCGTATTGTAGGTACCGCCTTACTTGAAAGATATATAGTGCCAGGGCATAATGTTCAGCTGATCAAGTGCTAGTAAATGGGAATTAGTAAATGGATAGCACAGGTGTAGATAGGTGTTTGGCCTGTGTCTCTACTGTGTGACTAAATGACTCTCGGACCAGTGTATACACGTTTCTCCATTTGTAGTATCACCGTCAGTCGTTAGAGCAGGACTTCGCTACACTAGCCTTGTATGGGCCGGGCTCTTGGTAGGGATGAGGACTTTATTCATTGGACCACAGGAAGCTGAATGTTGCTTATAAAGGTATATACGGGGAATAGATCGAGAGAATGCACAGTCTTTTCTACAGAATGGGGAATCAAAAAACAGAGATCATGGGTATATGGTGAGAGGAGCAAGATTTACAAGGAACCTGACGGGAAGACTCTACACTCAGACAGCGATACATGTACGGAACGAGCTATCAGATGCGGTCGTTGAGATATGTTGAGTCGATGCTGGCATTTCTAGTCACTACGTTTGGAAATCTAGCTGCCATCTGGACAGTAGCAAGAGGTAAATAGGTGACCATCTTTCGTTATTTGTGTTGAGCAATAAATGTTCGGCAGCAACTGATTCTGGATCAATGTTCAGGTGCCCTGATGCGCCAGTTTGCACTCTAATGCGGAGTGCGGCATTCTTGTATTTGGTGAAACGCCACCATATCGTGCAGTTACTTCCACAGCACCGGGGATTTGATCAGGTCATCCATTTATAACATTAGATGTTCCTCCTCTCTCCACGATGTCTTCAGAGTGATCTGAGTATTTCCTGTTTTCCTCTTGTATGCGTAGATGCCCGACAATTACTGCGGACTACAATACAGCAGCAGCGTTTTGCTGTGTTACTCCTCCTGCCCCAGTCTTCACTTTCTCTTCGCATTTGTCCAACTGTTTGTTTGTGCTTAACAACCATTCATCAGGTCTCTTGAATATCAATGTCATCTATGAATCTGAATCGCCATCACAGTACGATCATTCCAGCTCTGATCATACCTTCTGAACCTTCTGAATTTGTAGTCGGCAGGGCAGTACTCTGCATATCGTCCACTTGATATTTGGTATTTGGTACATATTTGGTTCTTACCTCTGATCATTGGGTTTGGTTAGGTTAGGCTAGGAATGTTACTGTCACAAGTACGGAGACACAGTGAAAAGCTGTGTTGCCTCCTATCCACTCAGATCAGACATACAATACATAGATACAATCAGTTGAAACGAAGTAATTAGATCGAGCAACAGGAATAATAGAGGCAGCATATAGTTCATGATATAGAATATCATCCTGAATATGATTTTTTGTTTAAATCAAACTTTAAATTGTCCGTATATTTTAATAATGAATAACATTTGCTTAAGCTGCATCGCATAATTCCGTTCTTCGTGGAACTCGATATGTGCAATCGGAGAATTCATGCTCTGCAAAAACACAAATAAAAAATGTGTACTGTTGTCGGAAACGTTGAGAATCTAAAGGAAGATGAGTAAGTTGTAGTTTGTTTAACCTTGCAGCTCACATACTGGGGAGCATGATTGGAGCGTTGCTAAGATAGAATGTAGTTAAATTAGCTAAAGTTGAAACATTCTGCTGAGAAACAGGCTTCCTTATCAGTAGGGGGAGGATAGTCTTTTGTAGTCCTGTCCACAGTAGGTTCATATCTGTTGCAATCTTGGATTACAGCTACCTTTGGTTACTCTGTTTAGCAGGCACGTCTCCAAAAGGTTCACTAACGATCTCCTTTACGAGGGGACTCCATTTGTCGAGAAGAATCTGGACATTTATGATATCTACATGTTAGATACATGGGAAGGAAATTTCTAAACAACAAGAAACCCAAGATTAAAGTTAACTTTGGGGAAACGCAAAGATGAAAGGTTACAGAGACATTGATTAATGATGTTGTATTTCAACTCCACAAGTAACCATTGTGTCATGAGGGTAGAAGAATCCTACAGTTACCGTGGGAGTTTGAAGCAGCTTGAGCTTCCTCACACTGTTTCGCGATGTACATCGCCGAGGCCTGTATTAAATCGACTTGTTCGGTTGCCTCACCACTGATCTATGAGCTGTTTTATTTGTTGTCTGTGCCTATCTGTGTACAGTTAGATATAGGGTACGGGTAAAGCACAAAATCCCTTCCTACATGTACAACACATGTTATTAAACTGTACCGACGTGCGCAGGTGGAGCGAAGGATGATGTAGTCCGTCGATAAACCATGAGACATCCCGCTGGATTTGTGGTGTTGTACACAATTACGATGTGAGACGCATGGAGTTTTAGCTTTTGGGTTATGTTCATTATTGTCACATGTACCGAAGAACATTAAACCCTTTGTTTTTCATGCTATTCAGACTGATCAGATGTACCATAAATAGATGCAATCAGTTCAGAGGCGAGGACAGAGGGTGCTGCGTCTATGTATTCATACAGGGGTGGTGGGAATATAGATTTGCACAGACGGTGTTGGGTACATAGAATGAGCTGCCAAAGGTCGTCGCTAAGGCAGAAGCTATGACAATATTTAAAACACATTGGACAGGTGCATGGATAGAAAGGTTTAGAGTGATTTTTGCCAAACACTGTAAGGGTGCTAGCGTAGATGGGGCACATTAGTCGGCATGGGCGAGCTGGGTTGAAGGAGCTGTTCCCTTACTGTGTGACTCCATGACAATAGGTAGATATACAGAGTACAGAATGAGGTTCTCAGATTTGTAGCTTCTCGTGGACCATCATTTTTTTAAACAAAGTCCAATGTGTACACTGGGGCAATACGAATCGAACAGTATCCTCGCATATGGAGGGATCGGGCAGAAGCCCGATAACGATGGAAAATAAGCCATTCCGCTGTGATGTGCGCTTTCAACCTTCGGTACCTTCTGGCAGATAAGAGAACAGGCAAGAAGAACTGACCCAATTTAGACATCTTTGATGATGTTGGGTATTTTTTTCCCCCGAAGAAGCGTGAAGTGTAGATGGAGACAATGGTGTGACGTCAGGTCTGCATGATGGATTGGGCTACATTTACAACTCTCTCCAAATTCTCCCGGTCTTGTCAGATCTGTACCCAAACCAAAATGTAATCCAACCCGACAATATGATTTCTATGCTCCATCTCTAGAAGTTTTATAAGAATCACTGTAGACATGTCAATTGTCCCCGTCTCATGATGAAGTAGAGATGATGGTGTACCTTCGTTGGTTACGCATCATTGTGATTGCTCCAAGACATATCGTTGGATGATGTGACACATGGAACTTGAGCTCTTAGCCATTCCGTGCCGTTGATGCAGATTGGGGCAACTACTCTACACTGCTTCCAGAACTCCAAAACTATCTCCTTCGTCTTGAAAGAGGGGCCATTGTCATGACAACATGCCAATAAGCTCACTATCCCCTTCATGTACTCGGTCCCGCCATTGCCCATCATTCGACCATTCACGATGATGTCTTCTGCAAACTCATAGGTACAATTAGAGCAGAATATGGCCATACGTTCGCGAGTGTAAAGGTGACATAGTGGCGAACTTGGAACGGATCCTTGCGGTGCTCCAGTCTTCGAAGTTATTGTTGAAGAGGTGTCACTTATCCTTATTAATTGTGGGCTGTGGGAGCTAAAATTGAGCATCCGGTGATAGAGCGGGGAGGTGATCCCTCGGTCCAGGAGATTGGAATATATCATCTTCCAACCTGCACAGAGTGGAGGATCTCCTCAATTGTTGTTCCTTTGACAGCCTCTTCCACCGCAGATAAATATTGACTCCATCTCTGCACCGAAAGTAAATGGTTGCGCCGGAAAATATGACAAACTTTCAAAGACAATTAGACTGCCTCATGAATAGGAACGATGTAGAGTAATGTGGCCGAAAGGTGGGTGCGAGTGACTGGTGCAGAAGGGGCACATTGGTCGGCCTGGGCAAGATGGGTTGAAAGTCCCGTTACCATGCCGTAGGACTCGATGACTCTATAACAATAGATAGACCAATGTGGAAGATACAGAGTGCACAATATAGTTCGCAGGATTGCAGTGCATCAGCTACTGAGAAAATGTCTTATATCCGCAATGGGGGAGAAGCGAATTGAAGAGTACACTAGCCCAAGGAGGGACAGTTTAGAAGCCTGTTAACGGAGGGAAATGAGTTATTCCTTAATCCGGTGGTGCTCACTTTCAAACTTCTGTACGTTGTGCGGGACTTCAGTTGGGAAAGAAGAACTGACCGGTCTGGACAGGTCTGATTACGTTCGGTGTTTTTTTTTGAGGCAGCGTAAAGTGTAGATGGAGTCAATGGTGGGACGTCTGGTGTGTGTGTGATGGATTGGGCTGCGTTAATAACTCTGCAATTTCTCGAGGTGTTGGCAGACTTGTTCCCAATCAATCTCTGATGGAACTCGACAATATGCTTTCCACGGTACATCCCGAGAAGCTTGTAATAGTCACTGGAGACATGTCAAACTTACACCGTCTCCTCATGAAGTAGAGGCATTGATGTGGCTTCTTGGATGTTGCATCGATGTTCTGCTTACCAACTGCACAATGTAGCGGATCTGGTCAATCGTCCGTCGTTTCACAGCCAGTTGATTCGAGCAATAAATCTGGACTTCTGATTCTACACCGCTTCAAAAATATCATCTTCTTTAAAAGAGATTGGGCCAAGGCTTAATACTCTGTGGACCAAGTGCTAGTAGATGTGATTCTGTAATTGGATAGCATTTACACAGATATTTGCTGGGCCTGTTTCTTTGTGCTATGACGACGAGTCTTGGTCCAGTCTCTGCACGATTCTCCACATGTGTATTACCGTCAGTAGCTATAGCAGGACTGTACTACTCTTTCCTTGTGTGTCCAAGCAGTAGGGAGAGGTGATGACTTTATTCCTTGGACTGAAGGAAGCTGCGCAGTGGGAATATCAAGGTGTTTACAACCATGAGAGGAAAAGGTAGGATGAATGCAGTATTTTACCCATGATGGTGAATCAAAAATCAGATATCATATGTTTAAGGTTAGAGGGGCAGGATTTTCTAGGAACCTGAAGAGATGACTTGGCGCAAAGAGGGTGCTGGGAACATGGTACGAACTTTGATAAGATCATGCGCTTCTGACATTACATATTTTTCCTCCCTGGACGGATGCCATCAGAGTCTTCTGAGTATATTATGTTTTACTCCAGCATTGCAGAGGCCCGGTAACTAATACGGTCCGCGATACAGTATCAGTTGTTTGACAATGATCGGTTTCCTGAGCCCACTCTTCACCTTGACTTCGCATTTGTCCAACAGTTCTTTTGTGTTTGACCCCATTCAACACCTTCTCTTTTATAGCAAAACTGTTTGTGTTACATTGATAATCTTAGTCGTCATCATAGTACGAACATCTCTCTCTGATCATAGTTGCTAATCAAGTCAGATCATTAGGTTAGGTGAGGTTGGGCTCGGTTTAATATCGTCACATGTTCCAAGGTACAGTGAAGAGTGTGTCCATTCAGTTAGAAATGCCAGACATAGATACAATCAGTCCTGCAGAAGAAGCGAAGAGGAAGATACTGAATTCAGAATATAGTTCATTACATTGAATATCATGCTGAACATTGTTGGTTATTTCCACCGAACCCCGAATCGCGGGGTGAAATGACTTGGAGCGAGGCCTAACATCCCCCGGCACGGCTTAAAGGCCGCGGGACTTACTATCGCCCGCCGGGGGCTTTAACATCTGGAGCCCCAGTTCGCCTCGACGCTGCAGTTGTACTGCTGGACCGCGGGAGAAGAACAAAGGGAAGAGATAAGACTTTTGCCTTCCATCACAGTGAGGATGTGTTGGAGATTCACTGTGATGGATGTTTTTGTAAAGTGTGTTAAGTGTGGGTCTTGGCTTTTTTGGTAATGTTAAGTCTGTAGAAAATGCAATTCCGTTCAAACCACGCTGTTTGAATTACAATAAAAGGCATTCTATTCTATTCGATTCGATTCTGAATTGTCCGTTATGAGAATGAACAATATTTGTCTTCAAGCCACATGGCATAATTTCATTCTCCGTAGAACTGGATAAGGGCAGTAGGAGAATTCGAGTTCTGTGAAAACACAAAGCAAATAATTTGTGCAAAAATATTATTTAAGCGCGCAGAAGTACACATCTGGAACCTAGATACATAGATACATAGATATATAGACAATAGGTGCAGGAGTAGGACCTTCGAGTCATCACCGCCATTCAATGTGATCATGGCTGATCATCCACAATCAGTACCCCGTTCGTGTCTTCTCCCCATATACCATGCCTCCACTAGCCCACAGAGCTCTATATAGCTTTATTTTGAATGCATCCAGTAAATCGGTCTCCACGTGTTTCTGAGTCAGAGAATTCCACAAATTCACAACTCTCTGCGTGTACAAGTTTTTCATCATCTCAGTTCTAAATGGCCTACCCCTTGTTCTTAAACTGTGGCCCCAGTTTCTGGACTCCCCCAACATCGGGGACATGTTTTCTGTATCTAGCGTGTTCAATCCCTTAATAATTTTATGTCTCAAGAAAATCCCCCCTCATGCTTCTAAATTCCAGTAAATACAAGCCCAGTCGCTCCATGATTTCATCATTGCCAGTCCCGCCACCCAGGGAATTAACCTCGTGAACCTATGCTGCACTCCCTCAATGGTAAGAATGTCCATCCGCAAATGAGGAGACCAAAACTGCACACAACCCTCCAGGTGTGGCTTCACCAGGGCCCTGTACAACTGCAGAAGGACCTCTTTGCGCCGATACTCAACTCACAACTTCTCGTTATGAAGGCCAACCTGCCATTAGCGTTCTTAATTGCCTGTTGTACCTGCATGCTTACTTTCAGTGACTGATGTACAAGAACGCCCATGTCTCGTTGTACTTCCCCTTTTCCTCACCTGATACCAGGAGCTCCTCCAGCCGGTGAGTAAAACAAAAGTAAAACAAAAGTCGGAAGGTAAGTGGAGTTACTTTTCACTTACAGGAGCGTTTCCTTCCCGTTTAGACTTGTTGGTGGAGCTCCACACAAGTTTATTATAGATAAATGGGAAGGAGAGGCCAGGGACGCACCGTAGTAAAACCCCAGATCATAAGGGTAGCGGGCGTCAGTCAGAGGAGTCAGTGGCAGCGAAGCCATTAGCTCCCGTTGTGGTCGAATGTGCGTTTAACCGCCGCGGACGGGCGCAAGGCTGAGAAAAAAAAATCGGCCCGACCTGTAGAGTCAGACCCGGAGGTATGCCCTCCTCAGGCAGGAAAGAGTATTACACTGCAAGGGTCAAAAACGTTTTAACTCCTTATGGGGCAGATGATTTGTAAAGAACCCCCACAGGAGGATTTAAGTCGGTGTTGGCCAATGAAGTATAGCACAGGAGGTGCCTTGGAACAGGCACAAGGGTGGCCTACAGGAGAGCCATCAGTGCCTGTGCAGAAACATTAAAGAGGTTGGCCTACAGGAGAGCCAGTGCCCAAAAAATGCCAGAAAAAAGGCAAGTTATGTGTTGGCCTATTGGAGAGCCAGTACTAGAAATGCCTGAACAAAAGGCAGCACAAACGTGCAATGATAAATGTGCCAGCACCGACAAATATAAAGAGTAAAAATAATGAAGCGTTGGCCTAGAATTGAGCCAGCGCCAGCAGCACCTGAAGCAGGGCTGCCTGTCCGTGGGCCTACAAGAGAGCCCGCGCAGGTGGAATCTGGCAGAGACTTACCTGAAACAGGGGAGCCAGAAATTACCCAACATAAAAATGAATATCTAGATTTAGATGATGATTTAAATGAGGACAAGAGCCCATTATCAGAGCCAAAAATGTTCCAAGGCTGGCACAAAACTTTGCTGTTCCCAGAGTAACAGGGGAACCTTTGAGAGAGGAAATAGCTATGACTATAAATTATCTACTCTCCCATCAGCCCAGGAATTAACCATGGATGAGACTATCAAAAAATATGAGACCTGGGAAATTGTAGCAGTTACAGCAGTGAATAAACTTGATATGGGTAATTTGAGCAGTGGTTTACGCTCACAAGAATTGAAATTACACAAGTGCTGAAATTTCTGGGGTCAGTGGTTGGGATGAAGGTTATATATCGTATTCACAACAAAATGTAGCACTCATGTGTAGTGTGCACTTTGAAATAAATTGTATTCATAAAAATGCAATAAGACCAAATATTCATCCTAAATATGCAGGCTCTGCAAACCATGCAATATACAAATGCCTAAATCTGTTTTGGAGAAAATCTAGCAAAGAAACTAAAGGATCACCTATGCTGAGCAGAGCGGTGAGAAGGCAGTATCCCTACAGGCGAAATGTGGTGCTGGAGAAGGAACAATCCTATCATTCTCGTATACACGTTGACGTGCTGCACCGAGGATACGTGGAGGTTACAATGTGCCTACTAGAAGGGGACAACAACTGCCGGTGGCAAACCCCGAGGTTAGAGGGCTTGGTCTGGTAAGAAACACAACAAATGTTTCACACTCACAAATAGGGGGAAGGTTACGATTCTTCCTAAAAGAATGGCAATCAATAACAAATGATTCATTTATTCTATGTGGCATTGTAGGATTCAAAATTGAGTTCTCTCCACGTTTGGATCCTCCAATTCAGCATAATTCAAACTGGTCACGGATTTTCTCAAAGGAAGAGAATGGGTTGATCAAAGGAGAATTGAAAAACTTTATGCAGAAAAGGATGATATAAATGTCAGGAGAACAACACCATCAGTTTGTGTCAAATATTCTCCTAGGAATATTCTCCTAGAAAAGGGATGGTGGATATAGAATCATTTCCGATCTGACAAATCTTAACCTTTATGTACAATAGAAACATTTCAAAATGGAAATATTTACTAATGCCATTTAGCTAGTCACAAAGAATTGCTATAAGGCAAGCATAGATCTGCAAAATGCATATTATTCTGCTTGGTCTGATTTCAGCACCAAGATTATTCACTAAATTGCTCAAACCAAATTTTAGCTCTGTTAAGTGCTGAGGGCCATGTATTAATGGCTTATTTAGATGATATCCTCATTGTAGGGGACACTTTGGCTGCTGCAAAATTGTCAGTATCCAGAGTCAAATACATTTTGAGAAATTAGGTTTCATTATTCACCTACAAAAATCTAAATTGTTACCAAGCAAAAAGATTGATTACCTAGGGTTCACAATTAACTCCGAACACATGGTAATCACTTTGCCAAAAGATAAAAAGCTGCAGTTAATTGAAGGTTGCATAAAACCCATTAACGAGGACACACCTTCAATTAGAGAAGTGGCAAGTTTGCTAGGCAAATTAATTGCAGGGGTTCCAGCGGTCACGTTTGGACCATTGCATTATCAATGTTTACAGAGAGCTAAGGTACAAGCGTTAAAAATGAATAGAGGGCATTTTGATAGGACCATGAAATTAACAATTCAATCCATTACAGAAATAGAATGGTGGATTAACAATGTTTCTAATGCTTCCAGAAAAGTTCTGGTAGAAACACCTTCCGTCACTCTACAGACTGATGTAAGTGTGCTGAGTTGGGGCGCTACTAACATGATTTCCAGCTGTGGAGGTAGGTGGAATGTCAATGAAGTACCTTTGCTGGAAAATCTGGGAATCAATTATCTAGAGCTATTAGGCGCATTTTACGGCCTTAGAGCTTATTGCACTGATATGGGAAATGTGCATGTTCAGGTACAGGTTGACAATACTACAGCTGTAGCATACATAAATCACATGGGTGGTATAAAATCAGAATCTTGTGATAAATTGGCAAATGAAATTTGGACCTGGGGTATTGCTAGAAAAATTTGGCTGTCAGCAATATATTTACCAGGTAAAAATTAATACAATTGCAGACAAAAGATCACGTAAATTTAATAATACAGAATGGATGTTAAATCGGAAAATATTCACACAAATTATCACACAATTTGGAATGCCAGAAAGTGATCTGGTTGCATCAAGATTGAACCACCAGTTGACTAAGTATGTGTCATGGGAACCTGATCCTGGAGCAGTAGTGGTGGATGCTTTCTCGCTACATTGGGGTGGTATGTTTCTGTATGCTTTTCCACCATTTTGTTTAATCCACAAATGCATACAGAAAATTAAACAAGATTCAAGCCTCAGGGATTTTGGTAGTACCAGATTGGCCTACACAGGTATGGTACCCACTGGTGTTAAAAATGATCAAAAACCCTCTTATGGTTATTCCAAAGCAGATTGAACTGCTTGTACACCCTGTGACTAATGAATCACATCCTTTACATAATCGTATTGGTTTGTTGATTTGCAGATTCTAAGAAGGCATATCTTGGAAAAGGATTATCAGACCGTACGGTGGAGGTTATGACAGCAGCCGGGAGGAATAGTACCCAGAAGCAGTACATTTCCTATATAAAGAAATGGGAGGTGTTTTGTTCAGGAAAGAATATTGCATATAACACAGTAGAAATTTCAGATGTAATAGAGTTTCTTTCAACTCTACACTATGAATTGAAATTAAGTTATAGTGCAATTAATACTGCACGAAGTGCACTCTCTGCATATTTAAGCAGTGAATCAGAACAAACTCCAATTGGAGCACATCCTTGGGTCTGTAGGTTTATGAAAGGAATTTCAACTCTAATCCTCCCAGACCCAGGTATACAGAAATTTCGAATGTAAAAGATGTGCTGATGTTCCTAAGGAGTTGGAATCCAGTTGAAACCCTGTCATTATCCAAAATTACCATGAAATTGGTTATGCTCATGGCATTAGTTTCAGCGCAGAGAGTTCAAACATTACAGAAACTCAGAATTGATAGAATGAAAGTAGGGCAAAATGCCGTGACATTCTATGTCTATGATTTACTGAAGCAAAGTAGACCTGGGTCCACAGGATGCAAGTTGGAATTTTTAGCATTACCTACAGATTCACGACTGTGTGTAGTAACATATGTGCAATGTTACATAGAAACAACAAAAGTTTTAAGAGGCGCCGAATTGGCATTTTTTATTAGTCATAAAAAGCCTCATAAGAAAGTATCAACACAAACAATTTCACGATGGTTGAAACAGGTGTTGAGATATTCAGGTATTGATACTGATAAATTTAAATCTCATTCCTCGAGGGCAGCATCAACATCAGCGGCCAGGGATTCAGCGTGCCAATAGACCTTATTCTCGCGGCCGCAGGATGGGCAAGTGAACAGATGTTTCACAAGTATTACCACAAGGAGATTAAAGATCTCAGAGGGTTTGGTGATGCCGTGCTGGATACAGTATTAAATCCCCCATTATAAATGGGCCTAATTTTAGTTATTTTTATTAAAATAAATAAAACCATTAACTGATTACATTCAAATGTTGTGGTTATGCATTGTTGATTGTGCTTACTCAAATAGAGTCAATCGATGCAGTGAACACCCGGATTTGAATCCACGGTGTGATATCACAGAGCTTTGAAATCTTCACGTAGTCACTCACGTGACTCCGAAGTAAAATAGTAAGATTAAACGAGAACTTACCAAGTTTGAAGTTTGATCTTTATTTTATGAGGTGTAACGTTGAGGGATTACGTGCCCTCCGCTCCCACCCTCATAAAAAGATCAAGCTGGTAGTTCTAAGTCTTTATGCATCTTACTATCATACTTCAGTAATTATCGTCTGTGATTGTCACTCCGCTGCTTTGAAAGATTGACGCGTGTGCGGCTGGACGGGGTCTTCTTCACGTAATCCCTCAACGTTACTCCTCATAAAATAAAGATCAAACTTCAAACTTGGTAAGTTCTCGTTTAATCTTACTAATTTACATTACAAAACCAGAAATTAGTATTCCAAACTTATTAGAGCTAATAACCCAATTTGGTTCACTCTCAGGATACAGAATAAATTGGAATAAAAGTTAAATTATGCCAATAAGGGAACACAACAAACAGATAATACAACAATTTCCATTTAAAATAGTAAACGAAAAATTCAAATACCTAGGTATTTACATAACTAAGATATATACATCATTATTTAAAGCAAATTTTCCCCCATTACTGAACAAACTACATAAGAATATTCAATATTGGAAAACACTTCCTATCTCAATGGTTGGCAAAATTAATGCCATAAAAATGATTTTTTTACCGCAAATATTATACCCTTTTCAGACAATTCCGATATATTTGTCAAAAAACTTTTTTTTTAAATTGGATTCCATTGTTAATGATTTTATCTGGGATTATAAGAATCATAGGATAAACAAAAGACATTTGTGTAAATCAAAAATAAATGGAGGCTTGGTTTTACCAAACTTTCTGTTTTATTTTTGGGCAGTTAATATTAAAAATATGAATTTCTGGTTGGAAGAAATAGATCAACAACCAGATTGGTTATAAATGGAAAAGGAAGATTGTTTACCTTTTGATATCGGCTCGATATTATTTGCTATGTCTAAATTAAACAAAAAAATTTATAGGGAAAACCCTATAATATTTAGTGCTATACGAATTTGGAAACAATTAAAAAAGACATTAAAATTAGATAATTTATCACTTTTTCTTCCAATTGTGAATAACCCTTTGTTTGAGCCCTCATGGTTGGACAGGGGTTTTACACAATGGAAGAATTATGGAATTAAAAATATGGGACGACTTTACAAGGAAGGCACTTTTCTGACATTTCAGGAGATGCAACAGACTTATGGACTTCAAGGAAATGATTTTTTCAGATATCTTCAACTCAGAGATTATGTAAAATCGAATACTCAAAATTTTCGAATTAGAAATTCAGAAATTCTTGACAAATGTTGGAATAAACATCCTAATACAGAAAAATTAATATCTTATATATATAATATTTTATTAGACAGTGACATTCCATCGACGGACTTACACAGACAAACATGGGAAAAAGAATTAAATCAAATAATAATGAAAGATACTTGGGAAGAAAGTTTACAACACATACATCAATGTTCATTAAATGCCAGACATTCCTTAATACAATTTAAAGTAATACATAGGTTACATTATTCAAAAACAAAATTACATAAAATCTTTCAACATATCTCACCAATATGTATTAAATGTCAACATTTAGAAGCTACCTTATCTCATATGTTTGCAAACTGTATAAAAATAAAAAAATTCTGGGTAAATATTTTTAGTATAATATCTAAAGTGAGCAGCACACAATTGGACCCGGATCCAAAATTAATAATACTCGGAACATTAGAATTAAATCAAACATTTACAACAACACAAAGAAACTTTATTGATTATAGTATAATAACGGGAAAGAAATTAATTCTAAAATTTTGGAAAGGCACTATAACCCCCACAATCAAAATGTGGATTATAGAAATGACGGAAACCTTAAACGTGGAAAGAATCAGATTTTCCCTGTTGGACAAACAGGAATTATTCGTTGGAACATGGTCTCCCTTTATTGATTATTTAAAGGGTCAGAATGGTTCAGCACAGGAACCTGACTAATGCTCGGGCTAAAGAATGGATGAAATGTTATACTCTGAAATGTACGAATATATCTCGAATGAATTTTTTTAGTTTAATAAATTTTTCCATTCTTCTTTAACTATCTTTTTCTTTTCTGTTT
>JAXLNO010003676.1:0-33695 GCA_038087875.1 Malacoraja senta
AGGAGCCTCATCTCAATGCACCTGGCGCAGATGTGGACGTCTGTAAGGTTGTCAGATTCCTTGATCTCCCACATCTGACATCCTGAACAACAAACTGCCCTGGGCCTCATACTCCCCTTACCCTGGATACATTACATCTGACATCCAGAACAACAAACTGCCCTGGCCCTCATATTCCTCCCTTACCTAGGATACAATACATCTGACATCCAGAACTACAAACTGCCCTGGCCCTCATACTCCCCTTACCCTGGATACAATACATCTGACATCCAGAACAACAAACTGCCCTGGCGCTCATATTCCTCCCTTACCTAGGATACAATACATCTGGCATCCAGAACAACAAACTGCACTGGCCCTCATACTCCTCCCTTACCTAGGATACAATACATCTGACATCCAGAACAACAAACTGCCCTAGCCCTCATACTCCTCCCTTACCTAGGATACAATACATCTGACATCCAGAACAGTAAACTGCCCTGGCCCTCATACTCCCCTTACCCTGGGTACAATACATCTGACATCCAGAACAACAAACTGCCCTGGCCCTCATACTCCCCTTACCCTGGATACAATACATCTGACATCCAGAACAACAAACTGCCCTGGCCATCATACTCCCCTTACCCTGGATACAATACATCTGACATCCAGAACAACAAACTGCCCTGGCCCTCATACTCCCCTTACCCGGGATACAATACATCTGACATCCAGAACGGCAAGAGCTACATCCACTCCACCAGCTTGCTGGAGCACCAGCGCACCCACACCGGCGAGTACCTCTACACCTGCGCCCTGTGCGGCAAGGGCTTCACACGCCCCTCCAGGCTGCTGTCCCACCAGCGGGTGCACGACGGCAACCGTCCCGTCACCAGCCCAGTGTGTGAGTGCGCTTTGCCAGGGCCTCCCACGCCCAGTCTCATCAGCACGTGCACACCAGTGGCCAGTCCTACGACTGCCCGTACTGCGGTGAGGAGTTTGACAGCTCACGGGGGTTGCGGCAGCACCGGCGGGCTCACGCCGGCGAGCAGCTGCTCCCACTGCGGCAAGCGTTTCAAGAGCGCACGGAGGCTGCGGGAGCACCAGTGGATCCACACCAGAGAGAGAGCCTTTGAGTGCGCTGAGTGGGGCAAGGGTTTCACCCGCATGTCCAGCCTGTGGCAGCACCGGCGTACCCACAGCGGTGAGCGTCCCTTCCCCTGCCCCTCCTGTGGTAAGGGCTTCACCCGCCTTGACCACCTGCTGGAGCAACGGCGAGTCCACACCGGCCAGCATCCCTTCACCTGCCCGCTCTGTGGCAAGGCCTTTGCCCGCTCCTCCAGCCTGCTGGCACACCGCAACGTGGATAGGCACAGTTTAGGTAGACACAAAATACTGGAAGGACCCTTCAGACTCGACTCGAAACGTCACCCATTCCTTCTTTCCAGAGATGTTGCCTGTCCTGCTGAGTTACTCCAGCATTTTGTGTCCTTTTTTGTAAACCAGCATCTGCAATTCCTTGTTTTTGAACCATTCCGGTTAACCATCTCTGCATCTTCCCCAAAGCCTCCACATCAGTCCTGTAATGGAGTGACCAGAACTGTATGCAATACTCCAAATGCTACCTGACCAATGTCCCTTAAAGCTGCACATATACATTACTCTCTCCTTATCTCACACCCTTTTATCTCCTTATTTTCTCTCACCTCTGTCACTTACTCCACTCAGCTGCCGATCACCCCCTCATCTGTTAACATCGTGTCAGTCTGAAGAAGGGCCCCGACCCGAAATGTCGCCTATCCATGTTCTCCACAGATGCTGCCTGACCCGCTGAGTTACTCCAGCAGCCTGTGAAACGTCACCTATCCATGTTCTCCACAGATGCTGCCTGACCCGCTGAGTTACTCCAGCACTCTGTGAAACGTCACCTATCTGTGTTCTCCACAGATGCTGCCGGACCCGCTGAGTTACTGCAGCATTTTGTGATAGTCATAGAGTGAAAACAGTGTGGATACAGGTCCTTCGGCCCAAGTTGTCCACACCGACCAACATGTCCTCGGTACACTAGTCCCACCTGCCTGGGTTTGGTTCATATCCCTCCAAACTCGTCCTGTCCATGTACCTGTTTAACTGTTTCGTAAACGTTGGGACAGTCCCAGCCTCAACTACCTCCTCCAGCAGCATATTCCATACACCCACCACCCTTTGTGGAGAAAATTACTCTTCGGATTCCCATCAAATATTTTCCCCTTCACGTTGAACCCGTGTCCACTGGTCCGCGATTCCCTCACTTTGGCAAGAGATTCCGTGCATCTAACTAAATTGTGTTCTATGCAAGATTCCACCATCTGCAGTTTGTTGTACCTCCTTCACCTATATCCACCTATCACTTGTGAAGAAGGGTCTCAACGTGAAACGTCACCCATTCCTTCTCTCTGGAGATGTTGCCTGTCCCGCTGAGTTACTCCAGCATTTTGTGTCCACCTATCGCTTGCCCGGTTTTGTCCAGCCCCCATCTCTCTTTTCCAGCTTCCTCCCCCCACCCTCTCCACTCAGTCTGAAGAAGGATCCTGACTCAAAACGTCGTCTGTCCATTCCCTCTAAAGCAGTGGAGGAATTCAGTGGGTCAGGCCGCATCTGTAGAGGGAAGAGAATCCAAGGCGACCATTCCCACCTCTCCTTTCCGACATCCTCAACCCCCCCACACCAAGAAGTCTGAAGAAGAGTCCTGACCTAGAATGTTGCCTGTCCATGCCCTCCAGAGGTGCAGGTTACTCCAGGAGATTGTGTCTCTTTTTGTAAACCAGCATCTGCAGTTCCTTGTATCTAGATCAGGCCTGCATTTCACCCTACATTTGCGCTCGGTCCGCCAAGGCCTGCTGGATCTCCCGGTTGCCAATCATTTTAACTCACGTTCCCACTCCCACACTGATCTTTCTGTCCTGGGCCTCCTACATTGCCAGAGTGAGGTGACACGCAAACTGGAGGAACAGCTTACAGCCCAATGACATGAACATTGAATTCTCCAAAGTAAGGAGACCCCCTCCTAATCAAGTCCTGGAGTCTGTCCCGACCCCATCTCTTTTTTCCAGCTTTCGCCCCCGACTCCATCAGTCCAAAGAAGGGTCCAGATCCGACGCGTCGCCTGTCCATTCCCCTCTAAAGTGCTGGTAGAACTCAGCAGGTCAGCCATCCATGGTGGGAAACGGATAGAGAAGTGTTCCCAATATAAACTCTCCTTCGCCCTGTCGAGAATGCGGTGTCCATTCATGGGATGGGATGCAAGGTCTGAGCTGACCACTCGTGTTTGTGTGGGGTGGGTGAGTGTGTGTGTGTGTGTGTGTGTGTGTGTGTGTGTGTGAGTGGGTGGGTCTGTGAGTGGGTGGGTGTGTGAGTGAGTGGGTGTGTGAGTGAGTGCGTGTGTGTGTGAGTGAGCGTTTTGGTGAGTGAGTGGGTATGTGAGTGAGTGCGTGTGTGAGTGTGTGTGTGAGTGAGTGTTTTGGTGAGTGAGTGGGTCTGTGTGTGTGAGTGGGTCTGTGTGTGTGTGTGAGTGAGTGTGTGTGAGACTGTGGTTGTGTGTGTGTGTGTAAGTAAGTAAGTACATTTTATTTATATAGCACATTTAAATCAACTCGCGTTGAAACCAAAGTGCTTTACATAGACGAAATTACGTTTCCATACATCCGCATTCAAATAAATAAAAGAGAAAAGACACAACACACTACAGAATTTGACATGAACGCCCCCCCCCCCCACAGCAGGATCAGCATTTTCCACAGAGAGGGAAGGCACTAAAAAAGTTCAGTCCTCTTCCTCTTCCTCTGTGTTTACCCGAGGTCGGGGTCTATTTGGGGCCTCCGCCGTCGCCGCAGCGGAGGCCCGATGTTTCAGGCCCTCTCGCCGGATGATGGAGCTCCGGCGTTGGGAGAACACTCTTCAGCGGCTTGGAGTGTCTGGAACGGCCGCTTCCTCCCCGGAGATTGCGGCTCCCGAAGTCCACAGGCCGCGCTGGTTGGAGCTCCGACACTGGCGATCTCAGCGAGAGATCCCAGACTCCGCGGTGTTTGAAAGCTCTGCGATCACAGCTCCGCGATGTTGGAGTCAGCGGCCTCAGCACTCCGGAGCTTACCACGCGGCGACCCGGGTAAGGCATCGCCCGCTCCGCGATTGTGATTCTGCGCTGTGCCGCCGCCGAAGCTGGGGTTCTGGCCGGTCCCGGCAGGAAACGCCGCTCCAGGCCCGATGGTAGACCGCGAGGAAGGGGCAAAGATGCGGCTTGGAGGAGATCCGCCTCTCCGACCAGGTAGGGGACTAAGAAATACCGTTTCCCCCTTCCCCTCCCCACATAAGTGTGAAGTCCCAGACCTGTGGGAGAGTCAGGGGAGTTGGTGCCGAGCCGGCACCTCTGTAAAAATACATGATTACCGTCTTTTTCTTTACTTGTTTGATAATTATATCTGATGATAATTAGTCAGTGCAACCGTGCAATATGTTGTCATATTATTAAATTAACCATTATATATACTAGCTATACACTGGGATATAGTGATAGGCTATAATCTTGTTTGACCCACTTGGGAGACTAGCTTGCCCCCCCCCACCCCCAAGCAGAACCTGAAATGCCGCCCCTGTTTGACAGTTCCGGCACCTAAAACATTACCACTGGCCGTGTCCATTCTTGGGATGGGATGCAATGTTCGAGCTGATCAGTCATTGACAGCCGCCCCCCCCCCCCCCACGTGGGCCATCTCTTCGTCATTCCTCTGTCTTCTTCACGCGGGCGAAAGGCGTCCGGATTAATCCGGAGTCACCGCTTCCCGTTCCCGGCCCGTCCCCCCTCAGCTACGAACGGTGGGATCTCGATCTCCGCTCTTGGACGTCCGCAAGACTCCGGCTGCGGTCAACAAGGACTTTTGCTCGTTAACCTGCTGGAGCCAAGTTGTATTCCAATGAAATAAATGATTTTGTTCAGCCCCCAAATAATCAGTGTCATCCCATGATCCTCTTTCCTCTATATATATACTAGACTAAGTGGGACCCGTTGGGTCCCAGCATCACACGGGAGGGCTGGTCACCCAACGCAATATTCCACCTCTCAACCGATTCCAATATTGCTGGCCAGTGGGGGGGGGGCTTTCCGTTGTGCTAGGTTGGGTGTTGTGGGCCGAAGGGTCTGGTTGCCAGGGGGCTTATCTCAGAAGTCATCATTCAACGAAGCACACTTTTAATGACAACATTCTTGGTCGATGTTCCATCCTTCAGGAAAACGTTGACATTTCCCTTCATCTTTCCTCAGCTAAGAGCCACATATAGTTGTCCATGCTGAAATACCGGGTTGTCGAGGTAGATCAACATCTTCTGCATTGTTTGTCCTTGTGCTTTATGGATCGTCATAGCAAAACTTGATTGAATGGGGAATTGGGTCCGCTGAAGGGGAATGTCTTCACCTTCTGTCAAAATGAGTGCTATCCTAGGAATGAGTACAATGTCATCATTGAAGGCTCCCATGTTGATTCTTGCAACGACCAGATTATTGTGTAGCTCTTCCACAATCATCCTCGTTCCATTGCATAGCTTTGGCGGCTCCAAGTTTCTCATTAATATGATTGGAGATCCCTTTTTCAACTCCAACTTGTGTGGTGGTAATCCAGAGAGCTCGAGTGAATCGATGAATCCTGTTGGGAAGTGAGTATCATGAGTTCCCTCAGTGACAGCATTGAAAGAAAAGTACTCCTTAACGATTCCAGGGAAGCGTCTGATGCATGTGAATTGATGCTTCTCATGGTATCGTTGTAAGGAATCAAGATACAATTATTGGAGAATAATTCTGCAGGATTGTCAAATGTGAGATAGATGAAATTAATACAATTCTCCAGTGTTTCTGCTGATAGAAGCATGTCTTGTGCGATTTCAATTTCATCGTCTTCATTCTGTAAAATCTTGTCTTCTCCAACTTTCAACAAAAATTGAGAATAGTTCTCCCTCTGTGTGCAATTGAAACTTGGTGAAAAGTCTCCACAAGTAGGATTTCTTGATGCAGGCATTTTCAACATCAGCATCATTTCCCCTTTTCACCACAGCAAGTAGTTGTCGAAAATCGCCACAACAAACGATAAGAATGCCGCCAAAAGGCTTAGTGTTGCTGCACACATCTTGAAGAGGTCTGTCCACCGCTTCAAAGCTTTCTCTCCTAATCATTGGACATTCATCCCAAACAATGACTTTCACTTGCCTCATGAAATGTGCCGTCTTAGAGTTCTTCTCAATCTTGCAGAATGTATCCTCGGCCACTTGGATGGGTATCTTGAATCGAGAACGTGTAGTTCTTCCACCAGGCATTAATGTAGCTGCTATCCCAGAGGATGCTACAGCAATAGCCACATCACCTTGACCTCTAACTTTTCCTGACATGATGTCGAAAAAGCAGCCTAAAGACAATTTCAGTTGTTAATGAACACTGAAGAAATTGTGCAAAATATTTTTTTGAGGCATGGGGTGGCGGGTGGCAAACGCCGTGCAGCCAAGGGAGGGGGACAGCTTCAGGCATGGGCTCTCGTGGGCTGATGAGAAAGGGGGGGTGTCCTCCAGCGGGGGATGTGGGCAGCGGCAGGAGGGGGCGCATCGTATAGCCAGGCGGAGGGCAGCGTCTTGAGGTGGGGATGTCAGTGGAGGGGGGGGGGCGGTGAGCGACTTACTCATGACCTCTGGACCCACTCGCTGCCTTGGGATTAACTCATGGCCTTTGGACTGACTGACTGACTCACGGCTTGCGGACTGACTGACTTATGCCTGACTTCTGGAGTAACGTCTGACTTTTGTAAAGGCGGAAATTATAACATCTACATTGAATAGCAGCTTCTTTCTGACAGCCATCAGGCTATTACACATAACAAATAAGCTCTGAACTACGAAAGACTATATTATTTGTACTATTTGTTATTTGTTGATCACACACACCCTCCGCCTCACAAAGCCACTCACACACAGACTCACACACACACACACACACACACACACACACACACACACACACACACACACACACACACACACATACACACACACACACACACACACAAACACAGACTCACTCACACACACACAGACTCATATATACACACACAGACTCATGTGCACACAGACTCATATACACACACACAGACTCATTCACACACACACACACAGATTCAGTCACATACACACACATTCAGATACACACACAGACTCATTCACGCACACACAGACTCATTCACACACACACACAGACTCATATATATACACATACTCATACACACACACTCATATACACACACACTCATATACACACACACACACTCATTCACACATACACACACACAGACTCGTACACACACACAGACTCTCAGACACACACAAACACACACACACACACATATATATACACACACACATACACAGACACTCTCACACACACACATACACACACACACACACACACACACACACACACAGACAGACTCACTCACACAGACTCACACAAAGACTCACAACCAATATTAAAATGCCAAGTAACTTCAGAATGTGGATAACATACAGTGTGTAAACCGAATGATTCAAACGTTTAAAGCCTCCTGTAGGGGCGACTGCTGCTGAAGGAAAAACGTGCTTTAAATAACGTCCAACAAACACACTCACCATAGACAGAGCAGTAAGCTCTCTTGAATTATTCAACGACGTCTTCACTCTGTGCCTTCTGAAGTCAGCACCATCTTGCCACGAACCGGAAAAGGGCGCAGCCAGTGCCATCTTGACATTAACCGGAAATGACGTCATCGGCGCCATCTTGCCACTAAGCGGAAGTCACTGAATGAGCGCCAATTTTACAATTAAACACAGTCCTGATCTAATAAAATGTTTATTCATGCTTTATCTTGAGCGGTGGTGGCTCGTTGCTGCGGCCGACTGCGGAGCTCCAGCTGCAGCTGCAGCTGCAGACCGGTGGACTGTGATATCGGGAGCTCGCGGGTCCGGGTGAGAGACCGCTTTCCGGAGCTCCTGCAACGCAACTTCTCCAGCCCGAGTCGCGGGGTTGGAACGATCCAGAGAGGGGCCGTACATCGCCCGGCGCGGCTTTAACGGCCGCGGGACATTCCAGCACCCGCCGGGGGCTCCAACTTGTGACTTCTGGGCCCGGAGCGGGGCCGTACATCGCCCGGCACGGCCTAAAATGGCCGTGGGATGTAACATTGGCCGCCTGGGGCTTCAACATCGGGAGAAAAATGGTGCAGGGGAGAGAAAATACTTTGCCTTCCATCACAGTGAGGAGGAGATTCACTGTGATGGATGTTTTTCTGTAAATTGAATTGTTTGTGTGTCGTGTAGGAATTGTTTTGTTTGTATGGCTTTGGAAACGGAGTTTTGTTTGAGCCTCTCTGATGTTCAAATGACAAGTAATAAAATCTAATCTAATCTAATCTAATCTATCTATCCGAAAACTGTTGCAACGATTTAAAAACCAAGGCGAGCAAACAATTTGGCAGCAGCCACTTGACAACCAATCCATTTTGTGAACACAAACTTTTTAAAAGACGAGGCAAACAATTTGGCAGCAGCCACTTGACAACAAATCCATTGTGTGAACACAAACTTTTTAAAAGGCGAGGCAAACAATTTGGCAGCAGCCACTTGACAAACAATCCATTTTTTGAAAACAAACTTTAAAAAAAAGGCAAACAATTTGGCAGCAGCCACTTGGCAGCCAAATCGAGGGGACTCACCGTGGAGTAAACATGCGTTCAGTGTTATTCGCAGCTCAGAGAGGCGTGACACTCTCGCTTCCTCGTCTGGCAGAGGTTGAGTGAGGCACGACACTTCCGGGTGGCGAATTAAAAAAAAACATTAATATCTCTCTGATCTTTCATCGATGGGAAAAATCCTCCGGTCCAGGCAGGCGGAGGGGGGCTCTGAGCGAGGTTGGCCAAAAATGACGGCCGTAGGGGCGGCGTTCTCTCGGAAATCAAACACAGCGAGCCAAAAGCGGTCAAGAGGCTTGAGTCCAGCGCCAACTAGCTCCGTGCCGAAGAAACTAAAAACGGGAGAAAATCGGGTCTTACTGCAGTGATCGCGATCTGAACGGCTGCCTGCGTGACGTCATCAGGCGCGCTACTTTACGGTATGTCGTTACAACGTACCCCCACCCGTGTGACACACAAAAAAGCCGTTAAAGGGAAACTGCAGACGGAAGAGGAAGGCCCTACAGAGGCCTCGGCCTCAGTTACAACGACGGCCCAGCAAGGCCCTCCGAAGAAAATAAAACAGAAAAAGTCTGAAATGGAGGAACTTAAAACTTTTCTCGTTGCCGAATTGAAAACCTTTGGAGAGAATTTTGGAGAGAATTTTAAAGAGGAACTTTACTCCTTTAAGGTAGATTTTAAAGCAGAAATGCTTTCTACCGTTCAACAAATACTGGAAATCTGGAAAAGGACGAGGGAGGAAGAGGTCAAGGATCAGATGGAAGCGCTGGAAGCCAGGCTCGTTTCGGTGGAAACGAATGTTAAAACGGAGGTGGACCGCATTCATCACGAACTCGATCAACATAGAACAGCAATAACCGAACTTGAGAAATGGGCGGCGACAAGTGCGGAAACTGTAAGTCGACTCCTTACTGAAAACCAACGCCTCTCCGATATGGTGATCAAATTAAGTGATAAATGTACCGATTTGGAGGGGCGTCAAAGACGTAAGAACCTAAGAATTGTAGGGGTGAAAGAAGGAAGTGAGAGGGAAATGGGCCCTCGGGATTTTGTGGCAGACCTATTACAAAAAGCCTTAAAATTGGATCACAAACCTTCACTCGGTCGAGCTCATAGAGCGCAGGGGCGTCGTACACAAGATGATGCCCATCCAAGACAAATTATCGTAAAGGTGCAACTGGATCATGAATTTGACGATATAATGAAGAAAATTGTTCGAGGCGGACAGCTCCTTTTTGAAGGTGTGAGATTCAGTATTTACCAAGATTATCCAGCAGAAGTCTTCAAGAAAAGAGCGCTGTTCACTGAGACAAAAAGAATATTGGAGAATGTACCTGGTTTGAGATACGGCCTGCTTTATCCCGCAAGACTAAGAGTCACCTACAAGTCCAAGGAGCAATTTTTTACAGACCACGAAAAAGCACTGGAATATGCCAAAGAAATCGGTAACACGACCGTAGACTGAAGAATTTACATTACTCCTTAGGAGTCAAGGACTAACAGGACCGCCAGATCTAAAAGGACATTTAAAGTTCTTTTAAGAGCTTTAAGGACATTCGAAAACCGAAATGGACGGAGGACATTGGAGAAAACCGGGATCTTTGTATTTTTTCTTTAACCTTTTTTTTTTTAACCTTTTTTTTTTACTAATCATTATTATTATCTGTATATTCATATCTAACTATATATGTAACAACTAATACTTATTAAATATCCATATTACCACTAAAATTATTAACATTAACATTTCTCATAAAAATTTAATACTGTATATGATTGATAACAATGATTAATAATTAATAGTCTTTGATTAACGTAGAAATGAATTACATACTTATATTATATAGGAGGATATGTAAGAGGTAAATTACCCTACGTCATAATAAAGTTTGACGGTTTTTCTCTTTATTTTTCAATTTAAAATTAAATTTATAGATTTAGCGAAGAAATTAATATGATATGTAGAGAATAATAACGTTGTGAATTTTTGCTGTTTTTGAACTTTTCTGCAGGGATACGTGCTTATGTATATATGCATATGGGTATATATATATATATATATATATATGTGTGTGTATATTGTGTGTGTGTATGTATGGGTATGTATATAAGTTTGTTACTCCCAAAGAAGTTATTTGAATGTTAGAAATAATCTTTTTTTTTCTTCGGGCACGGAGCTGGGAATTTTTTTTTCTTACAAAGGCTACGGAAGTCTTTAGAATTCTAGCCACGTTAGTGTGGCTATCACTAACTACACTAATTGTAGATGTAGTTCTTTTTCTTTCACCCTATACTAATCAATTCTATCACTTTTTTCACTTTAAATATTTTTATAACTTAATGTTTGAATGGAAAAACAAGACTAATACAAGGAGATGTGTTCGGAAGAGCGATGTATATGATTTTAAATTCATCTATTTGAAGTTCGGGAGCAGGGTCAGGTTTTATGTGTTGTACCTTCTGCTCGGTTATAGACCACCTTAGAAACAATATGCAAGATGTTAATATGACAAGAGGGGGTCAGGGAATAACATTTTGTAGTTGGAATGTCAAGGGAATCAATTAACCAATTAAGAGAGGTAAAGTTTTGGCACATCTAAATTTAATCAAAACAGATATAATATTTCTCCAAGAAACACACCTTAAAAAGTAATCTCAACATAGACTTAAAGCTAAGTGGATCGCTGAATCATATCATTCCTCTTTTTCCCATAAGTCCAGAGGAGTTGCAATATTAATTCGTAAAGGAATACCTTTTACGAACTCTTCAACAATAGTGGATATTGATGGTAGATATATTATATTAGTTGGAGAGTTAAATGGAGAAAAAGTGATTCTTCTTAATGTATATGGGCCTAACTTTGATAACCCCATGTTTTTTAATAAAACATTTAATAAAATCCCTGAATTTACACAATATAAATTAATAATTGGAGGAGACTTCAATTGTACATTAGATTCATACAGATAGATCATCAGGGCAAAAAATAGTAAAATCTCAATCAAGTGTATTTCTAAATTCATTTATTAATACCACTAATATTAAGGATGTCTGGAGAATAGAAAACCCAACTGGACGGGAATATTCATTTTACTCACCAGTACATAAAACATACTCAAGAATAGATTATTTTTTAGTTGATTCTACGTTTATCCCATTTATTTATAATTCAAAATACCATAACATTATAATCTCAGATCACGCACCTGTAACATTCATGATTAAATTAAATGGAATGTCCGAGAAACAAGCATATTGGAGATTTAACCCACAAATATTGAACGAAAGATCATGCCAGGAATATATTATTAAACAGATTCAAATTTTTTTTAGGTAAATGACAACCCTGACACACCTACTTCTCTTATGTGGGAAACGTTTAAAGCGTTTGTTCGAGGTACATTAATTTCTGCTCAAGCATTTTATAATAAAGAGAACAGGATTAAGCAACAAACATTGGAAAGTGAAATCAAGCAACTAGATATAGAAAATGCGAGAATGCCATCTACTTTAAAACATAATAAAATTGCTGTATTGAAATATAAATTAAATAAAATGTATTCAGAACAAGTAATAAAACTTTATCAAAAAACCAAACAATTACATTTTGAATTTGGAGACAAACCACAAAAACTATTTTGCACGTCAGTTACGAAAAATGGAAGGGGAAAAAATAATTCATAAAATTAGAACAGAGACAGGAGAATTATTAAAAATGCCCAAGGACATAAATGATAGATTTCTCCAATACTATCATAACCTTTATTCAACTAAAACCGTAGCACAATCAGAAGGAATAGCAGATTTTTTACTAAAATGTAATTTAAAAGGTTTAGATTCAAACGATAGAGAATTATTAGAAAGGGAGATTACGATAAAAGATATTGAGGAGTCTATTGGCTCTTTAAAAAATGGTAAAGCAGTAGGACCAGATGGTTTAGGCTCCGAATTTTATTAAAAAAATCATGATTTACTCTGCCCACGCTTACAAAGACTGTATGAGTATATCTATACTCAACAGAAACTTCCAGACACTTTAAATGAATCTATAATAACACTTATTCCTAAAGCTGATAAAGATCTGGAAGACCCGGGATCATATAGAGCAATTGCACTTTTAAATACAGATCAGAAAATATTAACTAAAATACTAGCGCATAGATTAAGTACAGTGATGAATAAATTAATACACCCTGACCAAACAGGCTTTATTCAGAAACGGTACTCATATTATAATCTAAGAAGATTATTTAATATTATATATTCCAAGAGAATTATTAATGAAGATCTAGCAATAATCTCACTTGACGCTGAAAAATCATTTGATCAGGTCGAATGGTCTTATTTATTTTCGGTGATGGAAAATATGCAGCTAGGGGAGAAATTCTGTACATGGATAAAACTGTTATATACAAATCCCACGGCTAGAATATTTACAAACCAAAGGTTGTCATCTAAATTTAGCCTATCTAGAGGTTGTAGACAAGGATGCCCGTTATCTCCATTATTATTTGCGCTTGCTATTGAGCCACTTGCAGAAAGAGTCAGGGGGCATCCGGAAATACATGGGTATAACACAAAGGACACAGTGAATAAAATTTCTCTATACGCAGATGATGTATTAATTTACATTACAAAACCAGAAATTAGTATCCCAAACTTATTAAAGCTAATAACCCAATTTGGTTCACTTTCAGGATACAGAATAAATTGGAATAAAGTGAAATTATGCCAATAAGGGAACATAACAAACAGATAATACAACAATTTCCATTTAAAATAGTAAAGGAAAAATTTAGATATCTAGGTATTTATGTAACATCATTATTTAAAGCAAATTTTCCCCCATTACTGAATAAACTACATAAAAATATTCAATACTGGAAAACACTTCCTATCTCAATGGTTGGCTAAATTAATGCCATAAAAATGATTTTTTTACCGCAAATATTATACCTTTTTCAGACAATTCCGATATATCTGGCAAAAAACTTTTTTAAAAAACTGGACTCTATTGTTAATGATTTTATCTGGGATTATAAGAATCATAGGATAAACAAAAGACATTTGTGTAAATCAAAAATAAATGGAGGCTTGGTTTTACCCAACTTTTTGTTTTATTTCTGGGCAGTTAATATTAAAAATATGAATTTCTGGTTGGAAGAAATAGATCATCAACCAGACTGGTTAAAAATGGAAAAGGAAGATTGTTTACCTTTTGATATCGTTTCGATATTATTTGCTACGTCTAAATTAAACAAAAAAAATTATAGGGAAAACCCTATAATATTTAGTGCTATACGAATTTGGAAACAATTAAAAAAGACATTAAAATTAGATAATTTATCACTTTTTCTTCCAATTGTGAATAACCCTTTGTTTATTGGTTGGACGGGGGTTTTACACAATGGAAGAATTATGGAATTAAAAATATGGGACAACTTTACAAGGAAGGCACTTTTCTGACATTTCAGGAGTTGCAACAGACTTATGGACTTCGAGGAAATGATTATTTCAGATATCTTCAACTTAGAGATTATGTAAAATCAAATACTCAAAATTTTCGAATTAGAAATTCAGAAATTCTTGATGAATGTTGGAACAAACATCCTAATACAGAAAAATTAATATCTTATATATATAATATCCTATTATACAGTGACATTCCATCGACGGACTTACACAGACAAACATGGGAAAAAGAATTAAATCAAATAATAACGAAAGATACTTGGGAAGAAAGTTTGCAACACATACATCAATGTTCATTAAACGCCAGACATTCTCTAATACAATTTAAAGTAATACATAGGTTACATTATTCAAAAACAAAACTACATAAAATCTTTCAACATATCTCACCTATATGTGATAAATGTGAACATTAGAAGCTACATTATCTCATATGTTTGCAAACTGTATAAAAATTAAAAAATTCTGGGTAAATATTTTCAGTATAATATCTAAAGTAACCAGCACACAATTGGACCCAGATCCAAAATTAATAATACTCGGAATATTAGAATTAAATCAAACATTTGGAACAACACAAAGAAACTTTATTGATTATGGTTTAATAACAGGAAAAAAATTAATTCTAAAATATTGGAAAGGCCCTATGGCCCCCACAATCAAAATGTGGATTATAGAAATGACGGAGACCTTAAACGTGGAAAGAATCAGATTCTCCCTGTTGGACAAACAGGAAGTATTCGTTGGAACATGGTCTCCTTTTATTGATTACTTAAAGGGTCAGAATAGTTCAGCACAGGAACCTGACTAGCACTCGGGCTAAAGAATGGATGAAATGCTATACTTAGAAATGTACGAATATATCTCGAATGAAGTTTTTTATTTAAATACATTTTTCCATTCTTCTTTAACTATTTTTTTCCTTTTTTTTTTTTTTTTTTTTTTTTTTCTTCTCTTTCTTTTATTTCTTTACTTCATCTACCTCTTTAGTTCTATTTAGTTTTTTTTTTTAAAGGCAAAAGGTATTGGAGATAATGTAATAATAATTGACAATATTATCAATTTAAAAATGTAAGACTGTAATGATGTAAATAGGTTGTGTACTTATCTCCAATAAAAAATATTAAAAAAAAAAAATTAAAAAAAAACAATAATGCTAACTGATGGACCACAATTGTGACGGCTTGACTTCAAGGGAAGGGCAGGGGCATCCCTGAGGGATTCGGGGGGTTTGAAGATGCTTCTTCTGTGTTCTTCCACTCAGTTGTCTGGGGAGGAATGCAGCGGCACTCGGCCCGTCGGGGCTAGGATGTACGGGAGGAAGGCTGAGTTTGGATTGAGGTTGGAAGGCTGAGCACATCTCCCCTGCCCTGACCCGCATCTGGTGCACCACTGGGGGTGGGGGGAGGAGCATACAAACTACACACGGTGGTCGCCGTACGCAGAGACAGGCCCTTCGGCCGCTCTCATCCGTGGATAACCTCACATTTATCCGCATTAAACTTCAACAGCCATGCATCTGCCATGGATCTGCCAACCTGTCCAAGTCACTCTGCACTCTCATAGCATCCTCACAGTTCACACTGCCACCCAGCTTTGTGGCATATGCAAAATTGCTAATGTTACTTTGAATCCCTTGATCCAAATCACACCTGGCTAAGATTAGGGAGTTGCGGTCTAGGCTGACTAGGCTCATGCAGCCATGGAGTGACCCGTGTCTCAAAGGGATATTGAGTTTCATGAGGCAGGTGTTCATGACGGTGGGAGTGGGGGCTGGCGCGGAGTGGAGCTTCGTTGTGGAGGATGATAGTGACCCCCTACCGAGTTGGGGAGAGGCACGGTGTCATGCGTGCCAAGATTTTGGACATTTCCGTAGGGATTGTCCTAATCGCCGGGCTGATGCGAGAAATAGTTGCAGGAGTAGGCCATTCGGCCCATCGACCCAATGCAGCGGCTAGGGGAATGCACTGCTGGCCCAGCTGGGGCTACCAGCTCCTCCTGGGTGGTCCAGGTCTGTGCTGCCTCCCGCCCCCCACGTCCCGAACCTGTGGCGGTGGTTGACGCCGAGGCGCAGGGGAAGGGCGAGGGGGAGGAGGAGGAATAGCAGGTGCAGAAGAAGAAGAAGCCGAGACCTGAGCCCACCCATAGGGTGCCTGTTGGCCCCGGAGAGGTCCAAGGGGTACCTGGCGGAATGCAGCAAGGAGCTGAGGAGGTTCAGAAGTGGGCACGGGAGGTTCAGAAGGGAGCTGGGGAGGTTGAACTTGGTGGTGGAAAAGAGGTAGCTGGTAGTGTGGAGGAGGAGGACCCTTCCTCTATGGAGGTTACTGCAGTGCCGCACGCCAGAGTGACTAAAAGAAGGCGTGGGCCCGGTGAGGGAGAGCAAGACACTAGTCCTAGGCCACCGACCTCGAGACCTTCCACCCCTGTCGAGGCCGGTGGCCTAGGACTAGTGTCCTCTGGGTCGGAGATTGTCTCTTCGGTTCAGGGGTCTTCGGAGGGTGTTATCGCATCAGTTATTCGGGTTGGCTCCCCTGGAGATGTGTTCCCTGGGACGGAGGATGAGCAGAGACAATTCAAGGGGGGAGTCTCTGGAGTAGGGGCGGTTTCCCAACCTGTGCTCCACATTAGAGCCACTAGGGTTGCTGAGGGGTGTGCTGCCCCACTGGCTGAGGTAGTAGGGGAGACTTCAGAAACACCAGCTCCTTCTGTGGGCCATAGTGAGGTTTCTCCCCTGGTGATGGAGGTTGGAGACTCTCTGGGTGTTGCCGTTGGAGCGGGTATCCTGGGTGCGGAGGGGGGCGGGCTGTTTCAGGTCGTGACCCTCATTCAGATTCCGGGGGTGCCTGTGCATCACGGGCCCTGGGGTGCCTCTTGTTGTTTCTTCCCCAGGCCCAGATGTAGGGGTTGGTGGGAGAGTGAAGGAGCCTGACCTCTCACCGGACGGCTCATCATTGTCAGAGGTATCGGGACCCTCCCTCGACATTGATCCCGGGGGTAGGATCATGCTGGAGGAGGGGGAGCGTGTTGTGGCCAGCTTGCACAGTGGGGTGAGCGAGCTGGCAGCTTGCTGCAATCCTCCGAACTCAGACGATGACCCTGAGCGTAGTGAGGAGGAAGTTGTTGCTTCAGGTGTTA
This sequence comes from Malacoraja senta, assembly GCA_038087875.1. Classification (NCBI taxonomy): domain Eukaryota; kingdom Metazoa; phylum Chordata; class Chondrichthyes; order Rajiformes; family Rajidae; genus Malacoraja; species Malacoraja senta. Next base: position 17,329 of record JAXLNO010003676.1, read on the forward strand.
GTGGGTTGGCGGATTGCCCGGAATCCAGTGCTGTGTCTCGAAGGGTGTTATCTGGGAGATTCGGCAATTTCTGAAAACAAGCATGTGTCCTAGGACCAGATTCAAGTCAGCTGGAAGGCATTGGCCTGACCTGCCGGCGCTTATCAGGTCACTCGTTACTATCCTTGGCAGTAAAGAGAGTGGTCTTTGCGAGTCTGAGCAGAGTTTAGTTCGGGAACTTTTTGAAATTCCTAAGAGAGAGGAGACTCGCTCACGTGAGGAGTGCATGGAAAAAACCCTAGTGTGTTTTCAACATGAAGATCACAGTTGCTAGCCTAAATATAAATGGTGGAAGGGGGGACTTTTGTAGATGACATCTGTCAGTCCTCAGAGAGGGGAAATATGCAGTGAGTTTTCTGCAAAAGACGCATACTGTTGTCAGTGATGAACCCACCTGCTGACTGGAGTGGAGAGGAGGGGTTTACATGTGCCACCTCAGCACTAATTCGAGTGGGGAGGCTTTCCTGTTTGTCCCGACTTTCCAGCCAGAGATCCTGAAGGTGCAGGAAGTTGTGCCAGGCCGTTTGCTCTATCTGGCCATGAGCCTGGATGGGATGCCATTACATTTCATTAACGTGTACGCCCCCAGCACCGGCAAGATGCAGGCGTGTCTACTTCAGGAGGTGACTGCTCTGCTGAGCAATATTGATTGAGAAGATTGTGTCTTCCTTTGGGGGGGCTGGGGTGGAGAGTGTTGCACAGAGCCGTGGTGTGTAATAAACTTTTGAGTTGGTTCAAGGGCTCGCCGGGCACCTGTATTTTCTGTGGCGAGGTAGAGACCGTGTTCCACGTGTATATGGAGTGTGTGAGGTTGCTGCCACTGTACCAATATCTGAAGGGGCTGCTCCTCAAGTTCTGGTTGCATTTTAGTCCCACGATCTTGGTCGTTTGGGCACAAGGCAGGGAGTGGGGAGGGCCGATCGGGGGGGGGGTGAGATCTCCCTGTCGGTTTGCTCCTGGGCCTGGCAAAGATGGCCATTTGTGGGTCCAGGCAGCGGGCGATCGATGGTCACACCAGAGTCGGCTCCTGCCCTTCCGCCAGGCCTATGTCCACGCTCGCGAGTCCCTGGAGAGGGAACACGCGATGTCCACGGCGACTCTAGAGGCCTTCCGTAAACGCTGGTCGCCGCGGGGGCTCGAGAGCATTGTTGATTAAAGTCCTTGGAAAGGAAAAGAAGAGAGAGATAGAGAGAGAGAGAATTAGAGATAGAGATAGAGAGAGAGAAAGAGAGAATAGTTAGAGATCGAGATAGATAGGGAGAGAGATAAAGAAAGAGGGATAAAGAGTGAGAGAGAGTGTGTGAGAGAGAGATAAAGAGAGAGAGAGGGAGAGACACCGAGAGAGAGGAAGAGAGAGAGAAAGAGACACAGAGAGAGACACAGAGACAGAGAGAGAGACAGACAGACAGAGACCGAGAGAGAGAGAGACAGAGAGACAGAGAGAGAGAATGAGAGAGAGAGAGAGAGAGAGAGAGAGAGAGAGAGAGAGAGAGAGAGAGAGAGAGAGAGATTATAAAGAGAGAGAGAGCGAGAGAGATAAAGAGAGAGATAAACATAAAACGGCTTCTGACAGAGAGACTTTTTCCAGGACCGTCAGTGATGATGTCACAATGCCACTCACGGTCCACCAATCATAAGCTGCCGAGTGCGACAATGACATCACAATGGGACGTTGCCAACGGTAACCACAGCAGGAGAGAGAGATAGAGAGAGAGAGAGAGGTAGAGAGAGAGAGAGAGAGAGGGAGGGAGAGAGAGGGAGAGAGAGAGAGAGAGAGTGAGAGAGAGAGAGAGAGAGAGAGAGAGAGAGAGAGAGAGGTAGAGAGAGAGATAGCGAGAGAGATTGATAGATAGAGAGAGATAGAGAGGGAGAGACAGAAATATAGAGATAGTGAGAGGAAGAGATAGAGAATATATATAGAGAGATAGACAGAGAGATGTAGAGAGAGATAGAGAGAGATAGAGAGATATAGAGAGATAAAGAGAGATAGAGAGATAGAGAGAGAGGGAAAGAGAGACAGAGAGAGATAGAGATAGAGAGAGCGAGAGAATATATATATATATAGAGAGAGATTGAGATAGAGAGAGATATATATAGAGATAGAGGGAGAGAGGGAGAGAGAGAGAGAGGGGGAGAGAGGGAGAGAGGGAGAGCCTGTATTTCTGCGGCGAGGTAGAGCCTGTGTTGCACGTGTATATGCAGTGTGTGAGGTTGCTGCTCCTGTACCAATATCTGAAGGGGCTGCTCCTCAAGTTCCGGTTGCATTTTAGTCCCATGATACTGGTGTTTGGGAGTGTGGAGGGCCCGCCTCGGCCCTACTCGCTCCCCTCAGCCCCACCCGCTGGCCTCGCCCCCCCCCCCCCCCCGCTGGCCCCGGCCGCGCCACGCCTCCCGTTACTATCTTCATTTTTTTTTGGTATTGTTTTGGGCAACGTTTTGATTTTGTTTTTCAGTGAGTCGAGCAAGCTGCTGACCTTAACTGGGCTGGTGGACACCTGGATCAGGATGGAGTGCAGGTAGAAATGAGTTTATCTTGAGCATAGACACTGCGGGCCGAAGGGCCGGCTCCTGTTTACTGCTCTGGGTTGTGTTTTGTTTTTGTTTTGTAAACGGTGCAGGAGTAGGCCATTCGGCCCTTCGAGCCAGCACCGCCATTCATTGTGATCATGGGGGGAGGGCTGGGGTGGGATTGTGGGCGCCCATTCCAGGTGGGGCAAGAGGAAGAGAGAGAGGGGCGGGGGGAGGGGGTGGAGGGTTGCGACGAGAAGTGTCATATCTAGCTTTGATTTAATTTAATACATTTTGTTCTTGGCTTAAACAGCAATTGATTTTTATGATTGCTGCATTTAACTACAGAGTTCCAATATCTGTTTGTCAAAAATATGGTTGAGAAATGATTGCTTATAACTTAGATAATTAGTACAGAGATCTGCCAGTAAATGGATATGTTAAAGAAAAACAGGTACTGGAAACATCTCAACAAAACGATGATTGCTGCACAATGTACAGCAGATCATTTAGCTTCAGTGGACTCTCCACTGACGTGCTGAGTGTATCCATTCAATATTTTCTATGTTCAACATCTGTCAGCCTTGGTAGAACACACCTGCCTTTGAATATCAATAATACACATAAGATAGAGAGATAGAGAGATAGATAGATGCACAGACAGACAGACAGACAGACAGACAGACTCCTTTCCAATCATGGCTGCAAATCCGTTTATTTTTATTAATATATTTTTGTTCGTCTTTTATTATTTTCATTTTTATCTTAAAATGAACGTATTTAAAATACTAAAGAGTAAAAGAAGATTCAACGAAATAATCCTCCTTGACTGACGGCCACAATTAAAACAATAGTAAGTCATGAGGGCTATTTTAACAAAATAATGTACATTTTGAAATATATCTAATTGAAGTTTCTTGAATGCGGCCTTAATAGATTACAGCTAACTTAATGCGGCATTCCAACATGAAAAGGTTCCCTGCCCCTTTCCTAGACTTTCCCACCATTGGATGTCAATATCCCGACAGGCTTTGGGAGGATGCTACTAGCTAGAGACAGACAGAGCAAAACTCTGGGAACAGGAGAACAAAGAAACACTGTGAAAATGGTCACATGATGAACATCTGGTGAGAACAGAACTGCACGTAATTTCGTTGCTCGGCAGTATGGCCTTGAGAAGATAAGGTTAGAGATTAGAGATTAGAGATTCGAGAGATTAGAGAGAGATTAGAGATTCCTTTATTTGTCATTCAGACCTTTCGGTCTGAACGAAATTTCGTTGCCTGCAGTCATACATATAATAAACACACAATAAACACAAATTAACATCCACCACAGTGAGTTCACCAGGCACCTCCTCACTGTGATGGAGGCAAAAGTCTTAAAGTCTCTGTCTCTTCCCTCTTTGTTCTCCCTCTGCGCTGAGGCGATCCAGGCTTCTGATGCTGTGACCCCGCCGGGCGACGGTAAGTCAGTACCGCGGCCGAATCCGTGCTCCGCGACGGGCCGGCTCAAACTCCGCGGCCCGGGGTGGCCGAAGCTGCCGAAGCTGCCGCCCTCCAGTCCAGCGGACGCAGCTGTAGTTGCGAGAGCCCCAGAAAAACAGGTCACCAACCTGTGACCTGCGCGCTCCCGACGATGTTGTCCACTGGGCCCGCGGCCGAGATTCCGGATTCAGGTTGCCACCAGTGTCCTCGGTCGCCACCGCCGGAACGCCACCGCAGCCCCGAAGTTGGCCAGCCTCGCGCACCCGAAGATGTCGTCCACTGGGCCAGCTGCGGCCGAGCCTCCGGATTCAGGTCGCCACCAGTGTCCTCGGTCGCCACCGCCGGAACGCCACCGCAGCCCCGAAGTTGGCCAGCCTCGCGCTGGTAAGTCCTGGCTCTGCCTCCGGAGCCTCGAGGTCGGTCGGTCGCTCGCAGTTGGAGTTGGAGGCCGGCAGTTCCGCCATTTTGGCCTCAGCGCAGACGGAGGCAGAGAAGGGGGATACGACAAGAAAAGGTCGCATTCCCCCGAAGGAAGAGACAAAAGTCATGTTTCACCACCCCACCCCACACATACACAACCCAATAAACTAAAATTTAACTAAAACAGGACAAAAGAAAACAACAAAAAAATTAAAAACAGACGGACTGCAGGCGAGCCGCTGCTGTACAACAGCGCCGCCACTGTCTGGGAACGGCCATTTTACAAAGGAACTGTATGATGAGAATGAAAATATGAACAGGCAACATAATTAAGAACTCCCCAGCCTGATAAGGAACGAAGATACGTTTTGTTTATTCAGCATTTGTATGAGGGACAACTCAAAATGATTGACTTTAGAATTGTGAGAGCGTTGGGTTTGAACAAAGGCTTCCTTTAGGAGATTGAAGGAAAATTCCTATAAAAGAAGGGCGGTCCAAGACATCGGCAGCGACAACCCGGGAACAACCATCACAAGAAGGAGGGACCTGAGTTCAAAGCACAGAGAAGACAAACCTTCTACAAACAGAGTGACTCTGCCCAATTTCAGTCATAGTGGCAATATCTGACTTTGTGATTTAGTTTAAGAAGTGATAAGTTGAAATAGTAAAGTCAATGAGAAGATATTAGAAGTCAAGTGTTTGCATGCATGTTTTAAGTTACTCGACTGTTAATAAAGATTAAGTTGTACTAAACTAAATTAAACCTCGGTTTAGAGTCTTGTTCGACACGTCAGTTGATATGCTATAGAGGTAAAAAGGTCACCAATCCTTTCCACATTCACTCTATCTATGCCTTTCATTATTCTGTAAGATTCAATGTGATCCCCCCTCAACCTTCTAAACTCCAGCGAGTAGGGGCTCTGTACCATCAAACGCTCATCATGTGCTAACCCACTCATTCCTGAATCATTATTTTAAACCTCCTCTGGACCCTCTCCAGAGCCAGCACATCCTTCCTCAGATATGGTGTCCAAATTTGCTCACAGTACTGCAAATGCGGGCTGACCAGCACCTTATAGAGCCTCGGCATTGCATCTCTCCTTTTCGAGCCTTATAGAGCCTCAGCATTGCATCTCTCCTTATAGAGCGTTATAGAGCCTCAGCATTGTATCTCTTGTTATAGAGCCTTATAGAGCCTCAGCATTACATCTCTCCTTTTCGAGCCTTATAGAGCCTCAGCATTGCATCTCCCCTTATAGAGCGTTATAGAGCCTCAGCATTGTATCTCTCGTTATAGAGCCTTATAGAGCCTCAGCATTACATCTCTCCTTTTCGAGCCTTATAGAGCCTCAGCATTGCATCTCTCCTTATAGAGCCTTATAGAGCCTCAGCATTGTATCTCTCGTTATAGAGCCTTATAGAGCCTCAGCATTGTATCTCTCCTTATAGAGCCTTATAGAGCCTCAGCATTACATCTCTCCTTATAGAGCCATATAGAGCCTCAGCATTGCATGTCTTCCTAAAGGTTTATAATTAAGTCTGTCGACTACTCTTTTTCACTTTTATTGATTAGTATTCCATTTCTTCCATTTCTCATTCTCACTGGCTTTTTGTTCTCTGGGATACCTGTATTATTTATTTAAGACAAACTTAAAGGAATTATTTAACTTCTCTGCCATTCTCCATATTTAATTATCCTGTGGCTGCCATATTTAGCAATATCCTCCTGCAGTCCATGTTATGTTCACACCATTCAAGGCATAGTATGGAAACAGGCCTTTCGGCCCACCTTACCCTTGCCAAGCGATATTTATTCTAGTCCTATTTGCTCACATTTGGCCCATAACTCTTCAAATCTTTCCTATCCACACGTGCCCATCCAAATGTTTTTTAAATGCTGTTATAGTACCTGTTTTAACTATCTCCTCTAGCAGCTCCTATATACACACCACCATGTGTGTGTGGAAAAAGTTGACCCTCAGGTTCCTCTTGAATATTGCCCCTCTCACCTTAAATCTATGTCCTCTGGTTCTTGATTTCCCCTACTCTGGGTAAAAGGCTGTGCATTCATCCTATCTATTCCCCTCGTCATTTTGCACACCTTGTCTTGTATTCCATCTGGCATTTCTTTATCAATTTCTTCGTTCTCCTTTGTTCTAAATGCTCCCATTCTTCAGGACAAAAACTATTTCTGACAACATGAGCTTTTTAACTCCCTTTATTCCTCATGCCAGCCATGGATAATTTACAGTTTTGGGGGGGTTTTGTGCAAAAAAATAATTTTCTTTATTCTTGATGTCAGATCAAAGGGAAGATAAAGGTGCCAAAATGGAAGCCTAAAATAATGCCCTTTGAAGATGATCTAGGAAATGGTGAACCTGGTGAAGCAATTCCACATTGTGCAAGGTAAATACAATTTATTTTGCTCTGACATATCCATAAGGAAACAACAATTTATTGGGAACTGAACATAATACTTGAAATGAAGTAGTTACCAAAAAGTGCATCATTTTGAAAGCCACTTTTCTATGTTTCTCACATTTAATGAGTCAATGGTACTTTATTGTCTCGTGTATCCGGGTAGAGTGCAATTCATGTTTTGTATACAGTTCAGTAACAATCTTGTTGTAAATGGGGTACACTCATACCAAAGTACAGGAGTGTGAGATTAGTAGATCACATTGAGGCACTACACCAGAGTCGCCATGTTTCCAGCGACATCTTGTGCCCTTCAAGTTCAGAGTTATTAAAAATGTGAGAGTCTCAACTTGGCCATAAAGGCACAATGTACAGGCGGGGGCAGTGGGTTGGAGTTGCAGGGGTCAGCTTGACCAGGTGACGTGTCGATGCCCTCCAACGTTGCTCCACTGCTCCATGCCGATGCAGGCTGCACCTGATCCACACGCATGGCCATTTGGAACAGCGCCTGATCTAATTGGAATTTGGAAGGGGGAGGGATGGAGAGAGAGGGAAAGCAAGGGTTATTTGAAGTCAATATTCATACCGCTGCCCAAGCGAAATGTGTGGTGCTGTTCCTCCAATTCGTGCTGGGCCTGACTCTGACATTGGAGGAGGCCCAGGCCAGATAGGTTAGTATGGGAATGGGAGGGAGAATTAAAGTGTTTAGCAATTGGGAGATCAGGTAGGTTTAGGTCGACTGAGCCCAATCGAGGATCGAACCTGGGTCTCTGGCGTTGTGGGGCAGCAACTCTACCATCTGTGTCACTGTGCCTCCCTTCTCTGTATGGAATCCCAATCACAGATTAGGCAACCGGTTTGCAGAGCCGTTACATTTAGTATCGCAAGGATGAAACAGTGTGACTATTCTCATGGGGTGGTTACGTTTTTATAATGGAAAGTCTTTCATTATCTGAACGGTCAAAAAATTAATTTTATTATCTATTATTAATTCAATTAATATAGCATTAAGACATGGAATTAAAGTCCAATAATGCTTAGAATAATACAATATGGTAAATGCCATTAGAGCTAAATATACAAAAGATATTTTGCAAACTATGACACACATCCTGCACTGAGATGTAAGTTGATTGGAAAAACTCAATGGCTTGTTTTCAGAAGAATTTAGATTTGTACAATTAGTTTGTACTTTTGGTGATGATCAGAAAATGTTATTCTTCAACTTTTAACTTGGTATATTGCTAATTTATCCTTTTTTGCAGAACATATCAATCAGGATGCTTGCCAGCAATTGCCACCATTTCTGGCAAGCGCGAGAGTAACCAGTGATCCCTGGGTTACATTTGTGTTCGTCTGGAAGTAAACCGTTCAATCATTTGCAGGTATTCCGTCCCTTAATCGTAAACCTTGTCCCTTTCATTCTGAAATGTGTGCATCCACATTTAGCTAAATGGGAGGATTCAATGTCCATGCTGTTGGGTTGTAAAATACCCAAGTGGAATATAAGGTCTTCTTCCACTTTTGAGTGTGGCCTCATTCTTACTGATGGAGGTGGCCTAGGATTGAAGGGTCACTCAAGGAAGAGTGGGTTCAAAGAGCCTAGCACCCAAGACATCTGGCAGGCCTTGATCGACTGAGTGCGTGTATTTGGTGGATCAGTCGCCTGATCTGCACTTGTTCTTGCCGATGGTAGGAGACCGTATCAGGAGGCTGGGTGTGGTGGATGGGGTTGGAGGATGTGTGTGTGTGAGCCCCTGCCTCAATAGACAATATCAAATAGACAATAGGTGCAGGAGAAGGCCATTCGGCCCTTCGAGCCAGCACTACCATTCAATGTGATCATGGCTAACCATCCCCAATCAGTACCCCGATCCTGCCTTCTCCCCATGTCCCCTGGTCCGCTATATTTAAGAGCCCTACCAAGCTCTCTCTTGAAAGTATCCAGAGAACTGGCCTCCACCACCTCTGAGGCAGAGAATTCCAGAAACTCACAACTCTCTGTGTGAAAAAGTGTTTCCTCCCCAGGCCACAGACGGAATAAGCATAAAGCTCCCTTGTCCTGGTCCTTTGCTTTTCATTCCACCAGCCTTTGCAACTTCCCATCCCCGCACCTTTCCGCACAGACTGCTCCCTCCACAATTCTTTGGTTCACTTGTCCTTTCCCACCCAAATGACCACCTTTCCGATATTTCTCCCTGCAGCCACAGGAGAAGCATCCTCTGCAAACTTACTAATCATGCTTTTGTACATTAGATGGGAATGTACTAGGCAGGATTAGTAAGTTTTCAGATGATACTAAAGCGAGTAGCATTATACACAGTGAAGATGGTTATCAAAAATGACAGCAGGATCTTGATCAGCTGGGCAAGTGTGCTGAAGAATGGCTAATGGAACCTAATGCAGGTTATTGTGAGGTTTGCATTGTGAAGTCTAACCAGGGCAGGATGAATGGTGGGGCTCTGGGAAATGTAGAGCACAGGGCTTCTAGTACAGCTAAACGGTTCCATGAAAGTAGCAGCACAGGTAGCTAGGGTGGTAAAGAAAACTGTTGTTACATTAGCCTTCATCAGTCAGGGTGATGGGTATAGAAGTTGGACATTATGATGCAATTGAGCAAGACATTAGTGAACCTACATTTTAGAGCATTGTGTTCAATTTTGTTCAGGGATGTCATCAAGCTGGATAGAGTCCCCTATTACTACTGCCCTCCTCTTCTTTTCCTTACCCCTCTGAGCAACACGGCCGGTCTCTGTACTGGAGGCCCGGCCGCTGTCGCTACCCCCAGGTAGGCTGTCCCCGCCAACAGTACTCAAACAGGAGTACTTATTGTCAAGGTGTACAGCCACCGGGGTACTCTCTAGTCCCTGCCTGTGCCCCTTGCCTCTCCCAACTGTGATCCACTTACCTGCCTCCTGTGGTGTTGGAGTGACCACATCCCTGTAACTCCTCTCAATGACTTCCTCGCTCTCCCTGACCAGACGGAGGTCATCGAGCTGCTGCTCCAGGTTCCGAATACGGTCCTTTAGGAGCCCCATCTTGACGCACCTGGCGCCGATGTGGACGTCTGGAGGGCTATCAGACTCCATGACTTCCCACATCTGACATCCAGAACAGTAAACTGCCCTGGCCCTCATACTCCCCCCTTACCCTGGATGCAATACAAAGTGCAATACAATACAATACAAAGTGCAATACAATACAATACAATACAATGTGCAATACAATGCAATACAAAGTGCAATACAATACAATACAAACCACTGGAAGAAATCAGCAGGGATCTGACACCCAATCAGCTGCTCCATCTTGTCCGCTTCCACCAATCAGCGGCTTCCTCAAGCCCACTTGTTTTGACAGAGCAAAACTCTGGGAACAGGAGAACAAAGAAACACTGTGAAAATGGTCACATGATGAACATCTGGTGAGAACAGAACCGCACGTAATTTCATTGCTCGGCAGTCTGGCCTTGAGAAGATAAGGTGTCTGGGAACGGCCATTTTACAAAGGAAGTGAATGATGAGAATGAAAATATGAACAGGCAACATAATTCAGAACTCCCCAGCCTGATAAGGAACGAACATGCGTTTTGTTTATTCAGCATTTGGATGAGTGACAACACAAACATCCATCATAGCGAATCTCCTCCTCGCTGTGATGGAAGGCAACATCTTATCTCTCCCCTGCACTCCCCATTCACCTCCCGATGTCGGAGTCAGAGCTCCCGGCGGGCGATGGAAAAGAAGTCCCGCGGCCATTAATGACGCGCCGGGCGATGCAAGGCCGCGCTCCGGGTCTTGATGTTGGAGCCCCCGGTAGCGCTAGCAAGTCCCGTGGCCATTAAAGCCGCGCCGGGCGATGTTAGACCCCGCTGCAGGTCATCTTCAACCCCACAACTCGGGCGGGAGAAGTTGCCGTTGCGGAAGCCCCGAAAAGCGGTCTCCCACCAGGGACCCGCGAGCTCCCGATGTTATCGTCCACGAGACCTGCGGCTGGAGCCTCCGAATTTCCGTGGTCGGTTCACAGCCGCGCGCCCCACGCTCCGAACTCGGCCAGCTCCACGATGGTGAGTAGTCCGCAGGCTCCGCGACTGGAGCCACAGGTCGTTCCGGTTGGAGGCCTCTCCACGGTGTTAGGCCCCAGCGACAATGGAGACCCGACGGAGAAAGGTCGGGTCCTCCATACAGGGAAGAGATTTTTTTAAGTTTCCCCCTTCCCCCCCACACCCCCACCCCACATATACACAGTTAAAAACAATATAAAAAAACACAAACAACTACATTTAACTAGACAAAAATAAATAAAAAGACAGACGGATTGCAGTCGAGCCGCTGCCGCCAGAAATTCATGTTTTTAATATGGACTGCCCAAAAATAAAATAAGAAATTGGCAAGGCTCTTTGACTTACATAAATGTTTTTTTACTTATTCTATGATTCTTATAATCCCAAATAAAGCTTGTAACAATGGAATCGACTTTTTTGAAAACGTTTTTGTGATATATATCGGAATTAATTAAATAAGTATAGTAGTTGCGGTAAGAAAATCATTTTTATAGCATTAATTCTACCAAGCATTGAAATGGGAAGTGTTTTCCAGTACTGAATATGCTTGTGTAATTTGTTAAGTAAGGATGGAAAATTTAGTTTAAATAAAGAGGTATGTCTTAGTTACGTAGATTCCTAAATATTAAAGTTTATCTTTAACTATTTTAAAAGGGGATTGTTGTATTGTATTTAAATTGAATTTTGTTATTGGCATGATTTCACTTTTATTCCAGTTAATTCTGTATGTTTTATATCCCGAGAACTGACCAAATTGTGTTATTAGATTTAATAGATTTGGAATACTAGTTTCTACCTTTGTAATACATATTAGTACATCATCTGCATATAATGACATTTTATTCCTTGTATCTCTAGTGTTGTATCCATGTATTCCTGGATGGTTTCTAAACGCTTTCTGCTAATGGTTCAATTGCAAGAGCAAATAATAGTGGGGATAGTGAACATCCTTGTCTACAACCTCTAGAAAGATTAAATTTAGCTGATAACATTTGATTTGTTTATATGCTAGCTGTTGGATTAGAGTATAACAATGTAACCCATGTACAGTACTTCTCTCCCAATTGAAATGTTTTCATTACCGAAAATAAATATGTCCATTCTACCTGGTCAAATGCCTTTTCAGCATCTAACGAAATAATTGCTAGATCTGCATTAGGAATTCTATTTGTATATATAATATTGAATAGTCTTCTCAAATTATAAAATGAGTAACGTTTTGGAATAAAACCTGTTTGGTCGGGGTGTATTAATTTGTTAATCACTAAGCTCAATCTATGAGATAGGATTTTGGTTAATATTTTCTGATCAGTATTTAAGAGAGCTATTGCTCTATATGAACCTGGGTCTTCAGGGTCCTTCTCCGGTTTCGGTATAAGTATGATTGTAGATTCATTTAGAGTTTCTGGGAGTTTCTGTTGAGTGTAAGCTCGTTTGTAAAGTGTCTGTAGGCGTGGAGAAATCAGATCGTCATTTTTTAAATAAAATTCAGAGCTTAGACCATCAGGACCTGCGGCCTTTGCGTTTTTTAAAGATCTGATTGACTCTTCGATGTCTTTTACCGTAATTTCTACATCTAGTGATTCTCTCTCTTTCTGATCTAAACCTATAAGATTACATTTCTGTAGAAATGTTTCCATTCCTGCTGATTGTTCTGTCGTTTTAGATGAGTACAGTTTTTGATAATATTGTAAAAATCTATCATTAATATCTTTAGGCAGTGTTAATATTTCTCCCTTATCTGATCTAATTTTATAAATTGTTCTCGGCAATAAGTTTATTTGTAGCTTTGGTGCTTGTCTCAGCAATTTCCTCTACTTCCTTTACAACCTCGTGGTGTTGATTTAACGTCTGGAGGATAGGCTCCAACTTAGAATCAAATCTGGATTCCATCGAATTCAGTTTATCATTTACTTCTTCAGTATTTTGTTTCATATTTTCTTCCATGGTTAACTTCCAATCTTCCAGATCTTCATGTACAGAAGCTGTAACCTCATCTTTAATTTGATCTTTAATTTCATATTTCAAAGATTTCAGCTCCTGTTTAAGATTTTTAAATTCTTTCATTATATTAGAGATTTCCTGTGTAAGGAAGGTTCTTAATTCTTCCACATCTGTCTTTTTCTTCTTTGAGATATCTTCTTGGGATGCTGTTAAAACTGAGACCGAGGCTTCAGTTGGGCCTACCTCTTTACCCTTGCCGGTTTTTCTCGTCTTGGGGGGGTATGTTGAGTCGACATGCTGCCGGTGTCGCACGCCTGATGACGTCACGAACTTGCTGCCAACAATCGGTGCCGTTTTCTGGAGGTAGGTCCCGTCATTCCCCCCGTTTTCAGCGTTTTTTTCACGGAGCTAGTCGGCGCGAGTCTCTCCTACTCCATAGCGCCACCGGAAGTCCTTTCCACATTGACTCTATCTATGCCTTTCATTATTCTGTAGGTTTCAATGTGATCCCCCCTCAACTTTCTAAACTCCAGCGAGTAGGGGCTCTGTATAGAAACATAGAAACATAGAAAGTAGGTGCGAGAGTAGACCACCAGGCCCATCGAACCCGCACCGCCATTCGCTCATGGCTGAACACTAAACAGACACCCTTACCCACAAACAGTAGACACAAGACACAGAACACAAGACACTACCCTCCCCTTTATACCGCTATCACCCCTCTCCACCCCAAGAACCGCGTGATCTCCTGGGGGAGGCAAAAAAACGGATAAAAACCCAGGTCCAATTCGGGAAAAAAAATCCGGGAAATTTCTCTCCGACCCCAATCCAGGCGATCGACACTTGTCCAGGAGATCACTCAGGTCTTACTATACTAACCATACCTAGGTCCATATCCCTGCCTTCTCCCCGTAGCCCCTTATCCCCTTGGCAGCTAAAAAACCATCTATTTTAGACTTGGCAGCTAAAAAACCATCTGTTAGACTGTACCGTCAAACGCTCACCATGTGCTAACCCACTCATTCCTGAATCATTCTTGTAAGCCTCCTCTGGACCCTCTCCAGAGCCATCATATCCTTCCTCAGATATGTTGTCCAAATTTGCTCACAGTACTGCAAATGCGGGCTGACCAGCGCCTTATAGAGCCTCAGCATTGCATCTCTCCTTATAGAGCCTTATAGAGCCTCAGCATTATTTGTCTTGCCTAAAGGTTTATAGTTAAGTCTGCCGACTACTCTTTTTCACTTTTATTGATTAGTACTCCGTTTCTTCCCTTTCTGGTTCCTCTTGAATATTGCCCCTCTCACCTTAAATCTATGTCCCCTGGTTCTTGATTTCCCCTACTCTGGGTAAAAGGCTGTTCATTCATGCTATCTATTCCCCTCATCATTTTGCACACCTTGTCTTGTATTCCATCTGGCATTTCTTTATCAATTTCTTGGTTCTCCTTTGTTCTAAATGCTCCCATTCTTCAGATCAAAAACTATTTCTGACAACATATCAGCTTTTTAACACTCCGTTTATTCCTCATGCCAGCCATGGATAATTCACTGTATTTGGTTGGGTTTTTGTGCATTAAAATAATTTTCTTTATTGTTCTTGATGTCAGATCAAACGGAAGATAAAGTTGCCAAAATGGAAACCTAAAATAATGCCCTTTGAAGTTGATCTAGAAAATGATGAACCTGGTGAAGCAATTCCACACATTGTGCAAGGTAAATAAAAATCCTTTTGCTCTAACATATCCATAAGGAAACAACAATTTATTGGGAACTGAACATAATATTTGAAATGAAGTAGTCACCAAAAAGTGCATCATTTTGAAAGCCACTTTTCTATGTTTCTCACATTTAATGAGTCAATGGTACTTTATTGTCTCATGTATCTAGCTAGAGTGAAATTCATGTTTTGTATACAGTTCAGCAACAATCTTGTTGTAAATGGGGCACAATCATACTAAAGTACTGGAGTGTGAGATTAGTAGATCACATTGAGGCACTACACCAGAGTCGCCATGTTTCCAGCGACATCTTGTGCCCTTCAAGTTCAGAGTTAATAAAAATGTGAGAGTCCCAAGTTGGCCATAAAGGCACAATGTCCAGGCGGTAGCAGTGGGTTGGAGTTGCAGGGGTCAGCTTGACCAGGTGACGTGTCGATGCCCTCCACCGTTGCTCCGCTGCTCCCGTGCCGATGCAGGCTTCATCTGATCCACACGCATGGACAGTGGGTTGGAGTTGCAGGCGTCAGCTTGACCAGGTGATGAGTCGATGCCCTCCACCGTTGCTCAGCTGCTCCGTGCCGATGCAGGCTGCATCTGATCCACTCGCATGGCCATTTAGAACAGCGCCTGATCTAATTGGAATTTGGAAGGGGGAGGGAAGGAGAGAGAGGGAAAGCAAGGGTTATTTGAAGTCAATATTCATACCGCTACCCAAGCGAAATGTGTGGTGCTGTTCCTCCAATTCTGCTGGGCCTGACTCTGACATTGGAGGAGGCCCAGGCCAGATAGGTCAGTATGGGAATGGGAGGGAGAATTAAAGTGTTTAGCAATTGGGAGATCAGGTAGGTTTAGGTCGACTTAGCGCAGTCGAGGATCGAACCTGGGTCTCTAGCGTTGTGGGGCAGCAACTCTACCATCTGTGCACTGTGCCTTTTTTTATGATATATTTTTTATGTCTTTGAATTAAATTCTGTCTTTAATTTGTGTATTGGTGGTGTCTTTATAACTTATTTTACTCCGATTTATGTTTCTCTGTTTATCTCTGTATGGAAACCCAATCACAGATTAGGCAACCGGTTTGCAGAGCCGTTACATTTAGTATCCCAAGGGTGAAGCAGTGTGACTATTCTCATGGGGTAGTTACGTTTTTTTAATCGAAAGTCTTTCATTATCTAAACTGTCAAAAAAGTAATGTTATTATCTATTATTAATTAAATTAATATAGCATTAAGAAATGGAATTAGAGTCCAAATAATGCCTAGAATAATACAATATGGTAAATGCCATTAGAGCTAAATATACAAAAGATATTTTGCAAACTATGACTTACACCCTGCACTACGATGTAAGTTGATTGGAAAAACTCAATGGCTTGTTTTCAGAAGAATTTAGATTTGTACAATTAGTTTGTACTTTTGGTGACGATCAGAAAATGTTATTCTTCAACTTTTAACTTGGTATATTTCTCATATCTCCCTGTTTGCAGAACATATCAATCAGGATGTTTGCCAGCAATTGTCAACATTGCTGGCAAGCGCGAGAGTAACCAGTGATACCTGGGTTACATTTGTGTTCGTCTGGAAGTAAACCGTTCAATCATTTGCAGGTATTCCGTCCCTTAATCTTAAACGTTGTCCCTTTCATTCTGAAATGTGTGCATCCACATTTAGCTAAATGGGAGGATTCAATGAGCATGCTGTTGGATTGTAAAATACCCAAGTGGAATCTAAGGTGTTCTTCCACTTTTGTGTGTGGCCTCACTCTTATT
>JAXLNO010003677.1:0-104806 GCA_038087875.1 Malacoraja senta
ATTGCTTTATGTTCTCAACACACAGGGTTTTACCATATCAGACAACAGAGCTTTGAAATTCTGAATGGCTTCCTCTCGCTTATGTTGTTCACGTTCTCTGTCAATTTCCTTGGTCTGTTCCGAGCGAGCTTTAAGAACTTCTCTCTCCCGCTCCCGCAAACTTGCTTCTATTCTTGCCTGACGCTCCAGCTCCTTTTCCTTATCGGAATCTATGTGCTGTGAAACAGACAAGACGGTAGAGTTCCAGAGGGGTTTTATAGTATTTCCAGTTTTGTAAAAGGCACTGACAGGCACATTTAATAAAGAAATGTTATTGAATGGCAAGATTTATTGTGCATGACACATTTAAACTGGAAAAGAGTAGCTATGCAATGACAAAGCTGTCAGCAGTTAAAATTGGAGGCAAATCAGCACAGGTTAAAATATGTTAACCAAAGGGGATTACATGCTCAAATCTTTCTGACTGACATTTGCACCATTGCTCATTTGCCCATCTATCACCAGCAAGTGCCAGGCCTGTTAGCTCTCTCCAGCAGCACAATGACATTTATGTTGTTGTATTGCCATCAGAGGCAAAAGGCCATGGAGGATAGCACTATTAATGAGCTAGTTTTATGGCAATACAATTGCTTCAGTCACTTCCCCACATTTCAACATCAAACTTAAAAAAAAATTAGACTCTCAAATTGCTTTGTTGGCCTTTAAATTCTCTTTCTCTATATTAGTAGTCCAAAAACACACTCCTTCCTTATCACCTTTTCTTTTGACTCCCTGCTGTTTTGACAGGTACAGGATGTGCAAACCTAGAGGCATGCTGTGAAGCTCATGCCATGTGACACAATTATGGCATTGGCAGCTAAGAGAAGGCACTTGGATAGTACACCTGTAACTCTGAAAGCTCGTGTGTAGGAAGGAACTGCAGATGCTGGTTTGCACCAAAGATGGGCACAAAATGCTGGAGTAACTCAGCGGGACAGGGAGCATCTCTGGAGAGAAGGAATGGGTGATGTTATATATATTTATAATACAGGGAGGCACGGTGACGCAGCAGTAGAGTTGCTGCCTTACAGTGCCAGAAACTTGGGTTCGATCTTGATTAAGGGTGCTGTCTGTACGGAGTTCTCCCCGTGACCTGCGTGGGTTTTCTCCGAGAACTTCGGTTTCCTCTAATACTCCAAAAATGAACAGGTTTGTAGGTTCATTGGCTTGGAACAAATGTAAAATTGTCCCAAGTGTGTGTAGGATGGTGTTAATGAGCGGGGATAGCTGGTCGGTGCTGACCCGGTGGGTCGCAAGGCCTGTTTCCGTGCTGTAAACAAGCAAAGAATAAATGCAATGATAATTTTAAAATGTTTTGTCTACTTGGTTAGTTGTAGCAAGTGAATTTCAGGTCAGTGCAGGTACAGGACCACTTTAAAAAGCAAATTAGTGAACCGGTTTGGGCAAGTTGATTTCAGGTCGAAGCAGGAGCTGCAGCTTTGAGCAGCAATCCCGTTGGTTGGTAGGAACATCCAAATTGGCTAATAAAAACAAGGCGAGGTGTAGTGGAGCAGCCGTGTTGGGTCAGAGGTTGTGTGGAGGGGAAGAGCTGTGTTGAGGACAAGGGTGAGTCTTCAGCTCAAGATCTTTGGCGAGATGACTGTGGCAAGTAGGCTTTCAGAGTCGGATAGGAGGATAAGGTACAGGTTTCTTTTATGTGAGAGTCTCGTCTTTCTTTTTAATTTCCCTCTCTGTCTTGGTTCAGTTTCATTGGTAATTGCAGGTAAGTTGATATAATGCTCCTCCTGCAGGATGTGGGAAGTCAGGGAAACTGCTGATGTCCCTGATGACTACATCTGTATTAATTGTGTCCAGGTGTAGCTCCTTAAAGACCGAGTTAGGGAACTGGAGCTGCAGCTGGATGACCTCGGGACTGTCTGGGAGAATGAGAGCTTCCTGGATAAGACGTACAGCGAGATCGTCACACCCAACGTCCGTGACCACAAGGAAGGGAAATAGAGGTTGAATGCAAGTGACCCCTGTGGCCATCGCCCATCAAAACAGGCACACTCTTTTGGGTGCTGTTGAGGGGGATGACATATCAAAGTTGAGCAGCAGTATCAGGCTGTCGCACCGAGCATGGCTATGAGGCTCAGCAGGGAAGGGTAACGTCAAGCAGAGCCATTGTGGTAGGTGACTCTTCAGTTAGGGGTGCAGACTGGAGATGCTGTGGCAGCAATGAAGACTCCAGGATGGTGTGTTGCCTCCCTGGTCAGGATTCTTGGAGCGCCTGCATAACATGCTCGGTGGGGGGGAGGGGGCGCGAGCAGCCGGAAGTCGTTGTGCACGTTGTCACAAATGAGATAGGTAGGAAAAGGTATGAGGTAATGTAATGAACTAGGGAGTTAGGTAAAAGGATAAAAAGCAGGACCTCCAGGATAGAAAGCGAATGGTATGTTAGCATTCATAGCAAAAGGATTTGAGTATAGGAGCAGGGAGGTTCTACTGCAGTTGTACAGGGTCTTGGTGAGACCACACCTGGAGTATTGCGTACAGTTTTGGTCTCCAAATCTGAGGAAAGACATTCTTGCCATAGAGGGTATACAGAGAAGGTTCACCAGACTGATTCCTGGGATGTCAAGACTTTCATATGAAGAAAGACTGGATAGACTCAGCTTGTACTCGCTAGAATTTAGAAGATTGAGGGGGGATCTTATAGAAACTTACAAAATTCTTAAGGGGTTGGACAGGGTAGATGCAGGAAGATTGTTCCCGATGTTGGGGAAGTCCAGGACAAGGGGTCACAGTTTAAGGATAAAGGGGAAATCTTTTAGGACCGAGATGAGAAAAACATTTTTCACACAGAGAGTGGTGAATCTCTGGAATTCTCTGCCACAGAAGGTAGTTGAGGCCAGTTAATTCGCTATATTTAAGAGGGAGTTAGATGTGGCCCTTGTGGCTAAAGGGATCAGGGGGTATGGAGAGAAGGCAGGTACAGGATACTGAGTTGGATGATCAGCCATGACCATATCGAATGGCGGTGCAGGCTCGAAGGGCCGAATGGCCTACTCCTGCACCTATTTTCTATGTTTCTATGATAGTAATCTCTGGATTGCTTCCAGTGCCAAGTGAGGGTAGGAACAGGAAGATAGGGGCGATGAATGTGTGGCTGAGGAGATGGTGCAGGGGGGCAATTTTGGGAACCATTGGGATCTCTTTTGGGGCCAAGGTGACCTATAAAAGAGGGATGGGTTCACTTTAACTGAAGCGGAACCAACATCCTGGTAGACAGGTTCCCTTGTGCTACATGGGTGGGTTTAAACTAGATTAGCATGGGGAGAGGGGGGGGGGGGGGTCCTATGCAGGATAAAAGCAGGTGAAAGGCTGTATGGGTGGTGATGAAATAAAGTTTAGTGGAGAGAATGGGAAGAAGAAAAGCAGGGAGTGAGGAAGGACTGTTGGTTTAAATTCCACTTATTTTAATACGAGGGGCCTGATGGGCAAGGCATTGGGCTCAAGACGTGGATAGGTATGTGCGACCTGGTTAAGAGAGGGACAAGTCTGCCAACCGAATGTTCCAGGATACAGATGCTGCAGGAGAGATAGAGGTGGGGGTAAAAAACAGGGGGGGGGGGTTGTTTGTTGTTTAAGGGGGATTTCACAGCAGGGAACAGAGATGGCATTATTGATGTCTAGCGAGGCTCTAAGCGTGGAGCTGATCATCTCTTTCTTATTTCTCAGCTCCACACATTTGACAACTTCTGCCCGTCTAAACCTTTTGCACTGTGACATTCAGTCGATATTGGGAAAGTTTAAATCCCCTACAGAGTGTTCTGCTTGCCCCCAAATAATCAACACAAATTATACCAGGAGGTTCTAGGCAGCTATAAGATTATTAAGGTTGTCATAGTAGGGGATTTTAACTTTCCCAATATAGACTGAGAATGTCACAGTGTAAAAGGTTTAGACGGGGAGAAGTTGTCAAATGTGTTCAGAAAAGTTGCCTCAAGCAATATGTAGATGGCCCAACACAGGAGAGGGCTACGCTTGATCTGGTCTTGGGAAATGGAGAGGTGCAAGTGGATGAAGTGTATGTGGATGAGCCTTTTGGGACCAACGAGCAGTTTTATTAGGTTTAGGTTTAGGGATAGGGACAGAGCAGGCCCATCAGTTAAAATTCTAAATTGGGTCAATTTAAAAGTATTTGAAAGTATTAGACAGGAACTCGCACAAATTGATTCGAGCAGGTTGTCTGAAGGAAAAGGAAAATCCAGAAAGTGGAATGACAAGAGTCCAGGACCTGCATGATCCTGTTAGAGTGAAGGGCAAAGCAGGTGGGTGTAAGGAAGCTTGGGATGAGAGAAACTGTGGCACTAGACAAGAATAAGGAAACATGGCGCAGGTAAAGATCAAGTGTATCCCTGGATGAGTTTTGGAAACTGAGGAGCATACTAAAAAAGGAAAGGCAAAAAGGGGACAGTTGATAGTTCTGACAGATAACATTAAGGATAATCCCCAGAGATTTTATATGTACTTTAAGGGAGAAAGGGTAACTAGAGTGAGAAACGGGCCCTTCAGGAATCAAAGCGGTCAACTCTGTGCGGAGCCACAGCAGATGGGCAAGGTCCTCAATGAGTATTTCTCCTCTGTAGAAGTTGTAAATATGGATTTCATCAAGGCATTTGACAAGGTTCCGCACGGCAGGTTGGTCTGGAAGGTTAGATCGCATGGGATCCAGGGAGAGATAGCTGAATGGAATGAAGCAGAGGGTGATGGTAGAAGGTTGTTTATTGGACTAGGGGCCTGTGACTAGTGGCGTGCCACAGGGTTCGGTGCTGGGTCTACTGTTGTTTGTCATCAATATCAATGATTTGGATGAGAACGTACAAGGCATGATTGGTAAGTTTGCAGATGACACGAAAGTGTGATATTGTAGATAGCGAAGATAGTTGTCAAAAATTGCAGCAGGATCTTGATCGGTTAGGCAGATGGGCTGAGGAATGGTTAATGGAATTTAATACAGACAAGTGGAAGGTTGTGCATTTTGGGAAGTCAAAGTAGAGCAGGATGTACACAGTGAATGATTGGGATCTGCGTAGTGTTGTGGAGCAGAGGTACATAGTTCCTTGAAAGCAGTGTCACCGGTAGATCAAATGATCAAGAAGGCTTTCGGCACATTGGTCTTCATCAGAGTATTGAGTATAGAAGTAAGGAGGTCATGCTACAGTTGTACAATACATTGGCGGGGCCATATTTAGAATATTGTATTCAGTTTTGGTCACCCTGTTTTAGGAAAAACGTTTCTAAGCAGGAAAGCGTGCAGGGAAGATTTACGAGGACGTTGCCAGGACTCGTGGGACTGAGCTACAGAGAGGTTGAGCAGGCTGGGACTTTATTCCTTGGAGTGCAGGAGGATGAGATGTGATGTCAGAGGTGTATAATGAGATGAGGATGAGATGTTATGTCAAAGAGAAATAGATAGGGTAAATGCAGAGTCTTTTACCCAGAGAAGGGGAATCAAGAAGCAGAGGACAAAGCTTTCAGGTGACGGTGGAAAGATTTAATAGGAACCGGAGGGCCAACTTTTTTTTAAAACAAAGGGTGGTAGGTACATGGAATGAACTGCGGGAGGAGGTAGTTGAGGCAGACACTATCACAATGTTTAAGAAACATTTGGACAGGTACATGGGTAGGATAGGTTTAGAGGGATATGGGCAAATGCAGGCAGGGTCGACGAGTACAGATAGGGCATGTTGGATGGCATGGGCAAGGTGGGGCGAAGGGCCTGAAACTGGCCCCCATGACTCTATACTTTGCTTTTAGAAACAATTTTTAGACATCTTGCCACTTTTAAATGCATTTTTATGTCTCTAGATACTTTCAAGAGAGAGGGCTCTTAAAGATAGCGGAGTCAGGGGATATGGGGAGAAGGCAGGAATGGGGTACTGATTGGGGATGATCAGCCATGATCACAGTGAATGGTGGTGCTGGCTCGAAGGGCCAAATGGCCTACTCTTGCACCTATTGTCGAGTGATACTCCGACCTCCACCAGCTGATCATTCTTCAGAATTTTATGGTTTAAATGGCAAAGTCCAATCATGTCCATAGTCACACGCATATACTTTGGACAAGAATAGCTGCAAAACCAGGATACCTTGCTGTCATTAATAGTAGCCAACTTCAGCACCTTCATCTGACTGCAGCTTAGACTGCTAGTCCCAAAGTAGCTGCTCTCTCTAAATGAACTACTCACCAAGTCTCTCAGAAGCAACTTCAATACACAAAGGCTTACCTTGGCCAGTTTCTCCATGTATTGTTTAAAGAAATCCTCCCGTAGTCCAGAACTATCCACAGATTTGTACCGCGAGTCACTCTCAAATTTCTCCTTTACTTTACTCCAGCGTAATTGGCTGTCCAGGTGATGCTCAGACAACATGTCGAAAAAGTTGCCTTTTATCTGCTCAGTTTTGATTGGTAGGTTATAAAGTGGATGGGCAGAAATGAAGAATATATGTAGTCAGGAAGCAGTTTTGTGATCTTGAAATTTTAATTACCACTAACTACATCATTGACTTACCTCACACTGAAGTGAATGTACATTCTATACTGAAACTAACAAAAGAAGCCCCTGAGCATAAATACTAAGATATATTTTTTATAGAATGGCATCTATTTATTTTTCTTTATTTGGGGAGGAAGACTGCATGGAATTTGACAAAATTACTAAGGTTGATTCCGGTAATGGTCTTGGCAATTTAAATTTTGGTTTTATAATTTTCTATGGAATTGCATTTATACTAGTGCATTAACTTCAGACTTATTTTATATCTTGGATATCTTTGTTTTATAGATAAATATCTCACGTTAAATGGTCACTGACACCATGTGTAGCTCACCAGTTTGAGCAATGCTAGTGCAAGCAACACTAGAATGTAGAGTTGCTGTGGTCCATGCTGAGCCAACTATTCTGCATCTCAAGGTGGTGCTTCAAGTGGCAGCTAATGACAACAGCTCACACAAGGATAATACCAGGCAGACTAGGGCATTAAGAAGCCACCACACCAGTGAGCACCAGGCTTTAAGAAGTGGAGCAAAAAGACCCAACCCATTTTAAATTAAATTTAACCTATTGCAAATTAAATCATGAATTCTGTACTTAATTTAAAACCAGTTTCCCTCTGGATCTCATTTACATACAATCTACCGCCATAAAAATGTAATCAATTTTAAAGTTATGCAATGGCAACTTTATGTACAATATGGCTGATGGTAATCACAAAATAGAAGCAAATATCTAGACTGCTCTTTTATACAAATCCACAACAGATGGATTTTACGCTCAAAAGCTATGTAAAATAATTATCGGAAATCAACCAATGCTTTAAATAGTTTGAACACTGCAGATAATTTTTAAGGGCTTTCAATGCAAAATTAAATCAATACACAGACTTTAATACAGATTACATGGCTTTGGTTATATAAAGCTAACAAACAAAGAAAATATTTGTGTCTTAATTTAAGTGTGTAATTTGCATAGTTTTGTGAAGCGTGCTGAGTCAATACAAGGCTAATAAAATTACAAATTAAAATCAATTTCCCATTTTCAGTCAGTATTTCTTCCACTAAAAACAAAAAACCCCCATTAAATTATATGTGAGGTTCAACAAGACACTTACTGCATACTTTAGATCATACTACTACCACCTTAATTTTCTGCCTTCTACCATGAAGGGGCAAACTGATATTTTGAATGCAGTACATTTGTCACTGTTTGTCTTATCCAAATGGCCATGTACTCAACTTGGCCCCATATCTGAGGAAGGATGTGCTGGCTCTGGAGAGGATCCAGAGGAGGTTTACAAGAATGATTCCAGGAATGATTAGGTTAGAATTAAAAGGCCCTCTTTTAGAAAGGAGGTGAGGAGGAATTTCATTAGTCAGAGGGTAGTTAATCTGTGGAACTCATTGCCACAGAGGGCTGTGGAGGCCAAGTCAGTGGATATATTCAAGGCAGAGATAGACAAGTTCTTGATTAGAATGGCTGTCAAGGGTTATGGAGAGAAGGCAGGAAAATGGGATTAGGAGACAGATACCAGCCATGATTGAATGGCGGAGTACACTTAATGGGCCAAATAGCCTAATTCTATTCCTATAACTTGTGAACTGGAATCCAAAGATCGCACATTCTGACCCTGCCCAATCTAACTTAATATCCACCATTTTAGCGACAAATAGACTAGTAATGAGTTGTATGAATAGGAATGGATTTCTGCAGCTCCATCTCAATCCAAGGCATGACATCAAAGGGGAAATATTAGAATCTATTATTGAGAAAGTGGAAGCAGGACACTTAACAGGACACTGGGAAGTCAACATGGGTTTGTGAAAAATAAATCATAGTTGACAATTTTGTTAAGAGCTTTATTGAGGTTGTAATATGGCAACTGATAGATGTGGTGTATTTGGAGTTTCAAGAGACCTTCAATATGATAAACAAGTAAAGAAAAACTGAGAAGACATGGGACTGGGGAAAATTAATGGGCAGAACATAGTGGGAATAAAGCCTTGTTTTTGTAGTCCAAATGGCATGCACTTATTCTATTGCTATACAAAAAGACATAAAGACGACTCAGAAAGCTTCACATCTTCCTATACCATCAATTTTGTAACTTGTTAAATTTCATTAAGACTACTTTAAATAAAAGCACAAGTTGAAATATATTTACTTTACACGAGTTAACAATAAAACAAAAGTGTAAAAGAACGAATACCATCTGGTTCTATCCAGATCTTTTTTTGATTGTTTTGTCTTAATACATTTTTGGGCACAATTTTCACTTCACAAGGAAAATAACTTAAAAAATGTAAAGTACCAGAGCAGCGGGAGGCTAAAGTCACCACACAGAGAAACACCAATTCTTTCCTCACTAGGGATTCCCATAATACTTTGTCAGTGATTGACTGCTGTCAGACTGAACTGAGTGATAGGCCGCACAGTCAAAACTGTAAAGACTATTCTCGTTATAAAACAGAATACATAAAATGGTTACAAAGGGCTTTAGAAAACATCAAAATGCAAAAAATCAACAAGTTACAATTTTTAAGACAGATTTTGAAAATAAACATGCAATTTTCAAATAAAAATATTTACATGTAAAAATTACAATTCAGTAATCAAATTTAAATTAGCCAAGTTTATTTACTATGTTCAAAGCCAGTTAACAAATTACCCTCTGAACAACATAACCATGCAACTTCAGTCAAGGCTTTAAATCAAATGTAATGAAATGTTAACGTTCTTTTTTTAGTTTCTTATGTAATTTATGGAGAAAATTTACATGAACAGCAGTTACTTAATATACACCTATTTGCAAATGTCATAAATGATTAGGCTTCAGAGGCTGAAAAAAAATCTCATTCGCACAACACACAGGGACTTCCGGGAAGGTACAATGTGTTGCTATCGTGATGTTATTGATGCCACTTCCCTGCCAAGCTACCTCGCAGGGCTCTCGACACCACAGCCACATGACATTCAAATCTCATTATATTTTAATACATGACCTTTATTTATGATACATGCTCATTTACACACCAGATATTTTTTCTCAAACACTCTGAAATATGCAAGCACTCATTAAAAGTGAAGGTTTCAGTTTGCTTGGTTTCTGCTGGGAAGGGTCTGGCATCCTTGACAATCATACTCTCACCACTCACACCACTGGAACTACAACCACCTTACCTTCTCTGTACGACTCTTTGAGTCTTCTTTCTCGCGCTTCCTCATGCTGGCAATAAACTCGATAAACATGCTTTCCCGATCCTTCATCTTTTCAATGGCCTTGAATCGGAAATCTTTGCCAAATTTGGAAGCAAAGTCACTGAATGTGGATCTAGGAACAAAAATTTGCAAGCATTCAGATACCATCGGCTTAGCATAAACATATTACAGTATCAAGTGAAAGGTTATATTTACCAATGAGAAAATAATTGCAACCTCATTTTAACTATTTGATACTTTTGATATACACATAAAGCTGGAGTAACTTTGCAGGTCAGATAGCATCTCTGGAGAAAAGTAGGTGACGTTTCGGGTCGAGACCTTTCTTCAGACCGCTGAAGTCTTGAATCTGCATTCCATTTCCTAGTTCATCACAATGTGGGCATTCCCACCAGAGAAGCATTCAGACTGCTAAAGGGTCTCGACCTGAAACATGACCTATTTCTTTTCTCCAGAGATACTGTCTGACCCGCTGAGTTACTCCAGCTTTTTGTGTCTATCTTTGGTTTAAACCAGCATCTTGATAGGTTTCTTGTTTTCCTGGTCCTCCAAAATATTCCAAATTGAATTTAAACTGGAGGTGGTGGAGGGAGGACTTAAGCCAGAAAGGGTTCTTGGGAAGAAAGAGCTACCTTAAATTTAGTTTCATCTGGTTGGGTGAAGACTATTCCATGCTTTAATTGTGCGGGGGAAAAATGAATTACTGTACACATCTGTCTTGGTAGCTGGTATCTCAAATTGGATCGAATGATTGGTTTGGGTTTGGTGTAGGTTTTGTAATCTATGTCGAGCTGGCCATTTAACATTTTGTAAAAACAGGTCAAACGGTGAGCTTCACGTCTGTCTTGGAGAGGGTTCCACCCCAGTGAATTCAGAAGTTTGGTAACACTCGCTTCTCTCTCATAGGTATTAGTAGCAAATCGAGCTGTCTGTCTTTGGACACGTTCGATGGAAGAAATGTTTTTATTTGTGTATGGGTCCCATGCTGCAACTACGTAGTCCAAATTAGGTCTAATGAGGGTGAAGTATAGCTTCTCCTTGACAGAAGTTGAACAATGATGAAAGTTGCGTCTCAGAAAGTTTAGGACACCTGTTGCTTTGTTGCATGATGAGTCTGACCATTCCAACACAGATTGTTCTGCAATTTGATCCCAAGACACTTGGTTTGTTTGGATTCTTCAAGGGTGGCACCAAGTATATTGTAAGATGTTTCGCCTGGATTCCTCTTTCTGGTGACACGCATGGTTTCACATTTGGAAGGGTTGAACTGCATGCCCCATTGTTGTGACCACTCAACCATAGTATCAAAATCCTTTTGGAGACCATCTTCATCATCAGCTAACTTAATTGGATGGTACAGCAAACAATCATCAGCGAATAGTCTGGTCGTACTTGTGACTTTTTCATGGATGTCATTTATGTAAAGCAAAAACAGATGTGGGCCAAGTACTGTGCCCTGAGGTGTACCACTCAACACTGGACGCCAATTGGAGCTCTTTCCGTTCACACACACGCGCTGAAGACGTTTTGTAGTTCCTTCCTCAACATATTTGAAATTTTTGCTCAGTATACTTAAATTGCGTTGAATATCTATTTCCATAACACACACTTTTGCAAGTCAAACATTCTGGGTCAGTGTTCAGGCATGTCATTTTCCTTTTAAACTGTTTAAGCATATTCAAAATTTCACTTCATATTTCATAGAGCTCCTGTATGTGTCTATTTGATAAAACTATCATATAGGTGAAGGAAATTGTGATAATCCCACAATAACGTTTATTTATTACACTTGCACAATATTCTCAGTTGGATTTACATATAAAAGGCAACTAGACATTTTACAATCAAACATCATGGGGCAAGAACTTTGGCCAGAGTACGAAGACCAGGTGCGGAAACAAAAAATGCTTCCCTGGTGGGAATGTTCACATTGTAATAAACTAGGAGATGGAAGTAAAATCGCGGTCTACATGACTCAGCACACCAATTGTGTTTGTGCTTTCAGTCTGTTCATAATTTCATGGGTACGAGCTCTTTTCACCCCTTTAACCAAACTTGAAATATCTCCTAATTTGAGGAAGGACATTATTGCTATTGAGGGAGTGCAGCGTAGGTTCGCCAGGTTCATTCCCGGGATGGCGGGACTGACATATGAGGAAAGAATTGGTCGACTGAGCTTGTATTCACTGGAATTTAGAAAGATGAATCTTATAGAAACATATATAATTCTTAAAGGATTGGACAGGCTAGATGCATGGAAAATGTTTCCGATGTTGGGGGAGTCCAGAACCAGGGGTCACAGTTTAAGAATAAGGGTAGGCCATTTAGGACTGAGATGAGGAAAACATTCTTCACCCAGAGAGTTGTGAATCTGTGGAATTCTCTGCCACAGAAGGCAGTGGAGGCCAATTCACTGGACATTTTCAAGAGAGGTATAGATTTAGCTCTTAGGGGTAAAGGAATCAAGGGATATGGGGAAAATATCCTTATCCCTTGGGTACTGATTTTAAATGATTAGCCATGATAATATTGAATGGCGGTGCTGGCTCGAAGTGCCAATTGGCCTACACCTGCACCTATTTTTCTATGTTTCTATTTATTATTGCACAGTTTTGATATTCGGCCTTTGAAACAGTTTTAAAAAAGTACCGTATTTCCCAGCAATGAAGATGCTATTTTTTACCCAAAAATAAGGCATGAAAATTGACCTGCGTCTTGGAGGCCGAAGGTTAGGTTGTTAGCCTAGAAAGGTAGACTTGGCTATACCTCAGTATGGCAACATCAAGAACAATGTTGTTGTACTGAGGGATAGCCAAGTCTATCCCTCATTGCTGGCAGCAGATGGGAAGTGGCTGTAAAAGGATACTGGGGAGGGGGGAGTGAGTTCCTTTCACAGCATATGGGGAGTCTGGTCAGGGGTAAAGTTGCGGGGAGGGCAGGAGCGTTGAGAGGGGGGGGTCGGAGATCAGGCCAGCAACTCACCGCTGCCGCGGCAGTCCGGGCGCGGAGCCACCGCATTGTGGCCGGGGAGGGAAGTAGCTCTGGTGGCTGCGAGCGGCCGCCAGGACCAGACACCAGAACCGGCCGCCACCTCAGTGCCTTCTGCTGGCCTGCCCCCCAGCCAGTCACAGTGTCCTTTGGCACAGGCTCAACCAGTGGTTGACAGGTACCTACTGGGCGGAAGACTGGCTGTTCCGTCCTGGGCTTTCTCTCTCTCTACTAGTCCCGGGGCAGGCGACCCGGGCGCTACAGTCAGTCCCGGGGCAGACGACTTGGGAACTGAAGCCAATCCCGGAGCCGTAAGGGATCTGGGCAGTGCAGCCAGTCCCGGGGCAGGCGACTTGGGAACTGAAGCCAGTCCCGGGGACGCGAGGGATCTGGGAACTGAAGCCAGTCACGGGGCGATGTTGCCGACCCCTGGACTACAAACCCTTGATCTGTCGCACCATCCTTTTTTTTTTTTTTTTTTTGGTTTATTTTATTAGAAGTTAATACAATACAAAACAATACAGTGGCACCTAATTTTAGGTGCCAACTATGTCATAACGTAATGCATTCTATGTACAACCTCTAGTTTTATGTTTTTGAAAAGGAGGTAAAAAATAAAAAATAAATTTAAAAAAAATAGAGAAAAGAGGAAAAATAAATAGTAGAAAATAGAAAAAAGTGAAGTGTGTATATAAGAAAAGAAAAAATAGAAAGTAGAAATAGTAGAAAAAGACCCTTAAAAAAGACATTTTCAAATCTTTGTTTGGAGATGTAAATCTATCCACGACCTGACCTGAAATCAGTAATCTTTATGGTACTGCTGCATCACATGATTCCAAAAAGTCGATGAAAGGGGACCAACTCCTTAAGAATTGGTCATATTTATCTATTAGGCGGAGTCTCATTTCTTCAAGGTGTGCTATGTGCATCATATTCCTAATCCACATTTTAATAGTTGGTATAGCTGTATTTTTCCAAAATTTAAGTATCAATTTCTTTCCAATTATTAACCCATAATTAAAGAATACTTTTTGGTCTTTGTTTAAATTGATATCTTCTAATATTATTCCAAATATAATCCATTCCATATTAGGTTCTATTCTTGACTTGAAGAGCTTTGTAAATATATCAAATATATCGCTCCAAAATGTATTCAACTTTGTACATCCTACAAATGTTATATTGGCATTTTGAAACAAACATTTATCGCATCTGGGAGAGACATTTGGGTAAAATTTATTCAACCTCGTTTTTGAATAATATAGTCTATGTAATAATTTAAATTAAATTAAATTATGTCTTGCATTAATGGAACAATTATGTGTATTCATCAGATACTTTTCCCATCTATCTTTCGGGATCTTTAGCATTAGTTCATGTTCCCAATCTTCTCTTAGTGCCTCTGTTGAGGGTAATTCTCTATTTAATATACTATTATAAAAATATGATATTAGTTTTTGTGAATCAGCCTTAATATTCATTGCTTCTTCTAAAGGGTCTAAAAATATAGTTTGAAATCTATGTATATATTTCTTCATAAAGTCACATATCTGTATATATTTAAAATATTGATTATCATTCAGTTTAAATTTTAATTTTAATTGTTGAAATAACAATTTGCCCAGTTCATACATATCTCCTACTTTCCTAATCCCCAATCTATCCCATTGTTTATATGTTTTGTCGATAAGAGATGGTTTGAATGCAGGATTATTCAGAATTGGGGTTAATACTGATAGATTATTTAATTTCAAGGATAATTTTATTTGTTTCCAAATTCTTATTGTATTGTGAATAATTGGGTTCTTCTTATATATTATACTATTCAATTTTATTGGTGAGAACAAGATCGTTCCTATATCGTACGGGAAACACTCCTCTTTTTCCATTCTTATCCACTCCGACTGGTGAGTTGAACTATCCAACCAGTACATTATGTTCTTAATATGCACTGCCCAGTAGTAATACGTAAAGTTAGGTAGTGATAAACCCCCAGCTTATTTAGGTTTACACAAATGCTTTCGTTGAATTCTGTGTGCTCTATAATCCCATATAAAATTAGTGATATTAGAATCTAGTTTTTTGAAAAAATATTTCGGAATATATATTGGGATCGCTTGAAACAAATATATTAATTGTGGTAATAAAGTCATTTTTATAGCATTAATTCTACCTATCAATGAGAGTGGGAGCGTTTTCCAAAATTTAATCATAACATTCAATTTATTTAATAGTGGCATAAAATTGGCACTAAATAATGATTTGTGTCTTCTCGTAATTTGAATACCTAAATACTTGAATTTTTCTGTTGCAATTTTGAAAGGGAATTTTAATAAGTGTCTCGCATCCTGTGGTTTTAAAGACATGATTTCGCTTGTATTCCAATTTATTCTATATCCTGAAAAAGAACCAAATTCCTCAATTAGCGTTAATAAGGTGGGAATACTCGTTTGTGTATTTGTAATATATAAAAGAATATCATCAGCATATAATGAAATTTTATTCTTTGTGTCCTTGGTATTATATCCGTGAATATTCGGATGATTTCTAATCCTTTCAGCCAGCGGTTCTATCATAAGGGCAAATAGCAATGGTGATAAGGCACAACCCTGCCTATTACCCCTTGATAAATAAAATTTTGAAGATAACATATTGTAAGTTAATATTCTTGCCGTAGGTTTATCATAAAGTAGTTTAACCCATCTAATAAAATTCTCTCCCGTATTTAATTTTTCGAGTACCTTATATAAATACTGCCATTCTACCTGATCAAATGCCTTCTCTGCATCCAGCATAACGACTGAAATATCTTCAATGTCCTCTTTGTGAGAGTACATTATATTGAAAAGCCTTCTCAAGTTATTAAATGATTGTCTTTTGGGTATAAATCCCGTTTGATCCGGGTTTACCAATTTATTAATATAATTATTCAGTCTTCTTGCTAGAATCTTTGCTAAAATTTTCTGATCCGTATTTAAAAGTGATATAGCTCTGTAAGAACCCGGTTCATCTAAATCTTTATCTTTTTTTGGTATAAGCGTTATTGTTGAAGCCAGTCACGGGGCGATGTTGCCGACCCCTGGACTACAAACCCTTGATCCTGTCGCACCATCCTTTGAAGATTACAGAGAGACGGTTTGTCAAGGACTCTCTTGAACTTCTACTGGGTCCACAGTAGAGAGCATGCTGACTGGCTGCATCGTGGCTTGGTTCGGCAACTTGAATGTCCAAGAGCGGAAAAGAATGCAGAATGTTTGACCACTGCCCAGTCCATCATCGGCTCTGGCCATCGAAGGGAGCTATTGCAGTCGCTGCCTCAAAAAGGCAGCCAGCATCATCAAAGACCCACACCATCCTGGCCACTCACTCATCTCTCCGTTGCCATCGGGAAGAAGGTACAGGAGCTTGAAATCTGGAACATCCAGGTTCAAGAACAGCTTCTTCCCCACAGCCATCAGGCTACTAAATACGACATCAAACAAGCTCGGAACAATAACAGTCTATTGCATTTTATCTGTTTATTTATCGTGTACATATATGGTCTATGGTAGATAGACACACTGAACTTTTATCCTGTTCTGTATTATGTTTACATATTCTGTTGTGCTGCAGCAAGCAAGAATTTCATTGTCCTATCTGGGACACATGACAATAAACTCTCGACTCTTGCCTTGACTCTTCTCAAAATTTAGCAACTTAAATTGGGGGTGTGTCTTCATTGCCGGGAAATACGGTAATTGAACCTTTTGTGCCACCAGTATCCCTCTCAACAATTGGATTGGTGGTTACTAACATGTACGTGAAAGGTTAAGTGCAGGACACCTGCACAGCATTTAAATAAAAATGCTGCAGGCCCTCATTTACTCAATTTTTTCTCTGAATTAGATGGCAAGGGGTTTCCTTTGGTTGAAACAACTGTTCAGTCTTTTTCCTCCAGGGTCAGGCAGTCCAAAATTTGAATGCACAGGATTAGGACAAGAGGGGAAGAATTTAGAGGAGAGGTTAAGGAGCACGTTTTTCCACAAAGGATGGTAGGTATATGGAACAAGCTGCTAGAAGAAATGATAGAGGTGAGTACAATTACAACATTTAAAAGGCATTCAGACAGATTCATGGATTGGAAAGGTTTATTGACTGAATGCAGGTAAATGGGACTAGCTGAGGAAGGCAACTTGTTTGGTATGGACATTTTGGGCCAAAGGGACTGTTTCCATGCTGTGTAACTCTAAGTCTCCATGACCAAGGCTGACCATTTCACAATGCACCACCGGTAGTCACAAGTTTGGTAAATCACATCTTATATAAAAACCCACAGCTTCTTACCATAAGTACACATATCATACAACTTAAATATAGTTCTGATGCTTTGATCTTTTTTTACAAAATTCTAATTACATTCTATCCTAATGTTGAACAGGTTATTCACAAAGAGTTAATAATTCAAAATCTTCTTTGAATTTCACAACATGCTCCTGCAATATGATGTTAGCTCAATGGTCTCCGGGAAAAATTGTTGCTATTTACCAAATGGTTTGGTGATCTAACACAAAGTCAGATAGATACTTGCAAATGAAAGCACATTTCAGTGCATTTCATGGTACTGCTACTCAACAACTGAACACAAGGCAAGGGGGAAATGGCAAGTTCAGAAGAATTCTTTGCTCAATGTACACTTTCTCCTCTGAAAATATTATGTAGGGTGTCGAGTACAGTTATAATAAGCATTTGTACCTAGAGCTGCACTGCTGGCTTCAGTGACAGACTGTTGGCATTTTATGAAAACCAAATTATTCAGTAGCAGGCAAAACTCCGCACGGGGGCTGATACAAAGCCCCCTGACCTTAGAAAAATTCTCTCCCCTGTGAATAGGCAGCTATTTTGAGCTGTCATAGGATGAGATTACCAGACAGTAGATAAGATTGAAGGATGTACTCAAAACCTTCATGAAGAGTAAAGAGTGCTTAATTGTCATATGCTCCAGAAATGTAATGACATTTTTAGTTTCTGCAGCTTCATAGACACAATAATGTAACACAACTAATAAATGTAATAAATTATCAGTAACACTCGGCAGCCAGACCATAATAGTACAAGCTGAAGAACAATGTGCAACCTATCTGACGTCCATAGTAGTTTGCTGCTGAGGTAAGGTCGCACCGTGTGGTGAACGTTCAAGCTCTGAAAGATCAAATAGCTGTTTGTGAACCTGGAGATAGCAGTTCCCAAGCTCCTGTACCTTCTTCCCAATGGTAGGAGTGTGATGAGAGTGTGGCCATCAGCGAGCTATTGGCCCTCTCCAAAATAGGACTGCTAATTGAGAATTAGGATTTTGCAGCAGCATGCATTTACTACCCAGATCTCGTCAGATCTAGAGGACCAAACATATTCACTGAGAGCTTCCAATCGATGAGACCTTACACAGTGCTAAGTCACACACATTGTAAGCAGGTCATAGAGGTTGATCCAAACTATTGACCAATCAAAATTATTATCAAAATCAGGTCAGAGGTCAACCCCCACTGGCAGATGAGTAAATCATGCCTTAAGGGGTTGTCCCACTTGGGCGACCTAATTGGCAAGTTTAGAAGAGTTTAGGAGAGTTCGAAAAAAATGTCATGTTGAAGACCTCCTTCGACTATGTAGAAGACCTCTTCGAATTCCTTCGACTATGTTGAAGACTAGCTTCGACTAACTTCGAGAAAATTGGACACCGAATAGCAGAGAGTGAAGACGACCTCCTTCGACCTCCCTTCGACTATGATGAAGACTATCTACAACTACCTTCGACTACCCTCGATTACCTACGACTAACATGCCGACCTACTACGACTAAACCTACAAGTAAAAAAAGTATCAATTTTTTTCCATGGCGACCTTTTTTTAAACTCCCGGGCATTTTTCAACATGTAGAAATATATGTAGAGATAGACCTAGCTGAGGCCTCGAGTAGACGGGTATTACTCTCGAGCATGAAGGAGAGTTACAAAGACCTCCTAGGACATCGTGTCGACCATGCTGCGAGTATGAGTAGAGGGCAAACTCGCCAGAACCCGGGGATTAGGTCGCCCAAGTGGGACAACCCCTTTAATCTGTCAAACTTGGGGAATGGTTCTGAATTCCCCCAATAATTAGGATAGTTCAAATAGTATTGAAAATAAAATCAACATTAATAATATTAAACACTATTTGAAAAAAGTAAATCTAGGTTTAGGTTTTTATTATTGTCACGTACATCAAGGTACAATGGTTTTGCATGGTATCCAATCATATCAGATAATATTATACAATCAAGCCAAACTCGTGCAAAAGGTAGAACAAAAGGAAAGAGTCAGTGCAGAATATAGTTCTCAGCATTGTAGTGCAACAGCTCCAGAGACAAAGTCTGTAATGAGGTAAGGAGAATTGGACTGTACCCAAGCTTATGGAAGGATTGTTCAGAAGCCTGATAACAGAGGGAAAGAAGCTGTTCCCAAATCTGGTGGGGCACGCATTCAAGCTTTTGTATCTTCCGTCCAACTGGAGCGGGGTAAAGGAATGACTGGGGTGGGGAAGGTTCTCATGTTGGCTGCTTTCCGTAGGTTGCATGAAGTGTAGATGGAGTCAATGGTGGGGTGTCTGGTCTGTGTGATGGACATCCCAATATTCTGGTCTTGGGAAGAACTGTTCCCAAATTAAACTGTGATACAACTCAACAGTGTGTTTTCGATGGCGCATATGTAGAAGTTTGAAAGAGTCATTGGAGTCTCCTGAGGAAATATAGGTGCTGTTGTACCAAGGTTCATCAGAGGCCCGAGAGCCGTTGGAGAGGTCGCAGAGGGAGGAGCTACACCCGAGCGGTAGGAGATAAAGTGGCGCGCGGGGCTTGCTTCTTACAGAGGACCGAGAGCCGTTAGAGCGGTCGCAGAGGGAGGAGGAGCCGGAATTTGCAACGTTCCAAGTTCCACTCGCACTTCAAAAACAAGTGGGCTTAAGGAAGCCGCTGATTGGTGGAAGCAGACAAGAGGGAGCAGCTGATTGGGAGTCAGATCCCTGCTGATTGTATTGTAGCAGTTTGTTTTTGTATTGTATTCTAGGTAAGGGGAGTATGAGGGCCAGGGCAGTTTACTGTTCTGGATGTCAGATGTGGGAAGTCATGGAGTCTGATAGCCCTCCAGACGTCCACATCTGCGCCAGGTGTATCGAGATGGGGCTCCTAAGGGACCGCATTAGGAACCCGGAGCAGCAGCTCGATGACCTCCGTCTGGTCAGGGAGAGCGAGGAAGTCATTGAGAGGAGTTACAGGGAGGTGGTCACTCCAAGACCACAGGAGGCAGGCAAGTGGATCACGGTTGGGAGAGGCAAGGGACACAGGCAGGGACTAGAGAGTACCCCGGTGGCTGTACACCTTGACAATAAGTACTCCTGTTTGAGCACTGTTATGGGGGACAGCCTACCTGGGGGTAGCGACAGCGGCCGGGCCTCCGGTACAGAGACCGGTCCTGTTGCTCAGAAGGGTAAGGAAAAGAAGAGGAGGGCAATACTAATAGGGGACTCTATAGTTAGGGGGTCAGACAGGCGATTCTGTGGATGCAGTCGGGAGACCCGGATGGTAGTTTGCCTCCCTGTTGCCAGGGTCTGTGATGTGTCTCAACGTGTCCAAGATATCCTGAAAGGGGAGGGAGGGGAGCCCGAGGTCGTGGTACACATAGGTACCAATGACATAGGTAAAAAAAGAGAAGAGGTCCTGAAAGGAGAATTTAGGGAGTTAGGAGGGGAGTTAAAGAGAAGGACAGCAAAGGTAACAATCTCGGGATTACTGCCTGTGCCACGCGACAGTGAGAGTAGGAATGGAGCGAGGTGGAGGATAAATGCGTGGCTGAAGGACTGGTGCAGAGGGCAGGGATTCAAATTTCTGGATCATTGGGACCTCTTTTGTGGAAGGTGCGACCTGTACAAAAAGGATGGGTTGCACTTGAACCTGAGGGGGACCGATATCCTGGCGGGGAGATCTGCAAAGGCTACTGGGGAGACTTTAAACTAGAATGGTTGGGGGGAGGGACTCAAATAGAGAAAGCTATTAGACAGTGTGTGAGGCAGAAGGCAGAGAAGGAAAGCACTCAGACCCAACATGTAGGGGGGAAAGAAGAAAACAATAATAAACAGAGAATAAGAGGTGGTGGGGTTCTTAAATGGGTGAGCAGAGAAACAGAGGGGTGTAAAATGCGGGCGGAAGCAGTAGGTAGCACGGTGAAAAGTAAAAGTGGCAGGCAGACAAATCCAGGGCAAAAATCAAAAAGGGCCACTTTTCAACATAATTGTATAAGGGGTAAGAGCATTGTAAAAACAAGCCTGAAGGCTTTGTGTCTCAATGCAAGGAGCATTCGTAATAAGGTGGATGAGTTGAACGTGCAGATAGCTATTAATGATTATGATATAGTTGGGATCACGGAGACATGGCTCCAGGGTGACCAAGGCTGGGAGCTGAACATCCAGGGATATTCAATATTCAGGAGGGATAGAGAGAAAGGAAAAGGAGGTGGGGTAGCGTTGCTGGTTAGAGAGGAGATTAACGCAGTGGAAAGGAAGGACATTAGCTTGGAGGATGTGGAATCGGTATGGGTACAGCTGCGAAACACTAAGGGGCAGAAAACGCTGGTGGGTGTTGTGTACAGGCCACCTAGCAGTAGTAGTGAAGTTGGGGTTGGCATCAAACAGGAAATTAAAAATGCGTGCAACAAAGGTAAAACAGTTATAATGGGTGACTTCAATCTACATATAGATTGGATGAATCAAATTGGCAGGGGTGCTGAGGAAGAGGATTTCTTGGAATGTATGCGGGATAGTTATCTAAACCAACATGTAGAGGAACCAACGAGAGAGCAGGCTATTCTAGACTGGGTATTGAGTAATGAGGAAGGGTTAGTTAGCAGTCTTGTTGTACGTGCCCCCTTGGGCAAGAGTGACCATAATATGGTTGAGTTCTTCATTAGGATGGAGAGTGACATTGTTAATTCAGAAACAACGGTTCTGAACTTAAAGAAAGGTAATTTTGAGGGTATGAGACGTGAATTGGCCAAGATTGACTGGCAATTAGTTCTAAAAGGGTTGACGGTGGATATGCAATGGAAGGCATTTAAAGACTGCATGGATGAACTACAAAAATTGTTCATCCCAGTTGGCAAAAGAATAAATCAGGGAAGGTAGTGCATCCGTGGATTACAAGGGAAATCAGGGATAGTATCAAAGCAAAAGATGATGCGTACAAATTAGCCAGAAAAAGCAGCATACCAGAGGACCGGGAGAAATTCAGAGACCAGCAGAGGAGGACAAAGGGCTTAATTAGGAAAGGGAAAATAGATTATGAAAGAAAACTGGCAGGGAACATAAAAACTGACTGCAAAAGTTTTTATAGATATGTGAAGAGAAAGAGATTAGTTAAAACAAATGTAGGTCCCTTGCAGTCAGAAACAGGTGAATTGATCATGGGGAACAAGGATATGGCGGACCAATTGAACAACTACTTTGGTTATGTCTTCACTAAGGAAGACATAAATAATCTGCCGGAAATAGCATGGGACCGCGGGTCAAAGGAGATGGAGGAACTGAGTGAAATCCAGGTTAGTCGGGAAGTGGTGTTGGGTAAATTGAATGGATTAAAGGCCGATAAATCACCAGGGCCAGATAGGCTGCATCCCAGAGTACTTAAGGAAGTAGCTCCAGAAATAGTGGATGCATTAGTGATAATTTTTCAAAACTCTTTAGATTCTGGAGTAGTTCCTGAGGATTGGAGGGTAGCAAACGTAACCCCACTTTTTAAGGAGGGAGAGAGAAAACGGGGAATTACAGACCAGCTAGTCTAACATCGGGGGTGGGGAAACTGCTAGAGTCAGTTATTAAAGATGGGATAGCAGCACATTTAGAAAGTGGTGAAATCATTGGACAAAGTCAGCATGGATTTACGAAAGGTAAATCATGTCTGACGAATCTTATAGAATTTTTCGAGGATGTAACTAGTAGAGTGGATAGGGGAGAACCAGTGGATGTGTTGTATCTGGACTTTCAGAAGGCTTTCGACAAGGTCCCACATAAGAGATTAGTATACAAACTTAAAGCACACGGTATTGGGGGTTCAGTATTGATGTGGATAGAGAACTGGCTGGCAAACAGGAAGCAAAGAGTAGGAGTAAACGGGTCCTTTTCACAATGGCAGGCAGTGACTAGTGGGGTACCGCAAGGCTCAGTGCTGGGACCCCAGCTATTTACAATTTATATTAATGATCTGGATGAGGGAATTGAAAGCAACATCTCCAAGTTTGCGGATGACACTAAGCTGGGGGGCAGTGTTAGCTGTGAGGAGGATGCTAGGAGACTGCAAGGTGACCTTGGATAGGCTGGGTGAGTGGGCAAATGTTTGGCAGATGCAGTATAATGTGGATAAATGTGAGGTTATCCACTTTGGTGGCAAAAACAGGAAAGCAGACTATTATCTAAATGGTGGCCGATTAGGAAAAGGGGAGATGCAGCGAGACCTGGGTGTCATGGTACACCAGTCATTGAAAGTAGGCATGCAGGTGCAGCAGGCAGTGAAGAAAGTGAATGGTATGTTAGCTTTCATAGCAAAAGGATTTGAGTATAGGAGCAGGGAGGTTCTACTGCAGTTGTACAGGGTCTTGGTGAGACACCTGGAGTATTGCGTACAGTTTTGGTCTCCAAATCTGAGGAAGGACATTATAGCCATAGAGGGAGTGCAGAGAAGGTTCACCAGACTGATTCCTGGGATGTCAGGACTTTCATATGAAGAAAGACTGGATAGACTTGGCTTATACTCGCTAGAATTTAGGAGCTTGAGAGGGGATCTTATAGAAACGTACAAAATTCTTATGGGGTTGGACAGGCTAGATGCAGGAAGATTGTTCCCGATGTTGGGGAAGTCCAGGACATGGGGTCACAGCTTAAGGATAAGGGGGAAATCCTTTAAGACCGAGATGAGAAAAAACGTTTTCACACAGAGAGTGGTGAATCTCTGGAACTCTCTGCCACAGAGGGTAGTTGAGGCCAGTTCATTGGCTATATTTAAGAGGGAGTTAGATGTGGCCCTTGTGGCTAAAGGGATCAGGGGGTATGGAGAGAAGGCAGGTACGGGATACTGAGTTGGATGATCAGCCATGATCATATTGAATGGCGGTGCAGGCTCGAAGGGCCGAATGGTCTACTCCTGCACCTATTTTCTATGTATCTAAGGTTATCTCTTCAGTGGTTGATCCTTGACAGATCGTTGGTAATATTTGCGCCAACGAACTTAAAGCTCTCAACTATTTCCACTTCGTAACTATTGACGCTTATCGGAGCAAGTACTTCACTGCGCTTCCACAACCAGCTCCTTCGTAAAAGCACAATGTCTCACCTGCCATAAAATCTGAGCAAATTTCTCCACGAGAAGGATCTCGGAAATTTGCACTGTACTATCGGACTCCATATGGAATGTATGTGTGCAACAGATCAATCGAATAGGACGGCACAGGAATGCAGCTGTGGAGACTCTGCCTCACAGCTTCAAAGACCCGCGGGCAATCCTTATCTCAGATGCTGTCTGTGTGGAGTTTGCAAGTCCTCCCTCTGACTGTGTGGATTTCCCCCAGGTGCTCCGGTTTCCTCTGACATTCTAAAGATGTGTGGTTTAGTGGTTTAAAGGACCATTATAAATTGCATCTCGTGTGTAGACGAGTGGTAGATTCTAGGGAGAGTTGATGAAATTGAGTATAAAATGGGATTAAAGTAGGATTAGTGTAAAAATGGGTGGTTGATGGTGAAATGGGTGATTGATGGTGGTTGGTGCTCGAGGGCAAATGCGCACCTTGGTCGGCATGACGAGTTGGGCGAAAGACCAGTTTCCATGCGGTATGACTATGACTGGCAGCAGGAATGTGCTCCTAAAATTGGGACTTCTGTATTTTGATGCAACTGTGGCCAAGCCTCAAATTTAATAGCATTTACCAGCAACATTTTTAAAATTATGAGTCAAATCATTCAGCACATGAATGTGAACATTCAGCCATTGTGAACATTACCAAACAGTTTTTGGAGAGGTGAAATGCCATGTCTGTAGCCAGTGAATTAACTGGCCCATGCAAGTCTACCTCATGAAGGAAACTGAAAGTGCCAAGAACCTTGTTTGAAAGCAAAGACAGTTGCATCTGTAGATTATGAAAAGCAGCTAAGGATGATGAAATGGGTACGTAATTACCGGGCACGTAAAAAATTAGAGCCAGTAGTTAAAAAGTAATTGCTAATTTTAAATGGCTGGATTTAAAGTTAAAGTTCTTAACCAAAGAATTTTAATTATCAAGTTGTTAATTTAACAATGTACCTGTTGAGATGCTGAGAATTTTATAATTCTTTTAGAAAAGAAAACCTGCTGTCCTTACCTGATCTATATAAAATTTGAGACTTACACCAATGTGACCAATTCACAGTTCACTCAAAAGCAATTCCAAATGAACCTTTATTGGCTGCACTGCCAGCAACACACACATCTTGGGAATGAACCAGACACTTACCTGGGAGTTAACTTTGCATCTTCCAATAATTTCTTGAAATCCTCCTTTGATAGCTGCAGCTTGTTTTTCTTTTCTTTCCGCTCTTCTTCAGCTCTAGTTTTCACATACTGATCAAAAACCTGTTGCATCACAGAAGAATGCATTTTAAAACAGAACTTGAAGAAATACCCATTAAATACTGGTGCCAATCAGGAGAGACACCTCTATTCCCTTGCTCGTACTATTGGTAGATAGAGATTCAGTATCTTCACATTTCATTAAATTTGTTGGCCAATGATGAGCAGATTTAAAGAATAAAATACAACTAAACCTGGACTATAAAACGAGACCACCCCTCGACAGATAATTGTT
Source organism: Malacoraja senta (assembly GCA_038087875.1). Classification (NCBI taxonomy): domain Eukaryota; kingdom Metazoa; phylum Chordata; class Chondrichthyes; order Rajiformes; family Rajidae; genus Malacoraja; species Malacoraja senta. Next base: position 25,637 of record JAXLNO010003677.1, read on the forward strand.
AAACTCGTAATATCTGCAATTTGAAATTGAGCATTTTCATTTTTAGTCGCTGCAAATACAGCTTACATTCTAATGATATAATTACAGCAGTAAAACAGCTGAAAATACTTCACTGGATGGCAGAGAGGATCAAGGACCACGGATAATGATTTGACAGCTGAAAGGGTGACCGATGTAACTGATGATAGTAATTTGATGCAAGCAGACCATCAGCAAGAACTGATGTAGGAGCAGTCATGTTCTTATCAAATAAATCCTTCAGCAAAGACCATAGATGTTCATCTGTTAAGAATTTGAAAGCAAGGTCCTAAAAGAGAGATTCCTTCATTTCACCCACGTGGGGAGGAGGAGGGGGAGGGGAGAATGGAAGAGGAACCATTGGGACTACATTGAGTACTTTTGTAACTTTGTCGACGCATTATACATGGTGACTCTTTGCATACTTTGAGAATTGCATGCAAAAGAAATAATTTCACTGCTCCAAGTACATACGACAATAAAGTATCAGCATCATCAGATCTTTGTCTCTACCTTTCCTTTTGTGTATTTTTTTGCCAAATATTGTTAATCTGTTTTTTCTGATTCTTGACTCTCCTGTAATATATTTTACTTCTCCTCTGCACAAGCACTTCATGACGTTGAACAGCTATAAATTCACCTCTTAAATTTATTTAATCATTATATATAAAGTTATAAAGTGAACTAATGGGAAATTTAAATAAAAGTACGACCACGTTCCATCGTAATCCTTCCTGCCGTTTCTTTCAATCTCAGGCCTCGTTCGAAGACCATCAAAAATTCTTGGTATAGCAGGATCCAACTCTGCAAGTGAGGTATTTGTTGGGCGTTTGGAGGTCCAATGAATGCCACAGAACTTGGTATGAGCGACCGATTCAGTCTTTTGAATTGGGTTACTGACATGATGGGAACAGGCATGTGCACTTTAACGGTTTTTAAATTATTTGCAAATGCTTTTATTACATATATATTAAAGTTTTTATTTAAAGTTTTTTTTTAATTAAAGCCTTTTTAAATGACAAACCTTTGAACTGTCAGAGATTATCAGGGAGATAGGGATGGAAGTCCTAGGAAATGGTGTCTGACATTTAGATGGTGTTTACCACACCTGCTACACATGAAATGTGACCCATCAAGGTTTTAGAGAATTACCAATACTTGTCAAATTGAATCACAGCAAAATCAAGCCATGTATTTTAAGGAAGTGGGGCAGAATGCAGCGGAAGAATGAATTTACAAAGAATTCCTACAGGTCACTGATATTTTTCTGCTTCAGCATTTTAATAGGAGCTATGTGCAGATAATTTCCTCTAACCCAACAACGTAATTTTGTTTACCTGTTTTCTCTCCTTTGGATTGAGGAGGAGATATCTCGGATCAAATACAATCTTGTGAAGTTCCTTCTCCCATGTAGAAAATGCTGAGACCTAAAAGAGAGAAATCAAATAACAACTAAGCTAAATCCATCCAAATCCACTGAAGTGCTGGAGATTGGCAAAGTCGCCATTTGTGAACAAGACCTCAATGCTAATACAAATTTGACATTTCTACTGCCATACAAATCCTTTACTAACCATGACATTATCATGCTCCACTGAAAGTCCAAGTGGTGCAAGTAACAAAGCACATACCAAAACACCATTCTCCAACTTTAATTTTGTTTTACATTAATTGATTTTACTCAGTACAGCATCTGGGAGTCTTTTATTACTCATGGTATTGTCAGGGTGAATTTTCAAAAAGGAAACAGCGATGGCTTATGCTCTCTTTCCCTGTACCACTGCTGAAAATTATGGTCAAGTCAACCCAGGTCCAGTGTCAAGATTGTCAAATATCATCTCTATGGTCAAATAACCTACTAACGCTCACCTTCAAGGTTTAGATAAATGAAACACCAGAGTATTGCATGTGCCTGTGCAATAATATTCCACAAAAGTCAGGAAAAACGAACAAGGGGTGAATATTGGCTTTGTTTCCTTTTCCTTCTGGTGATCAAACAAGCAAATCTATATGAAGATCCATCCCTACCATCCACGGGAAATTACTGCATAAGACATCTCTATTCAAAATGACAAAAAACAGCAGGATGCTGACAATTCTTCCACTAATTAGCCTTCAATACCACTAAACAATTAAGAAATCAGACATCCAGTTTCTCATTAAAAGATCCACCACCGGGTGACATTTAAGATGACTGCAGCAGGAGTTCCTACAAAACCAAAGCCTTGAACTTTTTTTCTTTTGATTGCAACCACTATTAATTTAGATTCCATGGCATAATAAAATTAAGGTTATTTTTCAGATGCAGAAGTATCTGAAGTTCAAGTTTTACTGTGGAACACGTTAAATGGAAGATGTTAGAAAAAATGATATTGGACAGAAGGAGTTACTATATTAACGTAAAATGTGGCATGAGGCAAAAGTAGCAATGTCGCATGTGTAACATCTGAAAATAGATTATTAGACTTATGTTGTAACATTAAAAATAAAAAAATCTTGTTTGATTAAAAATTATTTTAAGAGTATGCAGGTATGCATGACTGCTGAGCAGGATAACTGGGAGAGAAGACGAGGCTAAACTTTAAAATACTGAGAGACTTGAAATACAGACAACTGTCCTGTTAGTTAACCTCAGATAAGGAAGCCTTTTTACTGATTACTGGCACAAATGCTTGTCCACACAGACTAAAAGGCACAAAATGTCATTAAGCCAAACACATCGGTCAGATTATTTGCCTCTTACAAAGTAGATTATTGAATGAAATTTTAATTAAGAAGGTTGAATTGTCAACTTGAGTCTAATCTCTTTTCAATCCCATGGGAGGGGGGCAAGCCATGGTCAGGCTAGGATGCAACTTTGAGACTTAACCACAGTTAACGTTGCTGCCAAATATTGCTTTATTTCACTGTTCATAATTATTGTTTTAATAATAGCATGCATTATCTTTCCTGTTACCAAACAGATTTTGTTGTTAAAACACTAGCAAAGTAATCAGATTTACAGAAGGTAAAGCAAAAATTATTAAGCATGATTATGACTCGGCCTGTATACCTTGGAAGGTCAACCTTCCAGTATTCAGATTTATGTCTGATCACATGGAATACCATTGTACTGATCCCCAATTCAGTCACATGGTTGTTGCAATCTCAGATGAAGATAATACTTGAAATGTTAAATTGGCTTCAACCAAAGGCTAAATAATGGTTACATGAAGAGCACTTAGCTGCCCCATTGTTATGCAATGTTCCTACAGTTAAGCAATGCTAGGCCAGAGGAGGATTAAATTGCAGAGCTATAAACAATGAAGTCTCCAGTCACTCATATTAATCAACTTTTTAAAAAGGTATTCTCATTGATGATTTTATTCATGTGGATGGGGGAGGAGGAAAGCAGCAGGGAGTGTAATTAATTTAAATTACCTACCTCCTAGGATCAACATATTTATTCAAATGGCATACAGAGCAGGAAATGAGCTCATCTCATTAGGAAAATCACATGCTGAGTATGGGCATGTAAACATCACCATGACATCTGAAGAAGGGTCTCGACCCGAAACGTCACTCATTCCTTCTCTCCCGAGATGCTGCCTGTCCCGCTGAGTTACTCCAGCTTTTTGTGTCTATCTTCAGTTTAAATCAGCATCTGCAGTTCCTTCTTACACACCATGACATTACAGACCTGTTTAGTCTCCCTTCTACAAGTGCAAAGACCAGTGGTATTTCATCCTTATTTTGATTTGAAGCTGATTATCTACCACTAACTCCTTCAAACCTATGGACGTCCTTGATCTGTGAGAATGGATGGGAGACACACTGTTGTTCGATCCAATGCTCATTAGCAAAACAAGGTCTACATAATGCCAACTCCTCTATTCACCAAGATTATAAATAGACACACCGAAAAAGAGTCTTTAATATGTAAAATCTCAAGGTACAAGGCGAGAAAAAAGGGAGAGCATTAAAATGTCTCTGTGGAGGGAGATTCAATGAGAGCCAAAAGATTTAACCTTTTGCGGAACATGAAACAGTCATTATTTTGTTCTACTCGGGCACTCTTTATCACCTGTTTTCCCCCCCAATTACTTCAATGGGCATATCTACACTACCTCCTGATCTCACTTTAAACGTGCACGTTTCATGAGCTTTGATGTCACCTTCCACTGTGCTCTCACTTTCACATGGGGCAATTCCTTCCTTTCTCACCTTTTCTACCCAGTTCACAGATTATGTTAGCAACCAATCATGGTTAACAAAGGTTCTCAACTGTACTCCCAAACCAAGGGAATGTTTTCCACTTTCCAACCCTACCAGCCTCCACATTCAGTTGTCCATGGTCCATAATTTTCTGCTGCATTTAATGTGATTCCACGACAGACATCACCAACCGCCCCCCCCCACCCACCCCCTTGCAGTATTCTAAAGGAACTGCTATCTCCATAACACTGGTTCCAATGTAACTGCAGGATTTGTAATACCAGCCCTTTAAACTCTTCACTTCTCACCACCCGTCAGCTCAAGCATTCTTTCCAAATAGAAATTAATTTGCAGCTCTTGCAATTTAGACAAGTGCAGTGGGTGCAGTAAATGCAAATCGGGTGGAACATCCACATTCCATCAGCAAAGGTATCCTGAACTTTTATATGTCGCTTTGAATTCTCTATCCCACTCTGACCACCGTTTTTGGCACCAAACATTTCTTATGAAGATTATAAAAGTGTTTGCTTTCAAACCATTCCCCTTTCTGACGACACTTTCCAGGACAGCCCTTTTAACTCTTCACTTGTCACCATTCTTTTTCTCTTCCCACAGATGCAACCTGACCGGCTGAGAATTCCCAGTATTCTGTTTTGAACTTCCGCAGCATTTCATCTTCCAACTTAACACATTACAGACCTCGGGTGAATTCAAGAAATATAGACAACCAGCCATTCCAGCTACAGAAAGAACTGAATACTTCCGATGACAACTCATGGACTTGAAAAGTTAACTTTGCCTCTTGAGAGATGCTTCCAACATTCTCTGCTGTTACTTCAGATTTCTGCCATCAACTAAGTTTCACTTCTCCAGTCCATATCTCAGTTCCAGCACGGTTTAATTTTTTTTCCTCCTCCTTTTCTCATATATCTCCAACTTTAGTTTTCCTCAGGGAGATTAAAATGCCTCTAACTAGCACGAACATTTAGTTTCCCCTGGTCACCACTCCAGCTCCAATATTTTCAATATTCTCTTTAATTCTCATCTTTCTTTGGAAGTTAAACCACGTTTGCCTTCTACAGTTTCTTTGCTCAGATTACAACATGGTTCCATCACGGAGAACCGGTTATAACCCAACAGCTCACAAGACGGAAACGTGGCTTCCTGGCAATATAATTAAATAAAAACAAGACGTCAGTTAAGAGCAATGTACACTTAAATCAGGCTATGCAACTCAACTAATGGGATATTACCTCAAATGGAGCTGCCATACAACATAAGATGCCGGCAGCCCCACAGCATCTCGCAAATACATGCCACCAGTCCCCCAAATTATCATATGTACTGGCTTTACATAAATCAGGCGTTGTAACCTGGCATGGACCTGTACTGATGAAAGGTCAATGAGCTAAAGTAATAACATTTTTTATGTCTACAGGTTGCTGCCTGATCTGCTGGGTATTTTCAGATTTTGTAGGTTATGTCGCTCTTCTAGGGAGATGCTAACTGCATTTCGTTGTCTCTGTACTATACACTGCACAATGACAATAAACTTGAATCTGAATTATTCCAGATTTCCAGAATCTGCTTACTGACTAGTATGCAGTTTAATCTTTTATATTTATCAGATCAAGAATATCAAAACTAGTATCAAGTGATGTGGTGCAACTACGAATGGATCATTAAAAAAATTCTCAAGCCAATGTTGTGCCGAAAAAAGCACCAGCATCAATGATATTCAAATAATGGTCAGCAAATGTGAGAAGACTGCTTCCAATAGCAGCTGCATGTTCTACTAAACTGGACCACATTGAGATACACAAGCAGTGGCTTTGAAAAGGCATTACACAATTTTTACAGTGTAATTGTCGAGCACCTTGCCTGCAGGATTTAGGTTTAGCTAGGCTTTGATACCCATCCACCTTATGTCATTCCACCACAAGAACTAAATGACTGTCGGAATTGTTTCAATAGCCACACAATACCTTCAGACTCTGTTTCCACCATTTGGATGCTTGCAATGTTCTAGCTCTAATTTGCATGGCAGTGCATATATAGCAGGATTACATCCTGACCTGTTTGGAACTGGAAAGCGACCTTGGATAAAAATTCTGGGTGATTCCTAAGGTATGCCTTGTAAGAAAACCAAATCAAACAGTTAATTTGCAATCAGAGCTGTCAGCTCATCAGCACCAAAGGCATTTTTTTGTGCAGGAGTAAACTCAATCATAAAATCATAGATAGCAATTAACGTGGATATAAAATGGTTTGAAGGTCCAAATAATCACATATCATGAACAATTTGTATAAAATGGTAAACAGAGTTATTCTTAACCAAAAAAAGAGCAGAAAAGATTGAAACAACCAGTGTTTAAATACATTTAATAAATACATTTGGAATAAACAGCCGGTACTAGTATTATGCAACAAAAAAAAAACAGCAGCCTGAAGAAGATTCCCCTCCTGAAACGTTGTCCATTTCCTTCCACACATGCTGCCGAGCCCACTGAGTTCCTCCAGCAATTTGTTTTTTGCTTAAGATTCCAGAAACAGAATCTCATGTGCCTTTGTCTTCACAAAACTACTTAATTTGCCAAAATAAAACATTGAGGGAAGGAAATCCTGCACCTTTACATGATCTGAACTAAATATAACTGCAAATCAAAGGTTAAATCGTAGAAAAAGCCTCAGAAAAAGCTGAGCTGAGCTCGACACTCAGGTACAAAACATCACCATTCCTTCCAATATCCACATTCCATAAATGAATGTATCAAAACAAAAATGTTCACCGAGACTTATTTTGGAGTATGTGGGATTTCACATCTGGCAGAATGGGTCATTGGGAGGGAAATGTCTAACTTTACAACATGGGAATTGAGTATTTTTGCCCAAACTCTGGTCAAAATTATCCCAAAATACGCAAGACATTATTGTATCACAAAAATAGGCTCGTGAAACAATCAGCCCAAATGTCACTTGGCATCTGATAAACAATCACCATCAAACACAGAAGAAAAACAAATTTCACCACTAATTAAAAGACAAATCTAATTAGCAATCACGGCAACACAAAGGCACGTTAATCTAAAGTTTAAAATTCTTTAGTTGTCAGGCCTTGCATACAAATGGAGAATCTACATTGGTGCTTACCCCTCTCTCAAGCAGCATATCCCTGAACTGTTTCATGCGAGACTCCAGTGGAACTATTGCCCTCTCCCGGGCTGCCTTGATCTCAGCTTCCATAGCTGCCTCCTTCTCAGACTCTGGATCTTTGAGATCATCCTTCCTGTATTAAAAAATATATAAAATATACTCACTTTACCACTCACTAAAACAGAATTTTTTTTGTACGTGATAAAATAGTGCTCATTTTGATATGCTGGAGAAGAGATTGATGATAAATATATCTGCACTCAAGCTTAAATTAGTGATATGAAGAAGTAACGGGCTGGTTTTGGAACATTTCCCTGGCTGAGAAATCCAGATCAAGGGGTGGGGGTTAGTCTCAAAAGGCAGATAAGCCACTTAGGACTGAAGGACCCGAGATCTGATTACTTGGCAGTGGTGAATCTTTGGCATTCTATTTCAAAGGGCTGTGAAGGATTAATTATTAATTTTCACTCAAAACAAAGATAGATGCCAGGATACAAGAGGAATCAAGGGCTTGATGAGCCAAATAGCCTACCCCTGCTCCAATTTATATTCATATGAACAGATGTTTAAAATGACATGCAGTTACATTGAAATAACCAAAATAAACTGTATTCTAAAAATAAATTGAGTAACAGCTGACTTCACAACTTCACCTTGTAGAACTTCACAAAGAGTACAACGTGTTTTTCAAGCTTCACTTACTTTCGCTTCTTTGCTTTAATTGGTTCATCATCATATTCATCCTCCAGAGGTTCCGATTCCTCTCTCACTATATAAAAAAGGCAATGTTTCAGATCGAACAAAACTCTTTTTTTTCATTTATACAACTCAATTTTATTTGTTCAACATTTATTTTCAAATATTTTCTTGGGTAAATTGATTCATTTTCAACTTGAAGCAAATTCAACACCATTAAATTTACATGTCTTCAGACACAGATGCATGAACTTGCATGTTAAAAGCAAAAAAAAAACACCAATGAATGGGAGTGCTAGAAAAGAGTCAACTTACCAACTGTTGTGAAAAATGCTGCTTTATTTAAATATTTAAACTTTTAAAATAATCAATTCAAATCAACACTTGGACCAATCATGCTAGGCTGTTTTCTTTCCAGAATGATACCCAGTGACCAATCAGCAAAATTCACACATGCAAGTTCACCAAATTCACACATGCAAAAACCACATACTTGAGCGAGCACATTCACTCCAACACATTTTCAAGCACACTGCAACTTTGGGGAACACTCGTCCATTGTTCGTCCAAGCATCAAAGATTGGAAATAACAACTGTTATATCATCAGAAATAATGCTGCAGCTACAAATTACAACAATAACTAGGATCTCTCACCAAGTTTCTTCTCACTGTCAAAAGACTTTTTGTGAGGAGGTTCCTGGATAATTTTGTCAACGTCTGCTCTTCCAACCAGTTCATCTGGCCTATCCCACATTGACAGACGGGTTGTTGGGTTGTAATAAAATACGCGCTCATCGCCAGTCCACACAACACACCTAAAATTAAAATCAAATGTTTCATTGAGTATTACTTTTGTCTGTCTTTGGGTGGATCAACTCTTTTTTAAAAACTGACAAACTAAGACAAAGATGGAGACCAAAATGCCAAGAAATCAAAAGGCAAGAAAGTGAAGTACTTCAAGGAACCACGAGCAGACAAAAATATTGTGGTTTATAAACATGACAATTATGAGGTGGACAAATGACTTGGGTAAATAGTTCCAAAGTTTTGAAGTTCTTGAAAACAAAGTTGGAATCTAAGACAAAGGAAAACCTACAGCAATACAGTGAAGCACATAGAATGGTCTTGGTCAATAGGTGAATCTAAGGTTGAGGATTGGGTGTGACATGAATTTAAAAAAAGCAAGACAAATTACAATACAGTAGAGAGAAACCAAAACCTGAAGGTGAGAAAAGGACATCACATCAGCAAGGCCAAGTTCAAAGTTGCTCCTTAGAGTGCATTTCGGGCAGGTTGAAACTAAAATCCTTAATAGGAATTTAATAATTTAAGCCAGCAGCAGGTCATTGCTGTAAAGAAAATCTCTAGCATCACTCATTGAGGCAGGGCTATATGTTTTCACATTCTTTGAGCACTGAATATAACATAGCTAGATACTGAGATAGGCAGTTGTGCAATATGGTCAGACTTCTCTCCTATTTTCCCTGCTTCTCCAGTAACGAGAGATAAATTTACCGATTCATGGAGCAGATAATCAAGTATTCGACTGTTTCATCTGTTTTAAATTTTGAAAACCAAACCATGAATTTAGTATTTGAGTAATAAACAACTAATGCCCTTCAAGCATACAAAAGAATGCAAGTACAAATTTGACTTCACCAGAAGGAAATGTCACTTTACTGACCATCACGTCTTGTTATTTCATGTGTGATATTTTCAGATTTAAGAAACCTCACACTAATTTGATGGAGCAGTATGAATGACATTCATTGCAAGGAAACCAAATGCCATTGAGGTAGAAGGTAGACACAAAATGCTGGAGTAACTCAGCGGGACAGGCAGCATCTCTGGAGAGAAGGAATGGGTGACGTTTCGGACCGAGACCCTTCTTCAGTTAGAGTTACACAGCATGGTAACAGGCCCTTCATCCCAACTTGTTCTTGCCAACCAAGATGCCTTCCTGAGTTAGTTCATTTTAACCCACATTCTTCTAAAACAATGACCTTTGGAAGGTTGTAATAGTAACAGATCTACCACTTTGTCTGGCAGCTTGTTCCACACACCCACCATCGCACATGTGAAACATTCTGCATGTCGGGTTCCCTTTAAATCTTTCCCCAGTCACCTTAAACCAAGGGTTCCCAACCTGGGATAAATTTACCCCCAGAGGGTAAATTTCACCTACCCAGGAAAGAAATTTGTTGATTCTGGATTTGTACATAGTTTTTCTCATTGACTGACTGTGTTCCGTTCTGGTACTTGTTCATCATTAGTTGTTCATAAATAAGTGAAATAACATTGTTATGTGCTATTAAAGTTGCCATGGGTAAACAGAACGAAAAAGGTTGGGAGCCCCTGCCTTAAACCAATAACCTCTTGTTTTAGACATCCCCACTCTGGACATCTAGATCTACTTTATCTATACCCTTCATGATTTTGTAAACATCTGTAAGCTCACTCCTCAGTCTTCACTCCAAGAAAAGCAAATCAGGCTTATCCAGTTTCTCATTATAGTCCCATCAAAATGCACGTAAATCTTATTTGTACCCTCTTGTGGAGGTTTGCAGAGAATTGCTGGCGAGTTTGTTAGAAACTGCTGACGTTTCGGGTCGAGAGATGCTGTCTGGTCCGCCGAGTTACTCCAGCTTTTCATGTCAATCTTCGGTAATGAGGTAAAGCCAACCAGCCCCCTTGGAGCAGGACCAATAAGGATGAAACACAGCTCAATTTAATAGGGAAGAGAGGGAATCAGATAGTCAAATGAAGTATGTGGATAAAGTAAAATTGTACATTAGCAAAGATTGATTCGTCTTGATAGCTTATTCTCCTCTTGTCTGAACCTGTAACTGTTAGCTGTGAATAAAGAAGCCTTGCCAACCTATCACTGGTTTCCAAACATCCTTGAAGTAGAGGTTCTCACAACTCTCTAGGTTAATCACATCTTTCCTATGGTATTGAGTAGAACTGCACAGAATATCCCATGTGTGGTCTCACCAACATCCTATACAGATGTAACATGACATGCCAACTTTTGTACTTGTGCCCCATCTGATGAAGGTAAGCACTCCATTCTGTTTTTTTCATTACTTAACGTGTCTCAGGGATTCTTCTGCTTCTGTCGTATGTCTTTTAGACCTGCAGCTCCGTTGAGGCGAGCCAGGCCAACGTGTTATCGTCCAGGTCAATCAGACCGCGTTCACCATTCGGTGGCCGGTGTTTGGGGCAACTGGTGACTATGTGCTCCACTGTCTGTGTTGGGTCCCCACACTCGCAGGAGGCGCTGTCCACGAGGCCCCACCTCTTCATCGCTACTCCATAGCGTCCAATGCCTGTCCTCAAGCGGTTGAGGGCTGTCCACTACTTTCGGGGCAGGTCCTGGCCAGGGACGTCCATGGGGTCATCGATGTAATGGTGTAGCCTAGATGGTTCCGCTGACTTCCACTGGTCTCTCCATCTCGTCTTGACCCAGGCGGCCTTAGAAGCGTCAGCCGGTGTTGTGCAGAGCAGCTCTTGGGCTTGCATGGCAAAGGGGTGCCGTGACTTGAGGCGCACTCGTCGTGGTGTCTCTGTGACGATCTGATGGAGGTGGGATTCACTGGTCTGTGCCTTTCGAGAGAGGGCCAGCGTGGCTGCTTCTCGTCTGATGTTGGCTGGGGCAAGGCCAGCGAGGACGGGCAGTTGGTTTACTGGGGTGGCTTGTAGGCATCCAGAGACAGTCCGCAGGGCGCTGTTGAGGGCAGCATCCAGCTTCTTGGCGTGAGGGCTACGGCAGCAGTACTCGGCGGCTGAGAACACCAGGGCCACTGTGGACATACGCAGTGTCTTCGTCGTGGCTCCCCATGTGGTGCCGGCTAGGTGGCGTATCAGTGCGCCACGGGCGCTTGTCTTTGCCTTGGCACCTTCCAGGTGTTGTTTGAATGACAACGTTCTGTCGAGCTTCACACCGAGGTACGTGGGGACGGGCTGGGACCATAACCAGGCGTTATCCAGGGATAACCGGGCGTTATCTTAGGGATTAGCTGTGGGTTCTTTATTGTTTGTCATATTATAACAAATTGGACGAGAAGGTACTTATGCACCTGTACCCTGGGATAACTCTGTTGTACAATTCCCAGGGCCCTGTCCATTCATGTGCACCTCCAAATTGGCTCGTTCACCCTGGATCCTAACTGATCTAACTGTACGGACCATTCTACCAAGATCTTGTCAAATCCCTTGCTAAAGACCATATGGACTATGGACAATGCACTGCACTCAACTATTCTTTTACTCATCTCTCCAAAATACTCAATTACATTTATGATACAGGATTTTCCATGCACAAGATCATGCTACCTATCCCTAATCAGTCCTTGTCCTTCCAAATGCAACCCTCAGAATACCACCCAGTAACATTCTCACCACTGATGTTAGACTCATAAGTTTGTACCCTTGTAGCCTGTCCTTGCAGCCTTTTTTAAAATAATGGCAGGACATTGGTCACCCTCCAATTTCCTGGTACCTCATCCATTGCCAAGGAAGATAGAAAATTGTCTGCCAGGGTCCCAGCAATTTAATTTCTTGCTTCCCACAACAGCCTCAGTCAGGTCACAGGGATATAGCCACCTGTTTCAAAACTATGCAATAATACATTTCAAAATTGATTATTAGGGTCAAATCATCCCCTGTCCATGAAATAACGAACAGATGGAATTTATTATTATTATTTTTTTAACTTGTGATCTCTGTCGCTGGCAAGGACAGCATTTGACTTTGAATCATGTCTCTGGAACATCAATCAATTCAGAAATTCATTTACCATAGTGGATAGTTTTAACCTAATTTGTTGATAGATGAATGGTTTAATAAACATATCTGCACCACATACCATGGTGTGCCAGGAACAGGGGTAGTAGCCACGGGTTTAGCTTTTTGTGCAGCCTTTTCTTCTTCAGTCAATATCTCCTCCTTTGGCTCCTAAAGAAATTTGAACAGACCGCTGAGTTATAAAGATTTATTGATCAATACTGCAGGACTCGTCTAAGCTCTTTATCTTACTGTGCAGGTCAAGTATGTATCATGGAGTTTTGTTTCCAGGTTGCAACAATAAAATGAGTATACTTACTAACAGATCCCTTGCAAGCTGAAAATATCACCAGCATACTCCAAACCTCAAATTTTCTCAACGTGGTTGAAGCACTGAATGCAATTCCTCCAAATCTCTAGCAGGACATAATTCAGCAAGGACAAAGCTGTGCGCTAAAATTTTAATTGCATGTAGGAGTTAAATGGACATTGATGAATGCCATTCTTGCACCATGCCCATAGTAAAATACACTAAACAATACAGATCTCCCTCGTAACAAACAATCTATAGGGGGAAAACACATTTTGTGACATCAAATAATGTAACTGATCAACAAAAGATTCAAAACATGAAAAAAAAACCAGAAATAGGACAATGACTTGCAAATTATGCCTTCTAGAAATTCAGAAATAATTTTTCCTTCAAGGAATTCCTTGGATTTGGGCATCTCCAGCAATTCAGTATTTACAATCCATTCTCAAGAGAGAGGTTTGGTTAATTTTAAGTCAAATTCCAATCTTGCCTCAATAAAACTTCAAATTCCCAGATTATCATTTGTCTATGAGATTGGAACGCTGGATTACAAGTCCACAATTCTAGGAGTAATACTATTTTATACATATGGCACATTTAATAACTAATAAATGAAGACAGAACCCTGTGTTTGCATGATTTTAATCAAGAGTAGAGCTGCCCAGAATTTAACTCTAATATGAGCAAGCATATCCCAACCCAAGAAATGGTGCTGCAACTGTGCCGACAGTTGGAGAAATAGAATGTGAACAAGAAAAATTAAATAAGAAATAACCTCTGTACTTAATTAAGAGACAGATATCTTGTTTTGTCTTGAATGGAGCCATGCAGGCTATCTGCACACTTTCCACAAACCTCTTTCTTCTCTTTCGGAGGCTCTTCTTTAGCCTCTTCCACCTCCATTTCCATTGGCTCAGGTTCTGCTGGCTCTTTGTTCAGCTCTTTCGGCTTCTCCACTTCTTTCTCCACTAGACAGAAAATAATGTAGGCACTCAGCAATTTGCAGATGTCCCTTGATCATGCAACTGTTAACCATTAAAACATGAAACTAATTTTGTTTTCTTTAGATAAAACACTGAAGACTACACTCAGTGTGATGGAGAGCGCAACAGTGGAGACACTGCAATAGTTATTTGTATGTTTAATGATTAGCATGATCCAATAATGACTCCAAAGCTGAGCAGCTGAAGATAGCACCCACTTTAGGAAAAAACACAAAAAGTCAAAATATCAGAATCCAAACTTTGTGATGCGCCACTCAATTTAAAGGCTTTCATTGAAACAGTACGTTTTTACTGAGCCAATTAAGTTTTAGCAATAATCCAAGAGTTCAGTTGCCCTAAATAGTGAGGGGGAAAAAATCACTTAAGTTCTACTAACTAAGCTGTTATTCATGAGTGTACATACAAAAGTGCCAGACACAAACAGAAATAGCCTTGGTTGTGTTTGAATATTCCAGCTCTTACAGAATAAGCCCATGTCATGGACTCGGGCTGGAACTCATGGATCTTAGCAGGAAAATGTTGCCTTCAGGAAAGGAGGAAGTATTCTGTTAACTCTTCCTTTTTAATTTCCACGTTCTATTTGTTTTCCTGACTCAAAGTGAAAGGCACACCTCTATTTACAGAAAGAACCTCCGTGAGCGGTAATTTATTCAGCAGCAATTACAGTACTAATTACTAACTTCCAATTAAAATAATGTTTCAACTGACACGCTAATACACATTAAAAAGTCCTAGTGAAATTAACACTGATATCAGCAAGGCTTCTTTCAGGAAGTGCAGAACACGTCCAGAAGATCACATCCATAAGAAGTTAGTTGATATTTCATACATTTCACCAATCTCTTAAAGGACAACAAATATTCCAGCGGGAATATTCAAACACAACCAAGGCTGTTTCTGTTTGTGTCTGACATTTTTGTGCCAGAACTAACACCAAATATATATCTGCATTGTGGTGGCGTTAGAAATTATAGAAGCTATTTAGTTAGTTTGTGTAAACTTGGATTGTTTTCTCTAGAATGTCAGAGGCCTAATGTGAGGTTAAGAAAAGGCAAACAGTCAGAATCCTTATCGGGGGGGATGTGAAATACTGGAGGGCATGAATTAATATCAGCGAAATAAAGTTTAAAGGGCAATTTTTTTTGTTACACAGAGTGTTAGGTGCTTGGAACATCTGCTAGGGATGATGGTGGGGGCAGATGTGATAGTGGAGTTTAAAAGGATTTTAGAGAAACACGTGAATATGCAGAGAATGCAGGGATGTGGATCATTTGTGGGCAAAAGCAATCGTGTTCAGTACAGACAACGTGGGCTGAACGGCCTGATCCAATGTAACTTCCTGTGCTCTAAATAAAAAATCCTAAATGCAAAACACCAAATATATATCTGCAATGTGGTGACATTATCCAATAATACTAGGCAATACTTTGAAATTATCCAATAGTACTAGGCAAGAAACAAAGGTCATGGAAGCAACAGTGACAATTATCTACTGCAGATGGATGCTTCACCTGGGTATTTGGCCATAATAAATTTGGGTGCAGCAATGAACTTCAAGCCAATGCTTGTTTATAATGTTAGTAGATCCAGTCATTTACACTGAAGAATAAAATAAATAAAACGAAAGAATGCAGAACATACTGTACCTATACAAGTTCATTTTGCAATTTCTACAGATGTATATTTTGTATCTGTACAAATCAATCTATCCTGACTCCATCAGCACCCTTGCTTGCCCTACAACAAGTTTCATTTCAAGTTCAGCACTAGAAACTGAATGAGGAACTGAAGCAATTTCTACCAAAGTACAAAGATTTATTACTGCTGTCCCATTAAGCAGGACCCTTTTTAAATTGAACTCCACCTTAATTAGCTAGATTAAGTTGTCAAAGTCAAACTATATTTATTTGTTTCATTTCAAATGTGCTCATTCACATCACTTGTGTACATTATTATTACTTGGCTGGAATTAGTATGGATGTAGATCAGATACAGACATAGCTACAATATCCATAGTGAGCAAGTAGCTTGTCAAAGCTCATTAACTTCTTTGACATATTAACCACCCTGTATAGATGCCATTGGAAACCAGTAATCACAGAACTCTACTTCAGTTTGAACTGAATTAACCTTCATTTAATTGGGCCATTAACTTTCCTCTTGCAAATTAGTGAATAGTTACCTTTATCTTTGAGTTCATGCGGTTTCTCCCATGTAGATTCTAAGGTTCTGTTGTTATAATAATATGTTTTTCCATCACCAGTTTTATATTCTGTCCATTCAGATCCTGGAATACCTCCGAGATGGCCAGATGAAGCCATTGTAACCTGTGGAGGCAACATCGGCACCATAGGTGGAGCCATTCCTGGCAACATACCTGAAAAGGAGAAGAGCATGTTGAAGTTACACCAGTATGGCAACATTCTTATTCTGAACAAAATGCAAGATAACAATATTCATTCTTACTAACATGAACAAAAACATAGACTGCATCAGAACCTGTTTTGACTCTATCTGAAAAAATGCATTCTCTCAGTCAATGTTTCTAGCTTTCAAAATGTATTTGCTGTTTCCACAGTTTTACCTCTTACTAATATTTTTGTCTGTCAGAGAGAATTTTGAACCCTTTCTTATTTAATAAGCACACATCAATACAATCATTATCTTCAATGGTTTGAGTGGATTCAGTCATTTCTAAGTTGCTGTTCCTACTGACAATATTGCTATAAAAATGATTAGTGCAATATAAAATCCATTTTGGCCAAAGAAAATTTGAGTTAAAACTTCTGTTATAATGAAATGATATATTTGATCATCTTTATATAATTTCCATTGCTACCTTCACTTTATTTTTTATTTTTTTAAGTCCATTCATTTTTGCATCCCAAGTTGCAGTAATATGCAAAAATGCCAACATCACCTTTAAACTAATTCTGCATTTTACAAGATGAAACATGCAGTGATATAACAAATTATTTTTTTGTATACAACTTGGGAGGAAGCAATCATACAAATATAAATGATTTCTACACAGCAGTTCCCTGCAAATTTTAAACAGGCTTGTGGCCTGGCCTATACTTAATTAAACATTCATGGTGCACAACTTAAAAAGATTCAATTTGGTTCAAAGGAATACCCACCTACCACCAACAATAAACATGACAAATTCAACAAAATGTATTTTGTATGGAGAGAATTCTAAATTAATGGTTTAAGCAGAATGCACAGAAATGTCTATTAAAATGAGACCTCTGCCTTCATTTTAATTTGTGGTTTATTTTAGGGTTTTGTTTAATTCGTTAGAGAAAAACAGATGAATTTCTGAATTCACAAGGTATTGCATGATACAATGATACAAGTAATAATTTCACTTGTATTTATTTTATTTATAGCATTAAAGCTAACTGTTGAAAGAAGGAAAGATAATTGTGTTTCATTATCTGATATTTATAATTTTCAGTTTTGTCCAGATGACCATTTGGCACATGTGGATTTTCAAATTGAAAATTTTGAAAGTTAGCAGTACATTTGATCCCTGAATGTAATAAGCACATAAGTGCAGAAATTAAGAGAACATTGCACATTCCAAAAGATACCTTGATTGCAAAATAATTGAGAAGCTGGATAGGACATAACTTTGCAAATAAATTCAAGTCCACCCCTTCAGGGAAATCAAATGCCAATTTCAAATCTTACTGAAAGATAATGAGCGCTCACTCTCCCATTTTTTTTTTATAATTCCCAAGTTTTTTTAAACCACGGAACTGAAGAAAGGTGACAATCAACATAAATTACCTCAACAGCCTAGGCACAAGGTGTCACTTTTCTATGCAGTGATAAATCAAACATTCTCTCATCTCAATCTTGCTGCACACCATCTATAGCTCTCACTGAAAACATTCTGGACTTTTATGCTCATGAACGATATCCTAACAAACCACCACATTCTGGATAATCAAGAAACAAGATCCGCTGCTTTGAAGTTCTTTCAAAGCCAGTAAGTACAAAGATGTCCAACACAAAAGGATGGGCTTGGGGACAGGTGAAACAACGTTCCTATTCCTCAATACTACATTATGAAAACACTTGTGGAGTGCAACACTATTTCTCCACAGACGTGTGCTTGGTAACATCCAATAGATGAGCCACAAAGACACCAGGTCTGAGAACTCAAATCATTTGTCAAGAGAAATTTACTTGCAGGAGAGGATTTCTACCAACCACAAAAGATGAGTACAACAGAATGATTGCTCATAATAAATGCAAGGGACTATTTAATGTGATGGTGGAACAAGAGATACTTTTAACTTCTAGCATCAAAAGCCGACTCATAATTGGACAACGCTGGAAATAAGTCCCCCTTATTCCTTGCAACCACAATTATTATAATGGCAGAGTTCTCCTTTCTTTCCAAGTAGAATTATTTTGTAATGTTTAAACTATGTTAACAAAACTAATTAAGGAAAAAGAAATAGATTTATAAGAAATTGAAGAACAAAGTTACAAAGACAGGTTTTGTGACAACAATTTAAAGCATGCATGCAAACTAGTTACCTTACATGAAGAAATGGATTTGCACACACAAGCATTCGTTAACAGAGGGAGTAGTACAACAAAGTGGATGAAGGGAGGCTTTACTGAAGCACTAACAAATGAACAAATCAATGTGAGCAAAAATATTTGTGTACTATTAATTTTGCATCACCCCATCCCCACATCCACCAAAGCAATACTACGCAGAGCATTGCATTTTCCAAGCTGATGCTAATAAAGAGCCCCAAAGTAATTATTTTATTGATGGAACATTTGTATAATGCTATGTCACTTAAAATAAAGCCAGAGGTTTGGGATGAGTATTTAGTTGGACAGTTAAAATAAAGTCATAACATTCAAATATCATGCCACTGATAAGACAGAAAGGACTAAGTTAAAGTATTACCATTCTTGCCGGTAGTGACTGTCTTTACATACGGGCAGCTGACTATTTGCATCATTGCTACACCTGTAGGAATGGATAAGCAAGCATGTTGGAGAAAAGATAGGCGTCAGCTGTGCTGTAATGACTTTAAAGCTGCATTATAGTAAAAACATGTTCCAATTCCTCACTAAGGTTACTACTTGGGAAAAATACAGTACAACATTGCAGAGAAAACATGTGTACATCAAATTATTATTTTAATGTCATTGTTTGAAGTGTAAATGTAAATTGGCATTCTAATGGATTTAATGGTATTGTGCATCCCCATGATACGTATATGCTTATCCTGGGTAAACATTTAAAAGGAAAAAACTTGCGTACATCATGATGCTTTATTTTTAAAAAATACCATGTCAGACAGTTACATTTGGAAAGCATCAAGACATTTGCATTTCCTGAACTATACAGAGTAACAGATCAGTGAAAACTAGGATAAATTTAATGCAACTCAAAGGGAAGATGTATTTATGTGAAAATTGTTGTGACTATTCAAACATTAATACCACAGTCTCCTGATGAAACAAGGGAAATTTTGGCTTGTTTAAAAACAAAACAAAAAAGAGACACTTAACTGAGGTGTGCACTTACAGGTAAGTGGAGTAGACTGTACTTGTAAACCTGCAAGAATTGACATAGGTACATCCTCAGGATCTAATAACTGAATCATTCAGATAATGTACAGAAAGTACAGATTACTGAACATCAAGTAGTGCACATAGCAAACCTAATTCAGGAAGAATATGCACATTTATGCACAATAGGAAACAATGAAAATAAATGTAAATTTAAATATAATGCAGCTTTAAACTAAGCTGGAATGAATTTATCCCCACTGAAACCAATCCTTCAGATTGAAATCTTGCCAAAGAGCTAAGTTAATTACTCCCAATTTTTCTTTAACCAAGTATGCTAATTTAAATGATTTTTTTCTCTCCAGAAATGCGGAATTCAGTCAAATTAATCATACTATCAGATGCTGCCGAGATCATTTATTTTTAATTACTCATGCTGAATAATTTTTCACTGCCCATTTTTTACTCAATTTTTCACTTTGTCTACCTCTGTTAAAACACTCAGTTGTGCTGGACTTAAATTTAATTGGGTGCCAGTCGTTTGCGTTTCACTTCATTCAACCAATTGGTGTTAAAATTTAGCATAATCTCATATTAAATCCAAGTTCCAGCATCAATCAGATTAAAGAAGAGAACATTTTCCCCTCCTCAAATATGGAATGCAATGCCAATTATAGTGCCATCAACCTAAAGGATGGCATTAGCTGACACAGGGGCTCTTCCTTGAATACATGGCTGAATTAGCAAAGATAGCAGAGAGTCAACTACAAACATTTAAATGTGATTATACTGCACAACTTGCCATTTCTAAATGGAAGCACTCCTTGGATTTTAACAATTGGTGGAAGTGTTTTTTTTGTCAGTCAGCTCAGGAACCCCCACATCTCTCGGATTTCTAGTGCCTTTTTGTAAAAATTCAGAGTATTACACTAAATCCTTTTGGGTTCGAAGTAAGTGACCCTTCATTTGGGTTTACCATGCCATAAGCTCTTTTATTACGGTTGCAATTTAAAGCTTCTGTTTACTCTATTACAAAGCAAATTATGCCGTGAGGAAATAGCTTTTTATCCACCATATGCCATTTATAAACAAATATTCTTGTACAATCCCAGTGACTACATTCTGCTAATCCTGGGCTTTCTGCATCTTCTCTTGATGCTCAACTAATCTCATAACTAGTTCACTAGATTACTTTCAATTCATTGAACTCAGTCTATCATCTTATGAGGAACTTTGCATATATATATATATATAGAAGAAACAACATGCCCACTGTGAAGACTATTCCTTCAATTTCTTTCAAAAGCCTGTAAAAAGAAATATATCTGGCTCCTTCAAATTATGGACTTGAGTCTTATGTCCTCACAACGGGCATTAGTAGTCGCAGTTCAAAATATAAACTAAGTAAACTAGATGCAAAAATTGATCATTTAACTCCTTTGCTCTGAAATGAAATAGACGTTAAAACCTTCCTATGCTGAAGTGCATGAGATCTATTCAGCTCATTTGCTTTCTCCTAATTCTTTTAGAACCAAAGCAAAGGTAGGGCTAAAGCAGGCACTGGATCTCTCCATCACAGCAGCATTTCGAACAAACATATTAAAGCACATATTACTCGTTTGCCACCTGCTGGGTCATTTAAATTTGTAATCAAATTCATTTTCAAAAAGGAATAACATACCATTTGCCCTCTTTGTCGCTTGCTTCCGTTGCATGACTTTTAGCAAGATTTCTAAAAGCATATTCAGATCCCTTTGATGAACACCAACATTACACAATCTCTCATCATTTAAAAAACACTTCACTTTCCATTTCAACCATTAAATGGAAGACTTCACATTTCCGCACAATTCACATAGCTTGTTCATGCCCACCAGAAACCTCTTTGCATCCTCCTCCATACTCACAATCAACATTATTAAAGTTTCACCAGCAAAGCTGAAAATGACATTTTTGTCCCCTCAGCCGAAGGGTTGATATAGCTTGTTAACAGGTGGTGTTCAAGAACCAATCTCTGTGATAACCTGCTAGCCATAGTCTGCCAAACCAAGAAAGATTTATTCCCACTTGTATCTCTCCATCCATGTCGAAGAGACACAAAATGCTGGAGAAACTCAGTGGGATAGGCAACATCTCATGATAGAAGGAATGAATTTCCTACACATTTCGTCTGCTCCACTGCGAAATCTCCTCAAAGTATTCCTACACATCTCAATTCATGTCAATATATGATCTCCATACTGTGTGTTCTCACCTTGTTGACCAACCTCCCATATGGGATCTTATTGCAATATGCTATACTTATTTAGTAATTTCTTCAAATAAGCCAACGATCCAAATTCATAGAATTTATTGCTGTTGTGTCTACATTTCAAAACAAATCTTCTGCAGTGGGTACCCTAGATAACCTTTGGGGGAGGGATCTACAGCACAGCAACTCAAACACTCCATATTTCTCCAGAATTTCTGCACTACTACCCATGTGTGCACCAATAACAGTTATTCTCTGATAACAGCAATGGAATCTGTACACTATTAAGTTGCAAAGAAAATTCCAGCATTCACATATACTTACAGTGCCCTCCATAATGATTGGGACAAAGACCCGTCATTTATTTATTTGCTTCTGTACTCCACAATTTGAGATTTTTAATCGAAAAAAAATCACATCAGATTAATGTGCACATTGTCAGACTTTATTAAAGGGCATTTTTATACATTTTGGTTTCACCATGCAGAAATTACAGCTGTGTTTATACATAGTCCCCCCATTTCAGGGCACCATAATGTTTGGGACACATGGCTTCACAGGCATTTGTAATTGCTCAGGTGTGTTTAATTGCCTCCTTAATGCAGGTACACGAGAGCTCTCAGCACTTAGTCTTTCCTCCAGTCTTTCCATCACCTTTGGAAACTTTTATTGCTGTTTATCAACATGAGGACCAAAGTTGTGCCAATGAAAGTCAAAGAAGCCATTATGAGACTGAGAAACAAGAATAAAACTGTTAAAGACACCAGCCAACCACAGGCTTACCAAAAGCAACTGTTTGGAACATCATTAAGAAGAAAGGGGGCACTGGTGAGCTTACTAATTGCAAAGGAACTGGCAGGCCAAGGAAGACCTCCACAGCTGATGACAGTAGAATTCTCTCTATAATAAAGAAAAATCCCCAAACACCTGTCCGACAGATCAGAAACACTCTTCAGGAGTCAGGTGTGGATTTGTTAATGACCACTGTCCGCAGAAGACTTCATGAGCAGAAATCCAGAGGCTACACTGCAAGGTGCAAACCATTGGTTAGCTGCAAAAATAGGGTAGCCAGGTTACAGTTTGCCAAGAAGTACTTAAAAGAGCAACCATAGTTCTGGGAAAAAAGATCTTGTGGACAGATGAGTTGAAGATTAACTCATATCAGGCAAGAGCAAAGTATGGAGGTGAGAAGGAACTGCCCAAGATCCAAAGCATACCACCTCATCTGTGAAACACGGTGGCAGGGGTGTTATGGCCTGGGCGTGTATGGCTGCTGAAGGTACTGGCTCACTTATCTTCATTAACGATACAACTGCTGATGCTAGTAGTATAATGAATTCTGAAGTACATGGACACATCCTATCTGCTCAAGTTCAAACAAATGCCTCAAAACTCATTGGCCGACAGTTCATTCTACAGCAAGACAATAATCCCAAACATACTGTTAAAGCAACAAAGGAGTTATCCAAAGCTAAAAAAAATTCAATTCTTGAGTGGCCAAGTCAATCACCCGATCTGAACCCAATTGAGCATGCCTTTTATATGCTGCAGAGAAAACTGAAGGGGACTAGCAGATGACACAAAGCTGGATGGCAGTGTGAACTGTGAGGAGGATGCTATGAGAATGCAGGGTGACATGGACAGGTTGGGTGAGTGGGCAGATGCAGTTTAATGTGGATAAATGTGAGGTTATCCACTTTGGTAGCAAAAACAGGAAGGAAGATTATTATCCAAATGGTGTCAAATTTGGAAAAGGGAAAGTACAACGGGATCTGGGGGTCCTTGTTCATCAGTCAATGAAAGTAAGCATACAGGTACAGCAGGCAGTGAAGAAAGCGAATGGCATGTTGGCCTTCATAACAAGAGGAGTTGAGTATAGGAGCAAAGAGGTCCTTCTGCAGTTGTACAGGGCCCCAGTGAGACCACACCTGGAGTAATGTGTGCAGTTTTGGTCTCCAAATTTGAGGAAGGACATTCTTCCTATTGAAGGAGCCCAGCGTAGGTTCACAAGGTTTATTCCAATAAAATCCCACAAAACCATCCTGGGTACCTTGACTGTCTGAAAAATATTTATTAAAAGCGAGCACTTTCTCAATGACGGATGTAAACTCAAAGAGATTTCTGTTTCCCTTTCTGAATAAGGCTGTTAGATTTCACCTTATCTGTCATTATATGTTACCTATAAGAACTAAGGAAATATACTTCCATTCTCCAAATAAGCAAAGATACATCGAGATCAAGCATGACAAACAGCACCATCTGTACAAAATTTGACCATGCGTTGACCCCATGAAGGCCAGAAAGCTTAGCACTAGTCCTCACCAGAATGCTTCAATGCCATTTTCACCTCAAACATCATTCCCCCCCACCCTAACAATCGTTTTCTCCTTTTCCCAAACTTCACTTTCTATGTCAGTAAAAGATTGCAGGAAAAGAGCCCGTTGTATCCTTAAATTCCTCAATAGCCAAGCTAATAGATGCCCTTGGCCAAATCTGGACCAACATCTCAAGTTCACGTGTCTCCGCTAGGGACAAATCAGACTTTCCATACAATTTTCACATACAACTCATATTCTTCAAGCAATTTAACACACACAATTCATAATAACAGAAAATTTCAAATTCCAAATATTAAAGCTGCATTAAACATAAAAAATGTTTGCACAATTCCCAACCAAGTTGAAAACTTAATTGCTAAACCCAACATGATTGTTTAAAAAAAATAAATGCAGCTTTAAAGAGTGAAAAATATGAAGCCAAACTAATCAATATCAACATCAATACGATTTTCTATTTCAAAATTAGAGAATGCAAACATGCTGAATAGTTGTCACTGAAACCACTGAAATAAGGCCTGCCATTTTCTCATGGCTCAATTTAACTATATTGCAGGGAGCAAATTTGACACACGATTTATTAACCATCTATTATTTTGAATTCAACAGAATATGTAATAAAAATGTATAGATTTATTGCCTACTTTGCATCATGAAATTCCAATGTGCAGCCTGGGTGGGTAGTATAAAATGAAGAATTTCAGCTGCAATCTTTCTTTCCGTGAATTCTGTTAGGACTATCATGGGAAGGTGTTGGCTTATTCAAGGTGAAGCCACTTACGTTTGTGTGATGTACAATAGCCTTTAATCCAAACCTTAACAACCAGGCACGACTCTCCCTTTTCAGCACAGTAGCACATTGCAATTGTCCACCAGATTGACAACAAATTGTTTTGTATGTTTTCTAAGCCGCAAGCCTCTTTCTGGATAGGTCTTGGAAAAGCCCCTTCGTTTATATGTATGCACCATTGAAAACGTAACTGCGAGATTAATGATTTTAAATGCCAGCGGGTTAGCTTTACTGACCTGTTACTGCAGAAAGCAAGGACAGACACAAGGATTACAACCAAAATAGAGCACACAAGTATTTAAGGAGCAGATTTTTTTTTTTAAGTGCCCACCTAGGGAAATGATCAAATGGACATGAATAACATTAGTGTTAGAGAAATGGTATCTTACCTGGCAATGGAATTGGCATTCCGGGTAATGGCACACGAAATGGCGGCACCATCACTGGAGGAAAGGCTGGGATTGCTGCAGCTGATTGAGGCACGGAATGCGGTACAGGCGGGGGCATAACCTGTTGCATGGATTGAGGTATAGACTGCTGTGTCGCATTGGTAGTCACAGCTACAGAGACTGGCGGCGTTGGGGTAGCCACTGAGGCAGCAGGTGGAGGCTGATCAGGAGCTGCAGATACCAGTGGAAAAGTAAAGCTGGCGCCGTCACTTGACATACTCCTCATACTTTTTCCAAACCCTTTTAATGTTGAATATGTTGGTGTGCTTAATCGCATGTGATCTGTACCATTGCAAATGAAACAAAAGAGGCCATTTGAAAAATATATCACACTAAATGGATTATGAATGCCTAAACTTCTATTATACAAGCAAAGTATTTTCTAAGAACTGCAATCATCTTTGAACATACGATTTCCGTAGATATGGGCTTTCAGGTTTTATTTCATAAAACCACTAAGATTGTGCTACAGTGACCACGGCATGAATATTCTGTTTCTGGAATGTATCTGAATGCAGTATCAATCCCAAGGAATAAAACTTAAGATGGCTGGTTTTAGCTGAAATTGTTACTTCTTCCAGTAAATCACTAATACATGATCATTCAATGGAAAGCTCAATGCTAGTGTATGGCTCTGAAGCTATTAAACTATTAAGAATTTAAATCTTCAGATCTGAGAGTTAAAAGATTTCTGCAAGCCAACAAAATTGAGAGTTTAGTTTAGTTTAGAGAGAAAGCACGAGAACAGGCCCTTCGGCCCACCAAGTCTATGCTAACCATCAATCACCTGCTCACACTCGGTCTACATTATCTCTCTTTATCATCTAAGCTCTCACACTAGGGGCAATTGACCTACAAACCCATCTTTGAGATGCAAGAGAAAACCAGAGCACTTGGAGGAAACCCACACAGTCAAGGGCTAATGTAAAAAGTTCACACAGACAGCACCCAAAGTCAGGATTGAATCCGGGTCTCTGGTGCTGTGAAGCAGCAGATTTATCAGCTGCACCACTGTGCCCCCTTTGCATCAACAATATAGGGGCAATAGCAGCTTCCACCCTAAACCATCGCTCAACACACCACTGGCATATTGTGGCTGCAGTGCATACCACCTGCAAAAATACTGCTCGGGTTACATGCCCAGATAACAATGATTGCATTTTCTGTACCTGCAACACCTACAACCAAGGTCTTGGCCAGCAGGTCTTTAGCAATGGTGGCTGCAGGTTCTCTATATTCACACACCTTTATTTCTTGGGAATACATTGCCACTCCTTGACTATCACTGGTTTTAAATGCTAAAACTCTTCATCCAACAGTATGATAAGAGGTCAAAGAACAGAGCTGCTGACTGTCACGTCCTGAAAGGCAATTGGGGACAGGTAATAAAGATTTCTCAGTGCCGACACAGCGTCATGGAGTCGCACAGTACGCAATATCCATGCTATTCCTATGCCCAAGTACAGCAATCTCATTTGCCAGCATTTAGACAATCCTTCTATGATTTGCCTATTTAAGTGCCTGCTTAAATTTAATAACTTTATTGATTCACCTCACAAAAGCTTCACCTCAAATTCTCTTTAAAATTCTTTCCTCTCATCTTAAACCTACATTTTCTTATTTTTGATAGCCCTTCACCCGTCAGACTCGTTCGTTCCAGGGAAAACAAACCCAGCCTTCCCTATTGCTCTCCACAACATTGAAGTCTTCCAATCCAGGCAATATCCTGTCAATGTCCTCTACTGTCTCCTTAGCACAACACCCTTCCTATAGTGTGCCAAATCTACACACAATACTGCATGTGTCATCTAGCCAATGTTTTGCCGGCTGGTTACACCAATATTTTGCATGCTGATCCATCTGATCTTAAGTGAAAGAAAACAATACTGAGCCAGATCAGACCAGCTACAATTTCACTGAATGGTTTAGTTTAGGTAAACATGGACACAGGCTCTTCGCTCCACGCCGAGCATTGATCACCCCTTCACATAAGTTCTATGTTAAGTCACTTCAACATCCACTTCCAACACATTAGAGGCAATTTTATAGAGGCCAATTACCCTACAAACCCACGTGTCTTTGGGGTGGGTGAGAAAACCAGAGCACCAGGAAACAAATACAATCACAGGGAGAACGTGCAAACTCCACACAGACATCATCCAAGGGCAAGGTCATCAACCGGGGTCTCTGATGCAGCAGCTCTTTTCAAGATTCAGATTCAATGAAGTGTGTGTCCTATACTCTGATATTCTTATGTAGTTTATAGAATGAAGCTCTTCATCTCACACATTAATTACCACAAAAAATGTCCACTTTATAATTATACAATACACAAATTTCAAACATATAATTGACTGACAAACAGAAAAAAATCGATCTTCTAAAAAAAATGTATGGCACAATTATCATACAAAGTAAATCGGCGGGGAACATGTTAAAAAATATATATATTTTTACATTAGCACTGAATCAATTATAGTTTCTGGAAACCAGGTGACTTGCATGAAGTCTAATAGGAAGGATCATATTTAATCGAGATAAATTAGTCCATGCCTCCCAGTGATGTTGGTGGGTTTGTAAAATTGGTCCTAATGTCATTTGGCTAGCAATGTGTGATGAAATATTTTTTTTAATTTTATGTCCACATTAACAATAATTAAAATTTAAATGTGTTACTTGCTGAAATAATCATGGATGATGCAATCTAAAAACCAAGAAATAGATCCACAATAGGAGGACTGATCAA
Organism: Malacoraja senta; assembly: GCA_038087875.1. Taxonomy (NCBI): domain Eukaryota; kingdom Metazoa; phylum Chordata; class Chondrichthyes; order Rajiformes; family Rajidae; genus Malacoraja; species Malacoraja senta. Next base: position 53,923 of record JAXLNO010003677.1, read on the forward strand.
AATAAACTAGTCCTTCACTACTGCACATATATCATGTCAATTCACATTATTAGCAATACAGAAAAAATGTCAGATTAAACTGCACCCAGTTTATAATGATGCTGACATTCTTTCCTTCCAACTATCAAATGGTGCATTATTCGCTGGTTGTTTTGCGTACAATTGGACATTACACATGGAAAGTCTTCATGGTGGAACCTTTGGTATACTACTGATATATAAAAATATCCCATAACTGTACTAGTCCTACACATGCAATAGCCTCACAGCCTTTGTCTCATAACTTATTTCAACATTAAATATGTATGCTTCCTTTGAAGATCGGTTTAATGTAAAGAAATATGTCTCTGCTCTTCTGGTTAACTAGTATCAATATGAATTTCTAGGTTCACATTCAGCATGAAAAATGCTGTCTACAGTTCTGCAATATTAACACTAGAGGGAGGACGTGAACACATTATTTCAGATTTACAGAACTCACAAAAGCATAGCCATCTTGCTTTAAAAATGACACTGAATCTTGGCTTTTCAATGTGCAACACCATTGATCAATCAATAGTTGTCCCACACCAGCACACATCAACTGCTAAGATCAATGGAGTCAACAATGGAAGTTCCACTCATCTCATTTATTGTTCGTGCTTTACGGAGAATAAGTTAGATGAAAAAAATTGTTTGCATTTATACAACATCTCGCACAACCCCTCAATGATCCAACACCTGTGAAATGCTAACAACATGGTTAACTATAATAAGTGGCAGTTTTTCTTTTCATGAAATTCAGTATCATTGTCAAGATCAGGATTTCTTGTCCTTCCCGAATTGCCCCAGGATCGGTGCCAATGTGGTGGTTGCCTCAGTGGCAGGGTCAAATTCTAACATTAGATGCTGATTGTGTGGGGTGCACACCTTAAGCGGGTACTCAGTTTTCCTTAAAAAGTGACACCAAGTGCAAGAGTAATTCAGCAGGTCAGGCAGCATCTCTGGAGGCAATGTTTTGGGTCATGATTCTTCTTCAGGACCACTGCAGTGAGTGGGGGTGGGGGGGGGGGGGGGGGAAGAGCGGCTGGGCTGGACAAAGTCGGGCAAGTGATAGGTGAATGCAGGCAAGGGGAATTTTGATTGGCAGATGGTTGGACAAAGTCCAGAGATAAAAAGACAGAAGATTTACTAAGGATAGAAGAGGCTTGAAATGTAATCCAGAAGTAGGAATATAGGTGGAAGGGGACGGGAGAAGCAAAAGGGAGAAACGGGTGCATGTTTAGGTGGGGTCAGCTTTGTTGGGTTGTAAGCTACCCAAGCGGATTATGATGCTGTTCTTCCAGTTATCGTGACCTCACTCCTGAAGCACAGGACGGAGAGCTTTACTTTCCTAAGATGGAGGGTTTGATAAAAATTAAAGGATTCACACAATAGGTACTGAGAATAGAAATGGGAGGAAACCCTTCAGCAATATAGTGAATGTAGGGGATATCTTACAAGAGAAATTGGGAGTAACAAGGGGCTACAAAATATTATTGGCAGATTAAGATTAAGGGAAATTCCAAGGAATTCCACACAATGGAACCTGTCAATGGGGCAAAAACAAAAATGGGGAAATATCTAGGACACGTCTGAAAGGAACTGCAATAGTCGAGAGAGATTTTAATCTAGATATTGATTAGACAATCCAAAATGATATGGGTATTGTAGATAAGTCTGTGGAGTGTCAGGAATTTTTCATTACTACATATTTACATTTTTCATCTGTATTCACCAAGCAGAAAGACATTGTAGTTGGAAAGCTGAGGAATGATTAGATAGCCTGATTTTTTCTTTCTCGAAGAGGCCGAGGGGGTATCTGGTAGAAGTAGACTAAATTATGAAAAGTGCAGATTGGACAGATATTAAGAAACTTTTCCCAGTGGCTGGGGTGTCCAAAACTAGAGGACATAACTTTAGGGTAAGACATGAGGTTTAAAGAGGATCAGGGAAAGGAATATTTTTTATCTAGTGTGCTTGTAATGCAGATCATACTGTCTGAATGGGTGGTGAAGACAGGTACTTCCACAACATTTAAAAAACTATTTACACAACCATTTGAATCACCAAACGAAAGGCGGCAATAGACTACGTGCAGGTATGTGGGCATAGAAAAAGTGGATACTTATGTACGTAATAGCTAGTTTGTGTTGTATAACATTAGAATTGTGATCAACATGATGCAGAAAACATTAAGCATTTCTCATTTTTTTTCTGTCACATTTAAGATTTCCCTTTGTAATCAAATATTAATTTCCCCCAAATAATATTCCAAACTGCTAATGAATATAAAGTGAATATTCTTCCTGGAATCGGCACCAATGAAATTGTAAAAGTTGACCATGCCACTGTCAAAACCCAAGTACCAATAAATTTAATATATGCAATTCATTTGGTGAACCAAAACAAGCGTTCATGACTGCTGCATTACTTACCTGGACCTGCTGCCGACACCGTTGCAACTGATGTGAGTACACTGGAAGAGGCTGGTACCGTAGACTGAACAGATGATGTGGGTGTTGAGACAGATGGGGCTGCCGAACTACCAATAGGTGTTGATGTTGTAGTAATCACTTGTGAGGCCATGACTGGTGTCAGTTCTGATTGTTGAATTATCTTTACCCCCTCTGGCTTTGACCAGGCAGATTCTCGTGTCCGAGCATTGTAATAGTATACCTAAGCAAGAAAGAAAACCTCTTCAATGCTAAATGCACACAGGATAAACCAATGTATAATATATATACAGCAATCATAAAAGGGAGTTTTTCCCACAAATGAATTTGGGATTAATTATTATCAAGCAGGCTCAATTGAAAGTGCCTGCTTGATAATTCTAACCAGTACATCACGGACAGTGGTGCGGTTGATCACGATTTATGCATGGATGGAAAATATTCAAGAATTATTCCCATTAGTTGTCCGATTACTCACCAACAAAAAATAGATGCGATAGACCTACAGTATTTCCTTCGTACACAAGATGATTTAGCTTTATGTCACGGGCTGCTTTTATGTTCATTGTGCCTTGGATGTCAACACAGGAAATCTTCATTGTTGCACCTTCATCCCATTCACTTTCAACTGCTCCATCAATAACCTTACACTCCATTGCAAACCCAGCAGTGGAGTCAACAGTGACTATTCCTGTGTTCAGCTGATTCACAAAATACATGCATTAAAATGTCAATGCCAACCCACAGTAGGATAGATGCGGATTATATCTACATCTGTATCACGTGACACCTATCACTTGTACTACTAATTTGAATCTAATCCACATCTTTTCTTCTGTGATACCAATCACTTATAAGCACAGGTGCTAATTTATAACCATCTCCAAAAGAAAAATGTAATAACCGTTCCTTAACACAAATCGATCCAACTTACCAGATCCTGAAGGTATCTAGACCGCTATCCTTACACTCCATTGAAAATTTCGGAGGATCACGTGTTGTATGCGATGGCAGATGGGGTGAAAGGTAAGGACTAGGGGGACAAGTAAGGGCCTCATTTATGATGGGAGTGGGGAACACCCGTTCCTTAAAGAATGAAGACATCTCGGATGTCCTGGTATGGAACACCTCATCTTGGGAGCAGACGCGGCGTAGATGGAGGAATTGAGAGGAGCGGATAGTCTTTGCAGGAAGCAGGGTGGGAAGAGGTGTAGTCAAGATGTTTGTGGGAGTCAGTGGGTTTGTAATAGACGTTAGTCAATAGTCTATTCCCTGGGATGGAGACTGTGAGATCAAGAAAGGAGAGGTGTCAGAAATGGTCAAAGTAAATTTGAGTGCAGGATGGAAATTGGTGGTGAAGTTGATGAAGTCCATGAGTTCTGCATGGGTTGACCAGACCATCCAAACAACATGCAGGTTGCTTCCTGAAGCACACTCTTCATCTGTAATGCATGTATTTTTTTACATCAGCTGTACACACACACATACAGTGCATTCAGAAAGTATTCAGACCCCTTCACTTTTCCACATTTTGTTACGTTACAGACTGATGGTATGGTTGCATTTTATATATAATCTTTTTTTTAAATATTTCTTTTGTTTCTGTATATTTTTGTATTTTTCATTTGTGTATTATTTCCGTGTTTCTTATTAACATGTCCCTTTTCTTTTTTGTGTTGATTTATTTTAAATGATTTTTTTTTAAAAGTTTTTAAATCATCAATCAACACACAATACCCCAGAATGAAGAGGCGAAAACAGTTGTTTAGAAATGTTTGCAAAGTAATTTAAAATAAATAACTGAAACATCACATTTACATAACTATTCGGACCCTTTGCTATGACACTAAAAATTGAGCTTAGGTGCATCCTGTTTCCATTGATTATCCTTGAGATGTTTCTACAGCTTGATTGGAGTCCACCAGTGGTAAATTAAATTGATTGGACATGATTCGGAAAGGCACACACCTGTCCATATAAGGTCCCACAGTTGACGGTGCATGTCAGAGCAAAAACCAAGCCATGAAGACGAAGGAATTGTCCGTAGACCTCCAAGACAGGATTATGTCGAGACACAGATCTGGGGAAGGGTATAAAACAATTTCTGCAGCATTGCAGGTCCCGAAGAGCACAGTGGCCTCCGTCATTCTTAAATGGAAGAACTTTGGAACCACCAGGACTCTTCAGAGAGCTGGCCGCCCGGCCAAACTGAGCAATCGGGAGAAAAGGGCCTTGGTCAGGAGGTGACCAAGTACCCGATGGTCACTGACAGAGTTCCAGAGTTCCTTTGTGGAGAATAGAGAACCTTCCAGAAGGACAACTATATCAGCGGCACTCCACCAATCAGGCCTTTATGGTAGAGTTGCCAGATGGAAGCCACTCCTCAGTAAAAGGCACATGACAGCCCGCTTGGAGTTTGCCAAAAGGCACCTAAAGGCCTCTCAGACCATGAGAAACAAGACTTTCTGGTCTGATGAAACCAAGATTGAACTCTTTAGCCTGAAGGCCAAGTGTCACGTCTGGAGGAAACCAGGCACGGCTCATCACCTGGTCAATACCAGACCTACAGTGAAGCATGGTGGTGGCAGCATCATGCTTGGGGATGTTTTTTAGCAGCAGGAACTGGGAGACTAGTCAGGATCGAGGGAAAGATGAATGGAGCAAAGTACAGAGAGATCATTGATGAAAACCTGCTTCAGAGTATTCTGGACCTCAGACTGGGGCGGAGGTTCACCTTCCAACAAGACAATGACTGAGCACACAGCCAATACAACGCAGGAGTGGCTTCGTGACAAGTCTGTGAATGTCCTTGAGTGGCCCAGCCACAGCCCGATCAAACATTTCTGGAGGGACCTGAAAATAGCTGTGCATCAACGCTCCCCATCCAACCTGACAGAGCTTGAGAGGATCTACAGAGAAGAATGGGAGAAATTACCCAAATACAGGTGTGCCAAGCTTGTAGCGTCATACCCAAGGAGACTTGAGGCTGCAATCGCTGCCAAAGGTGCCTCAACAAAGTACTGAGTAAAGGGTCTGAATATTTATGTAAATGTGATATTTCATTTATTTTTTATTACTTTGCAAATATTGCTAAAACCCTGTTTTCGACTGAAGCCGTCCCCATCCCCCGGCTACAGAACACTCCCGCCATTGTGTTGGGGGAACAGGTGAGTGGTGGAATATTGCATTGGGGAATGGTTTGCGTTGGGGGACCAGGCCTCCCGTGTGATTGGGGCCCAACAGGTCCCACTTAGTCTAATTGATCTGTTAAAATTAACCTACCTTCTCTCTCTTGACCAGCATATCCTGACATCCAGGGCATTTCATACAGTTTCTGCATTTGCTTTGTTGGCGTTTAACTTGCTCTCATTAACACATCACCCTAATGGCATCATCAACAGCTAATTCCAGGAATCATCCTAACAGAGACATTCCTTCAGCCCATCTAACCCCAGTCCCAGCCACTTAAAATTAGTTTGTTTACTTTATCCAAGTCCCAATAAATGGTCCTTAAACTGAATGTTGCCAGAATGTACCCTTTCCATGAATGTTGCCAGACCTGCTAAGTGTTTCCAGCATTTTCTACTTCTATGCCATTTCCAAACCAACTGAAAAGGCTCAGTGACATACTCATGGAAACATAGAAAAATAGGTGCAGGAGTAGGCCATTCGGCCGAGTGGGCACCACCATTCAATATGATCATGGCTGATCATCTAAAATCAGTACCCCATTCCTGCTTTTTTTCCCCCCATATCCCTCGATTCCTTTAGCCCCAAGAGCTAAATCTCTCTTGAAAACATCCAGTGAATTGGCCTCCACTACCTTCTGTGGCAGAGAATTCCAGAGATTCACAACTCTCTGGTTGAAAAAGTTTTTCCTCATCTCAGTCCTAAATGGCCTACCCCTTATTCTTAAACTGTGACCCTAGTTCTGGACCCTTCAAACATCGGGAACATTTTTCCTGCACCAAGCTTGTCCAATCCTTTTATATGTTTCTATAAGATCCTAACTCATCCGTCTAAATTCCAGTAAATATAAGCCCAGTCGACCCATTCTTTCATCGTATGTCACTCCCTCCATCCCGGGAATTAACCTGGCAAACCTACGCTGCACTCCATCAATAGCAATATCGGGGCAGTCACGGTGGCGCAGCGGTAGAGTTGCTGCCTTGTAGCGAATGCAGCGCCGGAGACCCGGGTCCCATCCTGACTACGGGTGCTGTCTGTACGGAGTTTGTACGTTCTCCCCATGATCTGCGTGGGTTTTCTCTGAGATCTTCGGTTTCCTCCCACACTCCAAAGACGTACAGGTTTGTAGGTTAATTGGCTTGGTAAATGTAAAAAAATCGACCCTAGTGGGTGTAGGATAGTGTTAATCTGCGTGGATCACTGGTCGGCGCAGACCCGGTGGGCCGAAAGGGCCTGTTTCCGCACTGTATCTCTAAACTAAACTAATGTCCTTCCTCAAATTAGTAGTCCCAAATTGCACACAATACTCCAGGTGCGGTCTCACCAGGGCCCTGTACAACTGCAGTCGGAGCTCCTTGATCCGAAATTCAAATCCTCTCGCAACGAAACCACTACTTGTATCAACAAATAATCACATCCAAGAGCTTGTTTTATCAAACTGATTACATTAGATCAGAACTAGTCTTTGCATGTTTTTGCCTGATGTTGACATGGATGTATTATGCAGTCTAGTCGAGTACAATTACTGATTCGCACACCAGTTAATACAACAGAACGTGCAGAGTTAGAGAATTGGTTCCTCCCTTATCTCTGAGGAACAGATTTCAAAATGATAACATAACTATCATGCATATTGAATCCATCACAGGAGACAGACTATTGACCGACATCTACCACAAACCTACTGACACCAATGGCTATCTAGACTACACTTATTTCCACCCTGCTTCCAATTCCTTCGTCCTTGCCGCATCTGCGCCCAGGATGAGGTTTTCCATACCAGATCATCAGAGATGTCCTCATTCTTTAGAAAACTGGGGTTCCCCTCTTCTATTGTAGATGAGACTCTCACTAGGGTCTCCTCGATATCCCACAGCTCCACTCTTGCTTCCCCCTCCCCCCATTCACAACATGGACAGAGTGTGTCGTCCCCCCCCCCCCCCCGTCCTCACCTTCCACCCCATCAGCCGTCGCATACAGCATATAATCCTCCAACACTTTCTCCCGCCTCCAACGGGATCCCACTACTGGCCATATCTTCCCCCTCCACCCCTTTCTGCTTTCCGCAGAGAACATTCCCTTTGCAACTCCATGGTCAACTTGTCCCTTCCCACCCAAACCACCCCCTCCCCAGGTACTTTCCCCTGCAACCACAGGAAATGCAACACCTGTCACTTTACCTCTCCCCTCGACTCCATCCAAAGACCCCAACAGGTGAGGCAGAGGTTCACTTGCACCTCCTCCAACTTCATCTTCTGTATCCGCTGGTTAGGTAATCGTTTCGCTGAACACCTCCACTCAGTCTTCCTTAACCTACCCGATCTCCCAGTTGCTCAGCACTTTAACTCCCCCTCCCATTCCCAATCTGACCTTTCTGTTCTGGGCCTCCTCCATTGTCAGAGTGAGGCCCAGCGTAAATTGGAGGAACAGCACCTCATATTTCGCTTAGGTAGCTTACACCCCTGCGGTATCAACATTGACTTCTCTAACTTCAAATAGCCCTTGCTTTCCCTCTCTCCACTTCCTCCCCATTCCCAGTTCTCCTACCAGTCTTACTTGTCTCCGACTACATTCTATCTCTGTCCCGCCCACTCACGACATCGACCCGAAACATCACCCTTTCCTTCTCGACAGAGATGTTGCCTATCCCATTGAGTTACTCCAGCATTTTGGTCGAACTTTGATTTAAACCAGCATCTGCAGTTGTTTCCTATGCATATTAAATTCATCCTTTATGGAAGTAATTATATCTAATGGCCAGAATTATCCCTGAGCTTACCTTTCCTTCTGGAGTTTTGTTTTCCACCCAAATTTCTTCATTGTTTGGCAACCCAGGAGTTGTAGGAGCAGAAACTGGGGGCATCCCTGGTGGAAACATCATTCCTGGTGGTGGGGGCATGCTGGCCATGGGAGGAGGTATGAAAGGTGGTCTCTGGAAATAGAAAAAATGACATTAGAGCAGAAGCGGGGTAAGTTCTGGAATTATGTGCTTAAGGGCCTGTCCCACTTGGTGATTTTTTCGGCTAATGCCGGCATCATTGACTGACATATCAGGGCACTGAAAAATTTACGGCGTGACTTTTTTCAAGTGTCGCAACATTTATTTAGAAATGTTTAAAATCTTTTGGCGACACTGATATGATGCTGGCAGTTGCCGAAAAAAAATCGCCAAGTGGGACAGGCCCTTAAGCGTATCACTAACAAAGCCGTCAGTCTCAGCAAACCAAAGTGTCTATGAAATAATTTATATCCCTGGTGACATGCCAACATAAAGTGCCCTTATGAACATGGAATGCAATGGGTAGATGCTTGGGCTGCATAGAGAATATTAGTACCAAACAGAAAAGGCGAGTAACAAATATAAAGAGAATAGCAATATACACAGACTTTACATTTCCTTCCCAACATCAGGAATAAACCCAATTTGAGGAAGGACATTCATGCTATTGAGAGAGTGCAGCGTAGGTTCACGAGGTTAATTCCCAGGATGGCGGGACTGTCATATGATGAAAGAATGGAACGACTGGGCTTGTATTCACTGGAGTTTAGAATGATGAGAGGGGACCTCATAGAAATATATAAAATTATTAAGGGATTGGACACGCTAGGTGCAGGAAACATGTTCCCGATGTCGGGGGAGTCCAGAACCAGGGGCCATTTGGAACTGAGATGAGGAAAAACTTTTTCACACAGAGAGTTGTGAATTTATGGAATTCTCTGCCTCAGAAGGCAAGAGGCCGATTCACTGGATAAATTAAAAATAAAGTTAGATAGAGCTCTTAGGGATAGCGGAATCAAGGGGTATGGGGAGAGGGCAGGAACGAGGTACTGATTGGGGATGATCAGCCATGATCACATTGAATAGAAGGGCCGATTGGCCTACTCCTTCACCTATTGTCTATGTATCTATGTAAAAGAGGTGAAACAAGATCACAGTTCACAGAAGTGAACTGTTAATCCACTTGGGAAAAGAACTGAAAAACAAACTATCTTATAACATACTAGGGTGTATTTTAAGAATCCATTGAAGTTCTACTGGAAAAGGGAAATTAAAAAATATCGCCAAATCACTACATCTATCAATCAAAAAAGTTTGCATACGAGATGAATGGGTTGGAAACAAGTCAACTCCTTGCAAACACGGGACAAACTATGTTCCTTTACACAATCACTGTATCAATACACATGAACTCTGGAAGACATCACTGCAAACCATTTGGCCGGGCCATTTATTTATTTGAATGTCATTTACTCACTCTTTTGGTTGGCATTTACTATACCATACCATAAACCAAGTACAAAAATATAATTAAGTACTGTAAATGCCTTTACCTGGCATGCGCCTGTGAATCAATATACCAGTTACTGGCCCTCTGCAGGCTATGACTGGGTTGTGTTCCCGAGAACTGTTCATGAATACCACAGGTGGCACAGTTGCTGCCTTATAGTGCCAGAAAGCTGGGGTTGATTCTAACTATGGGTGCTGTGTGTGCGGTGTTTGTATGTTCTCCCTGTAACCGCATCGGTTTTCTCCAGATGCTCTAGTTTCCTCCCACAGGTTTGTAGGTTAATTAGCCTCTGGAAATGGTAAATTGTCCCTAGTGTGCAGGGTGATCACTAGTCAGCGCAGACTCGGTGGGCTGATGGCCCGCTTCCACACTATATCACTGAAGGCTAAAGTACACAAGGCAGAAATGTAGTTGCAAACTGAGCTATCACGTGGCGGAAGGTGCCTGCAGCCCCATAGCAGTCAATAATTCCATTCCACCAGCTTACCAAACACTTACTCGTATGCACGGGATGTACACAAGTTGAGCGGTTGCAAGCTGGGAAAGATCCATTATCAAATCACCAATGCAGACGAGGAAATTTAACTTCAATATCTTTTGTGCCTTATTGGATTTACTCAGGAACTTGCTGCACTTCAAGTTATAACAGCCCCATAACCAAGGTTTTAGCTAACAGCTAGCTTGGTTTACTCAGTTTGTGTGAGGAAACATTGTTTACCCAAGATAATTTCAGCTCTCGTTGCCATTTGGTGTCCAACATTTAAGTGTTGCAAATCTTATTCAAAAGGTATTTCAGCAACTGTCACAATGGGCCATTGCTTTCTCCAAGCTCTACAAAAACTTTGATTTGTTATTGAATCACATGCAACTGTATCATTACAAATTGTTATAATTGAACTATCAAATAGTGACATTGTGATTAATTAGCTTCCTTTACTTTCACTGTGAAAACTACTTTGTTTACAATATCTTGGTCATATGGTTGCATGAAATATGTTAAGTTAGGAGTCAAAATGTGAGTAAACATATTCACAGAAACCAATGTGTTGGAAGGAACTGCAGATGCTGGTTTAAACCGAAGATGGACACAAAAAGCTGGAGTAACTCAGCGGGTCAGACAGCATCTCTGGAGAAAAGGAAAAGGCAACATTTTGGTCGAGACCCTTCTTCAGACAGATGGATGGGAAATAAACTGATTGAAAGTGGTGAGGGCAAGGGGTGCGTCAGGAGTTGGTGATGAGTGTCCTTAGGTAAGGAGGGTTTGATGAGAAGGTGAGTCAGGTGGAGATGAGAAAGGTGGAATTAGCAACTGAAGCAGAAGATAAGTGGAGGACATGAATGGAAATGGTGGAATCTAATAAGAAACCAAGGTGGGGTGATATATAGAACTAGAGGGAGAAATGGTGGGGAGAAGGAAACAGAAGGGGGGGGGGGGGAGAGGGAAGGATAATGGGGGATCTGGGGTAGGGAGGAATGGCTGATGAGTAGATGGAGTTGAAGGTTCAGGAGGGGAAAGGAACCTGGAAACAGGGGAAGGGGGAGTGGAAAAGAACGTGTGAGGGGATAAGGAGGGGAAGGGAGGAGAAGAACTAAATCGATGTCAAGGGCGTCATGAGATTTCCAAGGGAATTTACGGGCTGGTTGGTGGTTGAGCTGATATCATTGAAATGTCAAGTATTCATGTCATATCTTCCATTGGTCGATTTATGTTACCTGTCTGGTATAAAGAAATATGGGACAAAGCCAGATATATGGCCTGTGCTAAATAAAGCCAATCTCCGTTGAGTTCTGTGCACAGTAAGTAACTTGTACAATTGTCATTCGTGCTCACATTGCCTGGAGATTAAAGGCAAAATGTTTCAACTTGAAAATAAAATGATATTCCTTATTTGCAGAAATGAATGAACAAATCATCAGTTTTGCTCTCGGGTAACTCAGCACAGGAACAGCTCTCTGATCATTACATAGCGCCAAATTATCATTAAACTGCAACCGAGCAAGCAGATGATTTGACTCCATTTAATTTTCTGGAAACCTTTAGTTGGCATATTTGTTTGAATAATTCTAAAAGTCACTCAATGGCTTGTGGCATCATGAAGATATATTAAAAAAAGAAACTTAAAAAAATAAAATATTACATAAGCTGAAAGACTGAAACTAAAACGAAAAAAATCAGGATATACTTGACAGATGAGCAGCATTAAAAAAAAACCACATCTCAGGTCAACTACCTTTCATGACAACAAAAAAAGATAAAGATAAAAATAAGATTCAATTGCACTGAAGGGAGGAATGAGGGGGCAAGGGCAGAAGAACCCAAATGGATTGTTTCTGAAAAAGTGGAGACCAGTAAAGTTGTAATATATTTTAGGGGTGCATGCTAAAGGAGGGTGGTGAAGGCTCTTAAATAACAAAAAGGTTTTTTGGGGAGTGATTAAGCATGACTTGAAATATCAAATGTCCAAGTAAAATATGACAAAGTGAAAAGATAAGTGAGCCACCGAACACAAAGAAAAGAAAATGCTTCCGATTCCTCCTACCTTTTGTACCTACCTGTAAATGTGGTGGAGCCATGGGTGGTGGCATTCCTCCTGGCGGAGGTGGAATTGGTGGCATATTGGGATCAAATGGTGGCCGTCCAAACGGAGGACGTGGTGGTGGTCCTCTCATCATGGCAAATGGCGGAGGTGGTGGACGCACGTGAAGAGGTGGTGGTCCCCGCAACATTGCATTCGTTGGAGGAGCAGGGCCACGAAATCGTAACGCTTGCTGATGTGCCATTCTATCAGAAGAAATAAAATATGATTAGATGTACGACAACCAGTGTTAGTCTTTAAATTAACTATTTATTACTGACATTTTCTTATTATTTGTTCTTTTCTCTGCATCTCTTCCATACTCATCGGCCAACCTCCAATAGCTTGATATTAAATGGCTGTTAGTCATTTCTATGTCTCAGTTGTGATAATTGTCCTCTGATCTGTTTTTTATTCAATGATCACATCATCCAGTGGACAGATCATGGATAATAACATCTTTGATATTTTACATGAAAGCCAGCAGTAACATCTCTCATAACTAGCCGAGTAGAATTGATCAAAACTGGAATCCTGGAACTATGTAGCGAACATCAACAATTCTTGAGTGTATAAAACCCTTTCAGCACATACATCCACTCAGCCTCAAGATGACATTCATAACTAGGCTCTGTCTTACAAGCATTACTGCTCCAACTACGTAGAAACAAGGAACTGCAGATGTGGGTTTATACCAAAGATATACACATAGTGATAGAGCAACTCAGCAGGTCAGGCAGCATCTCTGCGGAAAAGGAATAGGTGACCTTTTGGGTTGGGACCCTTCTGCAGACTGAAAGTAGTGGATGGGAAGAGAGCTGGAGGTGACAAAAGATGAAAACAAATAAGGGCCAGCAATTGTGGCTTGGTCATTTGTTGCTAGCCCCGATTTGTCCTGGTCTTTTCTTGCCTCCAGCTCTTCCCCCTCACCCCCTACTTTCAGTCTGAAGAAGTGTCCAGACGCAAAACTTCACCTATCCTTTCTCTCCAGAGATGCTGCCTGACCCGCTGAGTTACTCCAGCACTTTGTGCCTATCTGTGCTCCAACTACATATTATACATACTACTCCAGGCCACATTATGCAGGAGAACAAGCGAGAAAAAGTGTTCCAAAGCACAAGCTACCACTGCATTACAATGCATGAGACAAGTTAACTGAAGCAGGATTTGAGCCTGTCTGTGCAAAGTTATGCAAAACTATACACTAACCCCAGCCAAATTTCAAATATAACAGACATTTGAATATTTCTGAAGGCACTATCAGCTCTAGGCATTCAAGGACTTAATATACAGGCTTGCTAAATTTTATACAGGCAGCAGCAACTCTCTGGTATTACAGCCAATTACTGGGAGCTCCTATACTAACTGCTGGCAAAATATTTGACCAAGAAAGATCATGATCAGATCAAAACTCTGCTTGGATGCACACTATTTCAATTTTCCCAGTGGAGCTCCAGAATAGCAATCAGAAGTGGTTACCAGGGATAACCCAATTTCCATCACAGTACCCACACTAAAGATCCCGCAAACGAATATGAAGGCTAATCAATTTGAGGAATCTCTTGCCTGTACATTTAAGTCTGTATGCAAATTTTCACTTAAAAATGTGTTTCTCTTCAACAATTTTTGCTCTGCAACTAATTGACACAAAGTTTCAATACATATGCAGAGAAACATTTTCAAGTTAGTATAGCACTATTATAAATAATTGTCACCAAAGTGGATTTGGTCTTGCTGAAACAATAAAAGACAATACAGGTCCACCACCGATTTTCCGGCAACTGGTGGTCAGGCACTTCTTTTAATCCACACAGTACACAAGAGCGCACTTGAAATCTCCCCCCCCCCCCCCAGAAGTCCCCCCAAAAATGTGGCGCTTAGGCCGGGTGAGGCGGCCGATCCTGACCTCATTGGTACTTCCGCGGCTAATCTAAGAGTTGAATCTGCCCCATGTGGCAAGGACTCTGGCCAGGCCACTGTGTTCCCATGTCCAACCTCTGAGTCCGACCTTGTGGGCCTATATCTCTCCGCGCCCCCCCCCCCCCTCCAAGGCTATGACCTTGGTTGATCTGGCAAAACAGATAATATAGCAAAGCTCTGGAACCAACGGTGCCAGAAAGTCATTGACAGACCAAAAATTTCGCAAATTCAGGTACCGAATCTTCTCAGAATCAGACCAATTTACTTTAAGTGGATTTAACTTTTAATTTATTTCCGGATGTCTTTGATGGGTATACGGCAGCACCACCGATCAAATGTCATTCAATTCAATGACATCAAGGTTCAACTATTCTGTTTCTCTCTGCATAGATGCATTCTGACCATGAATATTACAAACAAATTTCAGTTTTTATTTCCTTTGTTTTTGGTTAGTTTGAAATTACAGTGTGTGAAGGCCAGACAAGGTAAAAACCTATTGTGTAATTTGTCTTAAAGATGGTACTGAGCCAGCTGAGTGACAGTCAAGTGCCAATCATCCTTTCAAAAGTCCCATGTCATCGAATTCAACTTTGAGGCCTGCCATTTGAACTCAAGGTCTTTGCTTGCTCATCCTGCACCCTAACCACAAACTATTGATTCTGCTGTGTTTCAAGCCAAGAACACACAAAGTGTCTTTTGAGAAAAGACCCAGCAAATTAAAACTTGTAATGAGGGTGTAACCTTTGAACTTCTGATGAATGATTATTTTGATGTCAAAAGTGTTCGATAATCCACTGTGTTTTGTTATTCAGCACATGATCACGATTCTGACCTTGGACAATATCTCCAGAGGTCACTAGATGGTGATCAAGAACAGCAAAAAGTCTGATCCCCCTACAAATCACCCTGGGTGCTGCTGCCATAGCCAAGATCAAATGACTTGCCACTGAAGAGTTATCCACTTCACTTGCCACTGAAGAGTTATTGCCATCCGAAAGAGAATCAAGCCATTACTTCTCAACAATTCCATCTGACTGTGCCTGGCTTGGATGAAACCCACTGTGGCCACAGTGGTCAGCAAAGGACTGAAACAAAAGTGATGTTTAATTGGCTTAAATTGAACAACAACCATGAGACATTTCAGGCCTGCATCAGCAGCATCACCACTCCTACTGCTCAGCATGTTAATGGAGATGGCAGGTTAGTTTTTAGTTTAGGTTAGTTTAATGTAAGTGCTTCAGATGGCAACATTTTCCCCATTGGAAATTCCCAGACTTCAAAACCAACTAGCCTGTGTCAATTATCTAGGATTGAGAGTCATGGATCTAATGCCTTCTGGTGATTATTAAGGGAATTCTATTTCCCGTGATGCACCTCTCTTTGTGGGCAAAGAGCACAAAGGACCAACCAATCATTTCATAAATCAAAATTAACCAACTGAACAAAAAATGTGTGTGTAACTTTCACACATAATGTGCGTCAACGGAAATATTGGTTTCAGTGTCGAATATTTTCCCAACTGTCCCAAGATAAAGAAAACTGTAATCCATGCAGTCACAGGTATTCCATTGTAATTTCCAATTTAACAGTTTTGCTTTAATACTCACTTCATGTGAGCTGGCAGGACAGAGTGCTCTGCACAATTATATTACGCACTGCCACTGAAGGGTAAAGTAAAAATTACTGGAACCAATCTCACAATTCTGGCAACATAGATCCAAAAAAAATTATGGCAAGGTTCCACAAATAACAATGTGATAATGATTTGATAATCGATTTTAGTAATGTTGATGGGGTTATAATTATCGAACTGGATTTTCAGAATAAACTCTCTTTTTCAAAATAGATCTTTCAAACTTATTTTAGATGCATTGTTTAAAACTTTCCTCTGGAAAACTGCTATTATGATATGACTTTCTCAGTACTGCAAAGGAGTGTTAATCTGGTTGCTGGATAAAGAACCTGCATTTATTAGATAAAATGGCCAAGAACATTTTACAACCAAATAGTGCCTTTACAAGCAGTGTCACTAGGAAACATGACATTCCAACTAAAAGATCCCAGAAACACCAATGGAATCGATGACTCCCATGAAAGCCAACACCTCCACCAATGCGGCACTCACTTAGTGCTGCATAAATGCTTCAGCTATTGATCATATCAAGTTCTGAAGGAGACAGAACACATTATAAAGTTAAAAGATCTACAAAAATACTCATGACAACTTTAATTACCCCGTGCGAAAATATACCATTCTGTATATTAACATATCAGAAACCACAGCCACTACTTCAAATATAAATCAGTCCCACTGACATCAAGTCTGAGGAAGGTTCTCGACCTGAAAAGTCACCCATTCCTTCTCTCCAGAGATGCTGCCTGACCCATCCAGCATTTTGTGTCTACCACTGACATCAAGGTGAGTTGATGGTGGCATAGAGGTTTACTACTGGACATGCTCACAGAAAGCTCAAATATTAATCCAGTGATGTGTGTTGAAAGCCCACCGCAGCAACTTTGAATTTAAATTCAACTAACTAAATGCAATTAGCTGAAATCCAACTTTGAACTGCAAGATTATAGGTAAATCACATTGAGTTCACTCAAGTCCTTAAGGGATGGAATTTGACTCTCTGTATCTAGACTAGCTGACAACCAAGATAACAGCAACAGTTCTTATTTGTCCTGGCTGAACAGTCAGAGTGCTAAACATAGTCAGTAACGCCTCAGTTAAAAAAACGTCAATTCATGTGGCCTCATAAGTTTAATGCTGTTCTAGAAACAGCGCAGCCTAAGCCCTGTTGTCTGGAGGCATATTCAGTTTGTCATTATCGTTTCTTTCTCCAGTGCTATGATCAAGTCACATCTCAAGTCTTAAGAGCCTTACGAACAGATCTGAAAAGAATCTCACTGGAACATAAAGGAAAATAATTGCTAATCTCTATGACTATTTTCATTGGATATATTGAAGGCAGACTTTGAGATATCCACAATGAAATGTCAATTATTTAAAAATATCCTAGCTGGAGTACATTATTCATTGACACTGTTTGCTTCACTATTTCCTCGTATCTCAAATCATTTGAAATATCCATCCGCACTGGTAAAGCTCAGTCTTGTTCAATGGATGCTTCTTCCCTCTAAACGTTGCTTCGTAAATCGATGCATTGCTCATTGTAAGGCAGATGTTCTTCAACCGATACGTTATTATCACAGATAATATAAGAGACTGCATGACTCCCTATGAAATAAAACAGGGGAATTAACTGGACTTTACCATAAAATTATAATTAAAACAAACAAACAAGTAATTTTTCATATGTTTTGGGAATTTTTTGGTCAATAGGCAGGCTCCAAGAAGGATATAAATCAGAATCCATGCTTTTAGAAAGAAAATGAGAAGAAAAGCAGCTTAAAGCAACAAAGAAAGACAAGAGATGGAATCTGTGTGAAAGAATTGGCCCTAAACGTTTTCTTAAATTAGAGCTGAAGATGTGCTATGTGATTAATTAACCGCAGCAATCGCAGGTTCCGCACTCATTAAATGGATACACAAACAAATTGAGATAACCCAGTCACATGATGCTAAATATTTCCAAACTTCTTTTACCAAGAAAGATTTTCCTGCTATATCACATATAGATTTACCCATTTGCAACTCAAACTGTTTCTTCACCTTTTCATCTTTGAAGTTACAGCACTTCAACTCCTTACCAAGATTTTTTACTAAATATGATGGAAGGCAGCAGGCGAACCCAGAATTGCCAAACAATATTTTTTATTTTATAGGATCATCCCTCACCCAAAGTGCTCAAATATTTTTCCAACCAAAATGACACTGAAAATGTGTTCATTGTTCTAATTAATTTTTTTATGAACACAATGTTTTACCGAAACTCTAATGTTATTGTTTAACCTTGCTTTTTGGTAACTTGAATCAACATCGAGAGATATACAAAATTCACACCATCTTGCTTACAATATGTATTTCTATTACTCATCCAGAACAACTTAGCTTGTACAAAAAAAAACAAGGATCTCCACTCTATCATTATCCAATTGCCACCACAGAACATTCGCCTTTCTGTAACATCAAATAAAATTTAACTAATTATAATAATGGCCATCTCTTCAGTAATATCTCTAAAGGGTTTTTATCCAGATAGCCACATACCCACATCAAAACTACAACTATTGTTGGAAATGCACCTGCGAGATCAAAATATACAGAAAGACAGGAATAAGAACAGATATGTAGTATTCGAATCAAATAGCCGGGCGTAACTGGTAGATGGGCAGGT
The DNA here is from genome assembly GCA_038087875.1 of Malacoraja senta. NCBI lineage: Eukaryota > Metazoa > Chordata > Chondrichthyes > Rajiformes > Rajidae > Malacoraja > Malacoraja senta. The sequence goes on from JAXLNO010003677.1 coordinate 72,672, forward strand.
TTCAGGAAGGTTATGTATCAGGATCCATGTTTTTAGAAAGAAAATGAGAAGAAAAGCAGCTTAAAGCAACAAAGAACGACACAAGATGGAATCTGTGTGAATTAAGTCCCTAAACTTTTTTTTGAATAAGAGTTTGAGATGTGCGGTGTGATTAATTAACCGTGGCAGTAGCATGCCTCCGACTCTACTCGTGTGAAGTTACTCGTCAGGCCCTCGTTACAAAGTTAGTAGAGTTCCCCCATGGTTTGTTTCCTTTCAGGAGGATTTAAACGTTTACTGAGATCAGATGGAAGAGGTGACCCGTGCCTCCTGCCGGGGTTGGCGTGCGCCTGATGTCCCACTCCTGTGCGGTTAGTGTGCAGGTGTCGGCCCAAGGCCCAGCCCGGCCGGATCGCTCGCTCTCGGGGAAAGGAGGGGGGGGGGGGGGGATAGGTTAGTAACCGATGGCGTTATTTATACCTCAAGATCCCAAGCCTATTCATATCCACGTACCGGGCCTGGTTGGAGGAATCGCTGTTGGGTTTCGGCTGTTCACCACCTCCGTCATTCTGCGCCTGGCTGGGGTGTAAGAGGCCATCCTGCATCAACAACCCCACGTCGGCCATCATGGAGAGCGATAGAGGGGGGGGGGGAGGACTACTTCCGCCGCCCGCCGAGCGCAACCTACCCTGCTGCTGTGACCCGCCCACCCCTCGACGCCCCATTGGCTGTTCGGCTGCCAGCCCCGCGGCTCAGTGGCTCAGCTCCATGCCACTCCGGTGACGTCAGAGGAAGCCGCTCGACGGTGTTGTTTGGGTGGAGAGCGGGACCGGAAGTGACGGTTGTCACCTTCCAAGGCGCTCGGCGACTCCTCCCCTACTTACAGTCGTTGCTGCTGCTGCTCCTGCTCCTGCTCCGGCTCCGGCTCCTGCCGTCTGCTGGCGCCGCAGGTAGGCATCAAATAATAACAAGCCCGCACGGCTCCATTGCCCCATACAATGCCGACCAATCTACAAAGTCAGCTTCTGGATGAAAACCATCACGGGGTTCTGACCTCCCCACCATCGAAGGGATTTACTGGAGTCGCTGCCTCAAAAAGACAGCCAGCATCATCAGAGACCATACACCACCCTGGCCACACACACATTTCACCGCTGCCATCAGGAAGAAGGTACCGGAGCCTGAAAACAGTACCGTCCAAGTTCAGGAACAGCTTCTTTCCTACAGCCATCATGCTATTAAACACTACAATCTCCAAATAAGCTCTGAACTACATAGACCCCCCCCCCCCCCACACAGACACACCCTCACATCAGTCTGAAGAAGGGTTTCGACCCGAAATTTTGCCTATTTCCTTCGCTCCACAGATGCTGCCTCACCCGCTGAGTTTCTATCATAGACTTGGGGGCAGTGGTTTTGTCTTTTTGCACTATTATTTGTTTGTTTTTATGTGTGTGTGTGCGTGTGTGTATATATATATATATATATATATATATATATATATATATATATATATTTCATTAATCTCTTGTTTAAAATATTAATTACAGATTCCTTGCTGTCAAGGTTAGGTGAATAGAAAAATAGTTTGTGTGCTTAATTATTTTGTATCTCTCAAAAGTTGCTTGACAAAGGGGGTAAATTGATACTGAGTGGTAGCAACCCAGTGAGAATTCGTACCTTGCTAATCTGGAATATATGTACTGCAAGCAAGCCACCTGGGTTGTAAAGTCAACTCGACTAATGTCCGCCTCTGCAGTTTAGGGGGGGTTGCACGTAAGGTCACCGGGTCATAGGGCTTGACGCACGGAACCGCTCAATCCATCTGGAGGACATCGCAGCTTCTGGTATATGTTGTTAATACATGAAACGCGTACTTTCCTACCTGTTCAAAAACGGCAAAATGGTGAATTTTTGCGCTGTAAAAAATTGTGGAAGTCGGGGTAAGCGTGAGAGACATGTACCCAACTTCAGAATTCCAAAAGTGAAGCGAAATAAAGGTAAAGAGAAGCGAGAGCTGAAGGGACAACAACAGCTAAAGTGCTTGGCGAACATTGGCCGTGCAGATATCAAATTGGAAAATATTAGGAATTATTGTGTTTGCTCACTGCATTCCATCAACAGTAAGGCATTATTTGTGTTTTTTCTTGATTCCTTTGGTTCAGAGGCATTTTGCTTCAGAGGCGTTTTCTTTTTGTATGTAAAATCCCACGAGAACCATGGTCGATTTTAAAATTTTACAGCCAGATTTATCACTTCTGAAACTTTTTAGATGCCAAAGGAATCAAGAAAGAACACAAATAATGCCTTCCTGATGATGAAATGCAGTGAGCAAACGGCCAATGTTCGCCAATCACTTTGGCTGTTGTCCCTTCAGCTCTCGCTTCTATCTACCATCATTTCTCCTCACTTTTGGAATTCTGAAGTAGGATAAATGTCTCTCACGCTTATCCCGATTTCCATAATTATTTACAGCGCAATAATTGACCATTTCGGCGGGTTTTAACGGGCCCGCTACGCTGGAAACAATGGTCAGTGCTTACCTGCAGTTCATCGCGTGTACTCCAGTTGGCGTAACGTAGCAACAGTACGGGTCATGGGTCATGACCCGACTGCCATGCAACCTCCATATATGGAACTTAAGTAAAATTTATATTACACTTGCGTCGGTCAGAGTTAGACAAAAATTTACACCAAGCCAAACAAGATATTTGTTCAAATAACTTTAAGTTTTGTTAAAAAAATATAGGTTCTAAGTACATTTTAATAAAGGAGAGAGAAAGAGATAGATCAGGGTTGGAATTTAAGAAATTATGGTCTGAGCAGTTGAAATCAAGATGAAGTGACTTTGGTACATTTAACCTGATATCAGTAATGCTGGAATCATCATGCATTCCTCCAAAATGCTGAAATGGTTGGTAAATCAGGATAGAGCACGTGGAGTTGGGTGTAATACACTAATGTGGATTAAAAAATGTTTACTGTGGCAGTGCAAGAGTAGGAATAAATATATTTTTCTCAAGTAAAGAGGCTGTGATAGAATGGATGCTGGCTGAGGAGTCGAGAATCAGAAGTCACAGTCTCTGAACAAGTGTTGGCCATGAGAAGGGAAGGACAAGGAGAAATGTCTTCACTCAGAGGGCGATAAATCTTTGAACATCTGTGCCTCAGAACGCTATAGAGACCCAGAAATTGTACATTAAAAAATATTGATTCATATATTGTTTTAATACAAAATAAATCAAGGGATATGAGGATTGTGTGCAGGAAATGATAATGAAGTAGATCCGTTGTGAAATTGATGAATGGCTGAATGGGTTCCAGTTTTGTCTGATCTTAGATAATTATCTCTGTTGTAATGGCGTCTTTGACATTTGGCCTTTTCTAGCTAGATGAACCAGAGGACCAAAAGAACATTACAATCCTAAATGACCTTATGGGATGAGAATTCTTATTTCATATACTCGCTAGCTTTGGTCCCAAGATTCTTAAGTTAAAATGTTTTTAAATTAAGTTTGTAATCATTAATGCACCGATGGATTCAAATATAGAAATGCAATTTTCCTGTTATTGGACGAGAAATCAAGTACTTGAATGAATAATCAAGAGAACATAAATATCAACGGTCACATTGACAATCTGCAAATTTGAGTCTTACAAATAAAGAAGAAAGCTGGTCTTGGAATAGTATCTAAACCTAATTCACTTCTGCTCTTTGGAGAAAGAAATCTGCTCTCATTACCCAAATATAAATCTAGTGTTTGCTTAACTCAGTGGGACTGCAAGTCATTTGGTTGTATCACTGCAATGCAGTGGTTCAAGACGGATTAATTAGAGCAATACATACTGGATCTGCCTGGCCTTGGTTGCAAAGAGCGTAGAGAAACGGTGCTCCTCAACAGCAATTATATCATAGCCTCTGCATATGTGCAGTGTCGCTCTGACATTATCATGAGAACTAAACCACAGCAGGCCAATATGTAATGGTTTTCTGAATACTGAGTTAAAGCTGCTAGCTCTAGGTGGCAGATTGGATGGAGGAGTCCAAAACTACATCTGCACACCTTTACATAATGGTTTTGCGGTGTCTCCCAGACCAGAGGCCTCTACTGTTAAAGCAGTGGATTTATCAAAACTGCTTTTTGACAGTCCCTGTTAGCTATTTGTACATGCATGAATATAAAGGCCAAAGAGCTTATTTGGCCTGAAGCAAAACAAATGATTCTCAGTGCAATATGCACTGCACTGTTCTTCCCTGGAAAGATATTACAACACAAGAATTCACTGTAGTGTCCCCAGATAACAAACAGAAAAATCAACAAAGTTTCCTGCTCCTATTTTCTTTATTGTAATTCCTGCTGCATCTAAATGGGCAACAAATAGAACAGGAATGGAAATTAATGACTGAAAACCTTAAGGAAATTTACTATCTCGGCATGACAATCATGTAAACCGACGTAGCAGAGTCCAAGACGAGCATGATGACGCTGTTAAATACCGATCCACAAGATTCAGAAACAGAATCTCCAACTTGTTCTGCCTTAAAAATAGTTGCTAGTTGAAAGAGATACTGGCATTTCTTTTGTGCCTTTCACAATCTCAGAATGTCTTAAAGCTTCTTTGGCCTATAAAGTTTTTTAAAAATTCTGTCATATTGAAACAATTTTCAAACAGCAAGCTTTCACAGTAACCAATATGTTAATGATCTGAAAGTTCATTGTCAATGGAGTATGAAGGAACTGCAGATGCTGGTTTATACCGAAGATAGACACAAAATGCTGGAGTAACTCAGCGGGACAGGCAGCATGGATGACCCGAAATGTCGCCCATTCCTTCTTTCCAGAGATGCTGCTTGTCCTGCCGAGTTACTCCAACATTTTGTGTCTATCTTCATTGCCAATGGTGTTGATTGATGGATAAATATTGGCCAGAGCTACACAAGAGTGCCAGGGGAATTTTATATCCATATGAGAGAGCAGATTAACATGATATCCAAAAACTATAATCCCCAGCAAAGCAGAACTCTTTAAGTAATGTTGGCAGTATCGATTTAGATATGCTGAAGTCACTGAGGTGTGACATTAAGTTGCAACCTTCTAATTCAAAGGTGAAAGTGCTTCATTCTGAGTCTTAGATGGTACATGAACAAAATTGACTGCTGAATAAGGTAGAATGAAATCCATTTAACGTACAGTTTTGCTCTAGCATCACATTCTGCAATTCATATGTATAATAAGCCTTGAATGAGTTGATGATGACCTCCAAGCAATCTCCTTACCTTCCTTTCTTGTTACCAGTGCGTGCTGAATTATTTGGGTACCCAAAGTAGCAAGAATTTATACCCATTTCACACTTTGGGTGATTTCTTATTTTCGCTTGGCTATTGAGGGAGGAATAGTCATGGCAGGAATTGGAGTAATTAAAATTAATTTTTAATTAATTGTCGGAGACCGGAACCCGCCCGGAAGACCCGGCTCGCCCACCTCGGATTGAGGACCCACGGGAACCCGCCTGGAGGGCCGGTAAGCTGACCAGCTGTGGGAGGGAGTGCACGGCCTCGACGGTGGGAGGCCCTGCAGCATCCTGGGGCTCGGCTGGACTGGGCACTACGTCAAGAGGCCGAGCACGTGGACCGCATGCGGCCTGCAGCAGTGGCGAAGGACACCACGGCTACATTTGGCCAGGCCGACCCTGCAACGCCGCCAGGACACCAGACCTTCATGGTCAGATCAAGATCCCGGCACTTGCACCAACTGGGACGAATGTCGCCAAACTGGCGACACTGTATACTGTCTCAGTGTACTACTGCTACACATTTTAACTATCTGAGATGCTTATCTATAATGTATCTGTGCTTGTGTATGGTGATACTTGTACTGTGTACAAAAATGAATTTCACTGTACCTCAGTACATGTGACAAATAAACTACCATACCATAACATACCTCAGTATAGAAATTGATGGTTTCCCTGTGATTGCATGGGTTTCCTCTAGGTGGTCTAGTATCCCCCTGCATCCCAAAGACATGGGAGGTGGTAAATTAATTGACTAAACTGTCCCGAGTGTGTAGGTGAGGGTTAGAATATGGGGGAGAGGGTGGGGGGAGGGTGGAGTTGATGAGAATGTGGGATTAATTTAGGGTCAGTGTAAATGAGTGGTTGATGGAAGGTGTGGATTCAGTGGGTCAAACGCCCTGTTTCCTTTCTGGACACCTCTATGATCATTTGCTTTTTTATTAAGAATTATTGAAGATTGTGGGTGCAGTCAAGAATCATTCAGTCAATTAACAAAGACCAGAATATTATTTGGGAGAGATGAAACTGATAAAAAATTGTGTGGTGGCACATTAGGAGATTCTGCATGTCCGAGTGGATTATGAATGCTACCAACTCCTTGCCATTTTACTTCTCATTTCCTGTACAATCAGTACCGATGGTTGTGTTATGGACCCACACAACAGGAAAAGGGAATACAAAGCCAGGCAGAAGATCACAGATTACCCAATGAAGAATTGCAGCAGAAGGAGCCTTGGAGATCAATAGAGTTTAGATGTTCTGCTTATAGAGATGGGAAAAATTAAACCTTGTTACCTGGTGACAGTTAACTAAAACCCCACAAGCTTTGTGTCACATCATCACGCTGAATTGTATTAAACAGCAAATGAAATCTGATACTGTATCTTCATAATGAAAATTTGCAACATGTTCTTCCCGTATCAGAACTAAATCCTGTCTATTTGCTAAGATATGGCCTTCAGGCATGCAGTATAAGTAGGTGAAAGCATTCTGAGAAAAGCAGTGTTTGTGTAGATGTACAATTAAAGGACTCTCACAGAACCTGCACTGGCTGAATCTTCTTCAGTGAACCAATAAAGCAAATATGCATAAAGACAGTAAAATAATGCCGTCTTATTTCAGTGTGCCTCAGACTTGTACTTTGAGAACATGTACACATCAAATGAGCACAGTATAATGTCATTTCTGTAATTGTCTCCCCGTTCTCCCAACTTTGGAACTCCCCAAATCCTCTTGAAATCTTCACCATTCCAAGACAGCAGAATGAGATCCTGATCTCTTCCACACTCTATTTGAGCATTTAGGTGAATGCATTCCCTGGCTCCCAGCATCCGACCTTCCAGGTATCCCCTTCCTCCAAATTTCGACACAAAATGCTGGAGTAACTCAGCGGGACAGGCAACATCTCTGGATAGAAGTAATGGGTGACGTTTCGGGCTGAAACCCTTCTTCAGATAGAGTCGGGAGAGAGGCAGACACAGAGATAAGGAAGTGTAAGGTGTGAAAATGAAACATCAAAGGTGATGGGTTCAAGGAAAATGTAAAATAGATCATTGTTAGCCAAGAGGAGAAGGTGACAACGAAGCATAAAGAGATTAAAATTAAATCAGGGACAGTCAGACTACTCGGAGAACTAGGAAGGGGCAGGGATGGAGAGAGGGAAAGCTAGAGTTACTTGAAGTTAGAGAAGTCAATATGTGTAGGGTGTAAGCTACCCAAGCAAAATATGAGGTGCAGTTTCTCCAATTTGTGCTGGGCCTCACTGTGACAGTGGGGGAAGCCCAGGACAGAAAGGTCAGTATGGGAATGGGAAGGGGAATTAAAGTGTTTAGCAACCGGGAGTTCCCTTTGCTGTCTCATTTTAACACCTTACACTTCCTTATCTCCATGTGTCCCTCTCTCCTGACTCTCAGTCTGAAGAAGGGTCTCGACCGGAAATGTCACCCATTCCTTCTTTCCTGAGATGCCTGTCCCGCTGAGTTACTCCAGCATTTTGTGTCTTATCTTCGGTGTAAACTAGCATCTGCAGTTCCATCCAGCACATCCCCTTCCTCCACCTGTTCCTTATCCAATAACAATGAAGATAAGCTCCAATCTAGTCCATTGGTCCCCATTCCAATACTATCAGCATGTTTCTTGTACCACTAGAGGCCGAAACTGCAATACAAATATCTGCTCCATCCCCTGATCGCAAGGTTGTGCTGCTACTCGCTGTTTACGAGCAGAAGCTGAAGCAAAGGATCCAGCAAAGAAAGTTGTAGTACTGATTTGAGGAAACAGGAGAGGGTAGACAAAAATGCTGGAGAAACTCAGCGGGTGAGGCAGCTTCTATGGAGCGATAGTATAGCTGGCGTTTCGGGTCGAGACCCTTCTTCACACTGATGTGGGGGTGAGGGGGCAGGAAGAAGAAAGGAAGAGGCGGAGATAGTGGGCTGTGGGAGGGCTGGCAAGGGGAGGGGAAAGAGGAAGAAAGCAAGGACTACCTGTTGGACGAAGCGATCACCAAGCCTACGCTTGGTCTCACCAATGTAGAGCAGCTGACACTTAGAACAGCGGATAAAATTGAGGGTGGAGGAAGTGCAAGTGAACCTCTGCCGCACCTGGAAAGACTGTTTAGGTCCTTGGATGGAGTCAAGGGGGGAGGTAAAGCGACAAGTGTAGCATTTCCTGCGGTTGCAAGGGAAAGTTCCAGGGGAGGGGGTGGTTTGGGTGGGAAGGGACGAATTGACCAGGGAGTTACGGAGGGAGCGGTCTCTGCGGAAAGCCGAAAGGGGAGGAGATGGGAAGATGTGGCCAGTGGTGGGATCCCGTTGGAGGTGGCGAAAATGGCGGAGGATTATCTGTTGTATGTGACGGCTAGTATGGTGGAAGGTGAGGACAAGGGGGACTCTGCCCCTGTTACGAGTGGGGGGATGGGGAGTGAGAGCAGAGTTACGGGGTATAGAAGAGACCCTGGTGAGAGCCTCATCTATAGTTGAAGAGGGGAACCCCTGTTCCCTAAAGAATGAGGACATCTCCGATGCCCTGGTTTGGAACACCTCATCCTGGGTGCAGATGCGGCGTAGATGGAGGAATTGGGAGTAGGGGATGGAGTCCTTACAGGAAGCAGGGTGGGAAGAAGTGTAGTCCAGAAAGCCATGGGAGTTGTATTGTATTCAATTTATTGTCATTATCTCACAAGAGACAACGAAATGGATTTTCCTTACATGTATCATAAAAATAAATAATAAATAAATACATTTTAAAAAAGCACAAACACAGAAGTCCACGATACAACATAACCCCACAGCGGCACCAAAGTTAAGGAAGGTACCATAGTCCAGCCAGCCTCCCCGCCGATCTTCCCAGATGTTCACCCATGATCGGGACCTCCCGAGCACCCGCAGTCGCCGCCACCCGCAGATGCTCAGGCCCTCTCGCCGGGAATGATGGAACCCCGACGGAGAACATCCTCAGCGGCCCGGACCTCTAAATCAGCCACCTCCCACCGGAGTCTGCGGCTCCCGAAGTCCACAGGCCGGGCGGAGTCGCAGGACTCCGCGATGTTGGTCAGCGCGAACCACAGCTCCGCGATGTCGGTGCAACAGGCCCAGCACTCCGGAGCTCCAAACGGCGATCCCCGGTAAGGCATGTTCCAACGCTACGCCGCTGCTGCTGGAGCTCTGGTCGGTCCCGGCAGGAAAGTCCGCGCCAATCCAGCAGGTAGGCCGCGGGGGGGGGGGGGGGGGGCGAGGACGCGACTCGAAAAATAGTCGCGTCCTCTCCAGGAAGCAACTGAAGGATGGTATCCCCCTTACTGTACCCTCTTCCCCCCACATAAAGACAAATAAAACCCACAAAAAACGTTCTTCAAACATAACAAAAAGATACCGGACTGAAGGCGGAGGCAGCTAGCAACAGCACCACCGGATGTGTCAATGGGTTTATAGTAGATGTCGGTCAGTAGTCTGTTATCTGCGATGAAGATAGTGAGGTCCAGAAACGGGGATGTCGGAAATGGCCCAGGTGAATTTGAGTGCCGGATGGAAGTTAGTGGTGAAATGGATGAAGTCAGTGAGTTCTGCATGGGTGCAGGAGGTAGCACCAATACAGTTGTCGATGTAGCGGAGGTAGAGTTCGGGGATAGGGCCACGGTATGCCTCGAACAAGGATTGTTCGACGTCCCTACAAGGAGGCAGGCATAGCTGGGGCCCATGCGTGTGCCAATGGCTACGCCTTCGATTTGGAAACAGGTGAGATTTTTCGTGACTGCTTTGAGCCGGTGGTCTGGTGTCGATGCAAATTACTTGTTTAGTAGCTCGCCGACATACATTAACTCTAAGCAAAAATGTCCTCCTTTATTCATGAGCTTTGTGGCCCAATTTAGCCCTTCTTGGATGTGGAGAGGATGTTTCCACAAGTGGGAGAGTCTAGGACTAGAGGTCATAGACTCAGAATTAAAATATATTCCTTTAGGAAGGAGATGAAGAGAAATTTATTTAATCGGAGGGTGGTGAATCTGTGGAATTCTTTGCCACAGAAGGCTGTGGAGGCCAAGTTAATTGATATTTTTAAGGCAGATATAGACATATTCTTGATTAGTATGGGTGTCAGTATGGGGAGAAGGCAGGAGATTGGGGTTAAGAGGGAGAGATAGAACAGCCATGATTGAATGGTGTAGACCAGATGGGCCGAAAGGCCTAATTCTGCACCTTTGACATGACCTTCCAGTCATCCACTTAAGTTCTTTCCTCCAATATGAGCGTTCATCAACTGGAAACCATGGATGAATCATGAGTTAATTCAACTCCTTGTTGAATTCCAAGCCTGCAGCATTCAAGTCAAATGGTCCTGAGCTTTACAATAAATCATTATATGTTCTACAAATTCTGGAACAAGCAAGAGTTCCAGGATAACCACATGGACACCCATCTATTGTGGCAGGCTTGCATGCTAAAATGGGTTACAATGTGAAGTTGGGCAGTATCCTTAGCAACAGTCCATCTTTCCCCAAATAGCTCAATGCGTTGTATGCCCAAGTTAAACAGAAGGTCGGTGGAGTGATGTCATTTGTCCCGACAGTCTCAGGTGCACCTGTGCCCACGGTCATTTTTGCAAATGACCTTCCTGAGATTGAACCCATGCAACTGGCCCTGGTGAAAGTCCCAGGTCATGTCCTCAGAACCTATGTGGACCAGCTAGCAGGAGTATTTTGTGGACATCTTTAACCTCTGCCTACTCCATCCTGAGATTCCCCTCTGCTTTAAGAACACTCCTATAATCACATTGCCAAACATAAGGAAGGTAACGTAACAAATGACTACTGGTTGGTTGGTTTGCATGCAACAACAAAAGCTTTTCACTACCTCAGTATGCGGGACAATAAACTAAACTGAACTGTTCAGTGGTTCTAACCTCCAGCAGCATGAAGAGCTTCGAGAGGAGAGTGATGGTGCACGTTAACTCCAGCCTCCCACATATCCTTAATCTGCTGCTATTTACTATCTGCCACAACAGCAGATGCCATCTACATGGACCTGCCCTCACCCTGGTAAATGTGGATAACAAGGTCACCAATGTTAGACTCTTATTTATTGTCCATGGATCTGCCTTCAGCATCATAATCCGAATCAAATTCATCTCCAAACTTCTGGACCACAGACTCAGTACCTCCTCCTCAATTGGATCTTCAACTTCCTGAGCCACAGAGCACAATCGTTAAAGTAGGCAACAAACATCCTCCATTTCACTCACATTTAGACTCAGCCTCTTACTACATTCCCTATACACTCACCACTGTGCGGCCAAATTCTGTACTAACTCCATTTGCCGATAACACCACCATGGTGCACCAAATCTCGAACAATTATGAGACGGAGTACAGGACGGAGATACAGGGCTTAGAAACATGGTGTCAAGACAACAATCTCTCCCTCAATGATGTGAGCAAGACAAAGGAGCTAGTCATTAGCTTCAGGAAACTGAGTTACAGTAGGTACAAGCCCCAGGCAGCTTCAATGTTGTTCGATTGGAGATGGTTGAAAGCTTCAGGTTCCTGGGCATAAATATCACAAAAAAATGTATCCTGGTCCAACTACATTGACGCTACAGCCAAGAAAGTACATCAATGCCTCTACTTTCTCAGAAAACTAAAGAGATTATTCATCTCGAGACCCTTCCTGTCTACAGATGCACTGTAGAAAGCATCGTATCGGCAACTACTTTGTCCAAGACTGCAAATTATTACAAAGAATTGTAAATGCAGCCTATTCTCTCATATAAACCATCCTCCCCACCACGGACTCAATCTAGACTTCCCGCTGCCTTGGGAAAACAGCCAACATAATCATGGACTATTCACACCCTGGTCATTCTCTCTTCACCCCTCTCCCAATGGGCCAAAGATACAAAAGCTTAAAAGCACCTACCACCAGATTCAAGAACTGTTTTTTCCCTACTCCTGAGCCAACCTTGTATGCTAAGGATGAATTTCCGATTTTCCATTCTAATTCACTGCAGCCCTTACACTTTTTTTTCATCTGGTCCTAACATATATTCTGTTTGCTTTCAACTTTGCACAACCTGATGTACACATGAATAATATGATTTGCCAGGAATGTATGCAAAACTATATTTTTCACTGTATCTGCATGTAACAATCATCAACCAATATCAATACTTGTTATTAATGTGCATTCTGGCTTCTATAAAGTTTGTGGTAAAGGAAGACTTCTAAAACAGCCAGTCATTGTCAAAGCTATTTGTTATTTTTTAATTCACCACTCGCCTACTCCTGGCCAATCCTCAAACCCAGCAAAAACGATCTACATTGGTGTGTGGGATTGGAAAATGTGAAACACTTTTCGTATCCTGGCAGCCAGTTCTTGTTTGAAATGATTAAACTCACACGTAGTGATTAGAATCCATAGTCTTTTATTAGCAACTCTGCAGAGGAAACACAAGGTGCTTTCTTCCCAGCATGCATACTACCAGTCTACCAGAGAGAGAGTGAGTTCTCTAATAAGCTTGTGGGCGGAGCCACAGTACGAGTGACACTAATCGACATCCTCCCTTTTAAAAAATTAAAAGCAAATGCAAAACTACTGAGAACTACAAAGAATTAAATGCAAATGTATACTGCTGACTATATAAAGCACACATAGTATGTGGCAATAAACTGGAGGAAGTTCAGACATAGCCCGGGTACTTTATGGTGGGCTTACAAACATGACCAGCATGCGTACGGTACAGTCCATCTGTCATCGGGGACACAATCGATGGTGTAATAGTTGTCGGAGACTGAAACGGCATTCCCAGGGATGAAATAAGGAGACTTTGGCACAGGTGGAGGCGGCGTAGCCATCGGCCAAGTAACCGGATCAGTAACAGGTTTTCATGTTGGTGCAGTCGGGCCAATGCTGCTGGATGTGGATGAAAGTACACTTGTGTGGTCAGGATAGTATGGAGGTGGTGCTGGCTCATTCACAGGCAGGATATGTTGCCTATTACATCTGTAGGTGCCGCTATCGGCATTGACCAAGTATGAACGTGGTTCGGAAGCAGTTCCAGAAATTATGCCGATGCGGTCATGACCTTTGTCGGTTTGCAGACTCCCCTCAGCTAGTGGTGGAAGCAGTCTGCTCGTTTTGTCATACCACCCTTTCTGAATGTCGCGCTTTTGTTGTAGCCTGGATTTGACCTCTGAAGGTGGGACCACTTGCGGAACTAGTGCCTGTTTCGCCAAGGCAATGTGGCTCGGGTCTGCCTTGACATCAGACGCTGTGCAGGTGAACCCAAGATATGGTTGCGGGAGATGTTAAGCAGGTCCAGGTACACATCTGATTTTGCTCTGTGGGATCGTTCCATTAATTGTTTGGCACTCCTGACGGCATGTTCAGCCAGCCCATTCGACTGAGGATATTCAGGGCTGCTGGTGATGTGTCGAAAACCCCAGCATGCAGCAAAGTCTTTGAAGTACTGGCTGGTAAATTGACTGCCATTATCAGATAGTAGTTGACATGGAGCTCAGTGGTCTGAGAAATGGCGAGCCAGCTTTTGAACTACCCCATGAGAAGTGGGGCTACTAAGAAGATCAATGTCAAACCAACCAGAATACGAGTCGATAAGAACCAGGTATTGCTTGCCATGCCACTCAAATATGTCAGTTGCCACTGTGGACCACGGAAGGGCAGGAACCGGGTGTGAGAGAAGTGGTAGATCAGAACAATGTCATACTTCTGGAGCTGTAGCAACATCCGTTGAAGGCGTCCTGGAGAAGCGTGTATTGGTTTGTTCAAGATGCTGATCAGGGGTTGGTGGTCAGTTTCAATTATGACCGTGTTCCCGAAGATAAAGTTATTAAACTTCTTGCATGTGAAAACGACCACTGGAAGCTCTTTTATAATCTGGGCATAGCGTTGTTCCGTATCTGTCATGGTGCGCGAAGCATAGGCAACAGGTGTGCAATTTCAAACCCAAGTGTGCAATTTCGGCAAGTCTGGGCCAACCCAGTCCCACGGAGAAGCATACAACTCATACAACCAAGCCATTACTTTCAGGAGTTTTATTCGACTCAAAGGCAAACATGGAACCAGTTACTTCCTTCAGGGTCATTGGTTGGTCGAGACTTTCTTGCTTGCTATCCACTGTGACCTCTGTGATAGAGGATAGGAAGTACTGGGAGGTTGTGGTGTCTATGGGCCTTTCTGTCAGAAACTGGCATCGGAGGATCTACAGATCCTCAATAGGTCCATCCGGGAGGATGTTGTAGAGCCATTCTCCTCCTTGAGGCTGTGGATCACAGAGCTCCTCCTGTGAACCTTTTGGAAGAAGAGGCGTGAGCATCTCATCTTGCCCCATGAAGCGGATTCTGGATTGGAAGATGATCTTGCTGGTTCTGCACCTCTCGGAGTTCCTTCCTCACATTTGCCCCCCTTGACTGCAGAAGATGGAGCTACTGCAAGTCAGACTAGAGGACACTGTTCCCTCCAATGCTGTCTTGTTTTTTAGAAACATAGAAAATAGGTGCAGGAGGAGGCCATTCGGCCCTTCGAGCCAGCACCACCATTCATTGTGATCATGGCTGATCGTCCCCAATCAATAACCCGTGCCTGCCTTCTCCCCATATCCCTTGACTCCACTAGCCCCTAGAGCTCTATCTAACTCTCTGTTAAATCCATCCAGTGATTTGGCCTCCACTGCCCTCTGTGGCAGGGAATTCCACAAATTTACAACTCTCTGGGTGAAAACGTTTTTTCTCACCTCAGTCTTAAATGGCCTCCCCTTTATTCTAAGACTGTGGCCCCTGGTTCTGGACTCGCCCAACATTGGGTACATTTTTCCTGCATCTAGCTTGTCCGGTCCTTTTATAATTGTATATGTTTCTATAAGATCCCCCCTCATCCTTCTAAACTCCAGTGAATACAAGCCTAGTCTTTTCAAACTTTCCTCATATGACAGTCCCGTCATCCCAGGGATCAATCTCGTGACCTACGCTGCACTGCCTCAATCACAAGCATGCCTTTCCTCAAATTAGGAGACCAAAACTGTACACAATACTCCAGATGTAGTTTTACCAGAGTCCTATACAACTGCAGAAGAACCTCTTTACTCCTATACTGAAATCCTCTTGTTATGAAGGCCAACATTCCATTAGCTTTCTTCACTGCCTGCTGTACTTGTAAGCCAACTTTCAGTGACGGTGTACAAGGACACCCAGGTCTTGCTGTACCTCCCCCTTACCTAACCTAACCCCATAGAGATAATAATCTGCTCCCTTGTTTTTGCTGCCAAAGTGGATAACCTCACATTTATCTATATTATACTGCATCTGCCACACATCTGCCCACTCATTCAACCTGTCCAGGTCACCCTGCAACCTCCTAACATCCTCTTCACTGTTCACACTGCCACCCAGCTTTGTGTCATCTGCAAACCTGCTAGTGTTGCTCCTAATTCCCACTTCCAAATCATTAATATATATGGTAAACAGTTGCGGTCCCAACACCGAGCCTTGCGGCACTCCACTCGCCACTGCTGCCATTCTGAAAAGGACCCGTTCACTCCTACTCTTTGCTTCCTGTCTGCCAACCAATTTTCTATCCATGTCAACACCCTACCCCCAATACCATGTGCTCTAATTTTAGTCACCAGTCTCCCGTGCGGGACCTTATCAAAGGCTTTCTGAAAGTCTAGATACATACATCCACTGGCACCCCTTCATCCATTTTACTTGTCACATCCTCAAAAAATTCCAGAAGATTAGTCAAGCATGATTTTCCTTTCATAAATCCATGCTGACTTGGACTAATCCTTTTACTGCTATCCAAATGCCCCATTATTACCTCTAATAATTGACTCCAGCATAATTTCCCACCTCCGAAGTCAGGCTAACTGGTCCGTAATTCCCCGTTTTCTCTCTCGCTCTTTTCTTGAAAAGTGGGATAACATTAGCTATCTTCCAATCCACAGGAACTGATCCTGAATCTATTGAGAATTGGAAAATGATCACCAATGCGTCCACTATTTCTAGAGCCACCTCCCTGAGGACCCTGGGATGCAGACCATTAGGCCCAGAGGATTTATCATCCTTCAGTCCCATTAGCCTACCCAATACTATTTCTCGCCAAATGAAAATTTATTTCAGTTCCTCTACCCCCTTAGATCCTCTGTCCTCCTGTACTTCTGGGAGATTGTTTGTGTCTTCCTTAGTGAAGACAGATCCGAAGTATCTGTTGAACTCTTCTGCCATTTCCTTGTTCCCCATAATAATTTCACCCGTGTCTGCCTTCAAGGGACCCACATTTGACTTTGCTATTCTTTTTCCCTTAACATATCTAAAGAAGCTTTTACTGTCCTTCTTTATATTCCTGGCCAGCTTCCCCTCGTACTTCATCTTTTCAGCCCCTATTGCCCGTTTTGTTTCCTTCTGTTGTCCTATGAAAGTTTCCCAATCCTCTGGCTTCCGGCTACTCTTTGCTGTGTTATATATCTTTTCTTTTAGTTTTATTCTATCCCTAACTTCTCTTGTCAGCCACAGTTGCCTCCTACTCCCCTTAGAATCTTTCTCTCTTTTTTGATTGAAATGATCCTGCGTCTTCCGGATTATGCCCAGAAATTCCTGCCATTGCTGTTCCACCGTCATTCCTGCTAGGATCCCTTTGCAGTCTACCTTGGCCAGCTCCTCCCTCATGCCTTCCTAGTCCCCTTTGTTCAACTTTTAAATACCTTTAAGGATGAAGAACCTCTTGATGTTGTCCTTGGTTTCTTCCCACCAGTATATTAGGGAGTCAATGAGGGGCTTTGCGGATCTCCGGTCTGTGTAGTCCCTCATTAATTCCTTAACATACTTGGGTCAGCAGTTTAACGTTTAACTTCCTCATCCCCTGCCTGCCTTCTGGTCCACCATTGCCGTGTCTGCCCGTGTTGGCCTTCGATGTGAAGAGGAAGTCTATTCGGGACTGGGCTGTGCTGTCTGATCTTGACCAAGAATGCTGTCAGCATGGCCGGATCATCCAGACCCATTGATGATACACTTCAAGTCACCGGCCAGCATAACCAGCCACTCGCTACGCATGGGCAAGCCATACACATAGGCTAGTTGGGGCAGGGAGTTACGGTACATTACATCCACCACGAGGAGAAGGCCCCCAACCACCACCCCAACTTCAGTGATTGAGAAGTTGACTCTCAACAACTGAATCCCCAGGCCAGATGTGCCACAGTGTAAGGTGTGAGCTGAGGTTCGTTGGGCACTTCATAGTTCCCAGTCTCCCGGAGCTGGAGTGTGACAGGCAGATATGTCCCTTCGCACATGCCTGTATGTTGGCTGCCAATCTCTTTATTGACCTGTATGAGATGTCCTTATTCTTTAGGGAACGGGGGTTCCCCTCTCCCATCATAGATGAGACCTTCACTTGTATCTCCTCGGTACCCCGCAGCTTCGCCCTTGCTCCCCCTCTCCCTAGTCGCAACAGACAAAGAGTCACCCTAGTCCTTAACTTTCACCCCATCAGCCGTCGCAGACAACACATAATCCTCTGATATTTTTGCCATCTCCAACGGGATCCCACCATTAATCACATCTTCCCATCTCCACCCCTTTCCGCCTTCCGTAGAGACCGTTCCCTCTGGAAACTTTTTTTTTCAGGTTCTTACCTTCCTGGAGAGGTGATCAAGTTTCGGATCACATTCTCCGGGCTCTGCGGCCTACCATCTCTGGAGCTGGAGGCCTCCTCGGACTGTCGTGAGCCCCACCGCGGGGCGTGGACTTACCATTGGAGCGGATCCCTTGCCTGGGATCACTCCCACCACGGCCTGCGGACTTACCATCAAGGGCTCACAGTCTCGGGACAGGCTAGTCGGGAGCTCCAACGCCGCAGAAGGTTCGTCCAGCCCCGACGCGGGGTTTGATTGCCCGGCGCGGGGGAGCTGACATCCGCCCCGATGCAGGAGCTGAACGCCTCGACGCGAAGGGCCCGAACGCCGCCGGCTACGGGACTCAAGACCGTCCCGTTAACTCGAGGCCCCCAACCAAGGAAGAACAAAAAGTGAAGACTTGAACTTTATTTTCGTCTTCCCTCACAGTGAGGAATGTGTAGGAGTCACTGTGATGGATGTTTATGTTAAAATGTGTTTTTGAGTGCTGCTTTTTAAAATTGTATGACTGACCTGGCCAGTGAAATTCACTACACCAATTGGTGTATGTGACAATAAATAAACCTTATGAACCATTTTGTATCCTTATTAACTTCTGTGTTTTTACTCTTGCAATGCCTAAGTCATTGGCTTCTCAAAGTGGGTTGATCCCCAGATGAGTTGAGGCTGCTGGCATTTATCGGTCTGTGGCATGAATTATGTTCTTGCCAATGCCATTATTCTTATCACTTTTACTTTTTGGTGGCATCTTCTGTAGCTTTTTCCTCTTCACCAGCATCTGCCACGCCCCTTATTGTTCTCCCCCAACTTCCTCTTCCATCGACTCTCCCTCCAGGAGAGGGCTCTGGGAGTCTATGTCTAACGTTCGGGAGCTTGGTCCCAAACCACACTTTCCTCCTGGTCTTGGTTTCTGTTGGGGTCTCGATGGTGCCACGGGGTATGTCGACATTTCTGGGGCACCGTAAATACCTGAGGCCACAGAGAAACTCTAGGTCCATGTGTCTGAGTCTGAGACTCAAGGAAAAAGGAAAGCCACACATCTGACCAAAACTGATCACCTTGTGCATTGAAGAGTATCAAACTGTGCAAACGGTATGTGCTTGTATATTGTCGTTGCAATTAAGGGGTTGAATGAAGCTATTCATATCTTTTACCAATTATAAGTGGTGTGTCTCTGACCTACAATTTTGGCATAAATTCATTAGACATGAGATGGTGTGATCCTTTCAGAAAAGGTTTCTTGTGTCACGTGTTATCAAATGATCCATTCAAACCACTTTCTGCATGCCTTAGAACCTGGTGTTTGCATGCTGAATGTCATAACAGTAAAGTTAAGAGATAAAGGAGGTGAAATAAACTGCAAATACTAGAAACTACAGAACAGTCTGTAGTAGCGTCCTGACCCAAGCCGTTGTCTGTCCATTTCCCTCCACAGAAATCCACAGGGATCCAAGGAGAGATAGCTGAATGGATAGAAAATTGGCTTCATGGAAGGAAGCAGAGTGTGATGGTGGAAGGTTGGTTCTTGGACTGGAGGCCTGTGACTAGTGGTGTGCCTCAGGGTTCGGTGCTGGGCCCGTTACTGCTTGTCATCTACATCAATACAGCTCAGAATTCTGCCAATATGACCCATGGTAAAACTCCTCCAATCTGAATGGCAACATGTGAAAACATTTTCCGTGGAGTCATTGTGGGAAAGACAATAGCTGGTACCATTCCTGTCATTCAGCCAGTGCTCTTGACAACTGTCTGCTGTTTATGGAAGACCTGAATCTAGGGTCAATGCAAAATGCTACTTGAGGTCATTTGCAGTCTCTTCCAATACCTTCCATCGACCTTGCTATCAGCACTGGCAAGCACTCCAAAAGACTACCAGTAAAGGCCACAGCATTTTCAGGAAAAGACAAGGGACTATACCATAGTTAATGTTTTGTGGGTTTTGTCATTGGTGTGCTGTATAAATATGCTTTGGAATATTGACCTGGTGCATTTATATGTCGCTGAGGTCAAGCAGACACGAAAGGGATCAGCAACACTGGAAAATAAAATGAGGACTGTAGCAGGACGTGCAAAAAAATGTTGCTTATTGAAAAGGCAGTCTTGAAAATGGTTCTCTGACTGACTGTCAAGAGAGGGGTTTCTGCATTGTTTCCACGGTTTCTCTTCGTCCTTCATCTCCTCTACAACTTGCTGCTCAGCCTGACGAGAGCTGGTCTGTGGAGGGTACAATTGACTGTGAAGAAGGATACACTCCCACTCTCTGCAGCACATTGCCACGACATTCCATAGATCTGAAGTGATTTGGAACACCAAAGTGTTATGCAAACAAGCAGCAGGTGACAGGACGTCATATTTTGTTTGGGCAGCTTACACCCCAGCTGTATGAATATTGACTACTCTACCTGCAAGTAACCCTTGCGTTCCTTCTCTCTCCAGCCCTCCCCCCCTTGCTAGTTCTCCGACCAGTCTGACTTCCCCTTGATTAAATTTTATCTCTGTATGCTTCGTTGTCAGCTTCTCTTAGGTCATATTGATCTATTGTACATTTTCTTTGAACTTCATCCCTTTGATGTCACGTTTTCACACCTTATATTTCCTTATCTCTGTGTCAACCTCTCCCCTGACTCTCAGTCTGAAGAAGGGTCTCAATCTGAAATTTCACCCATTCCTTCTCTCCAGAGATGCTGCCTGCTCCGCTGAGTTACTCCAGTATTTTGTGTCTATCTTCAGCAGGTGACAGATGCAGGTTCATAATAAGCAGTGTGCCCATTTTACTTCGGAGTCACGTGAGTATATTAGGCAACGCTTTATACAGCGGCAACATTAAAAAACGGGACCTACAGGTAAGTTTCCTAATCTGAGGTCGTGGTTTGTGCCCTGTGTTTTCTGTTACAGAAACAGAGCATGGACAAGGGCAAGAAAACGAAACGGGTCGCATCTAAACTGGCTGCGGTGGACCGCGAAAGTACGGGCAGCCAACAGCGACCGGCTGCACCTGCATCGCAATCTTTGCGATCGATAGTCACCGACATGGCACAGCCCGAACCAGCGCCGCGGACTGGAGGGAAAGCCAAACAGAAGTCGGCCAGGCCGGTTGACTCAGATGAGTCGGGCCAGGAAGACTCGCTGCCGGCGAGCAGTGGAGGTGACCGCATCTCCCGCATGGAGCGGTTGATGGAGCAGATGCTCCAACGTGACATGCTCCACGATATGGAACATTGTCACCATGGGGGTCATGGGACACCCATGGCAGCACCTTACCAAGGGCTGCTTAATGCATCTCCCTCGACAGAAGGGAGCATTACGGGCCAGAGCTGGGCTGGCCCCGAAGATAGGGGATTGGCTGAAGACACCGCAGTGTGCTAGGGGTGCAGGATCCACAAAAGCTGCTCGGGGTGGTCTCAAAGTTTGCGATGCCAGCGCAAACGGGACAGCCGTTAGAGCCAAAACTGGCAGCCAGCATAGACTATCTTTCATTCAACCAGCTGCAGGAACAAGTGTTGAATGAAACAACAGCCAAATATATGGCACCTGAGAACTGTATTTCACTAAATGTTCCTGCAGTAAACAGTTCTATCTGGGGGTACATTGGTGCCGGCATCCGAACTCAAGATGTGAAGATGCAGAAAATACTGAAACTTTTGGCTTCGGGAATAACGGCGTTTGCTCGGTCTGTGGATGGATCGGAAATGTCAGAGACACAACAGGATGCTCTGGCGTTACTCTGCAACACGCAATTCGAGATCAATTGCCTAAGGAAGAAATGCAGCCATTTGACCTGCATTGAACCCCAAATTTGCAGGGTTGTGCAAAACTACCAGCACAACACCACCAATACTGCTATTTGGGGGCAACTTATCCAAGCAGGTGAAAGAACTCGACGAAGAAGCTAAAGCCGTCGGGCTCATGAAGGCATCGACCTCGAGCAAGACCATACATCCCCGGCGGCAGCACCCCTACGCATCCACCAGCAGACAACAACACCTGGACGCTGGTGAAAGCATGAAGGGCGCACAACCAACACCGAGGTCTTTTTTAGGCCACGGCCCAGAGCGACCCTCATGGAAAATGCCGGCGCCTCTTCCGCAGAAGAGGCCGAAGCACAGGAAATGAACACGCCACCGGTAACCATGGAGGTAGGTGGGTCTGGTTCCTTCCAGAACATAGTGGTTGTAAGTTTTATACTAACTGGGGGTAGGTTACACCTGTTTTGGGAGGCATGGAGGTCTATAACTCCTGACCCTTATATACTACAGAGTATTCAGGGATACAAAATTGAATTTATTCATAGCGACATTCCCCCAGTTCAACATGCGCCTAGCCGAGAGTTTGTGTTGTCACAACAGGAAAAACTGGAAGGTCATGCAGAGCTGGGGAGACTATATGCCAAAGGAGTAATTGAGAGATCCCAACACGACTCTCTAGAATTTGTGTCCAACATTTTCACAAAAACTAAGAAAGATGGTGGATGCGGCATCATCATTGATTTGACTAAACTGAATACTTTACCCTTCCATATCTCTGTGTCTCCCTCTCCCCTGACTCTCAGTCTGAAGAAGGGTCTCCACCCGAAACATCACCCATTCCTTCTAAACAGAGATGCTGCCTGTCCCACAGAGTTTTTCTAGCATTTGGTGTCTATCTTTGGTGTAAACCAGCATCTGCAATTCACCTATACATTTTCAAGTTATCGTTGCCAATTACTACTTACATGGCAAGCACTTTCAGATGGAATGAGACCAAAATGTACAGGACTAATAGCTCTAATAAAAGTCCTCTTTTAATTTTATCTTCTAACATATACTCAAGCTGAGGCTGTCTAACTCACTAATTAGGAACTGGGTACATCAGCCAATTCCATTATTTCCCTTGCGAGAAATTAAACTGACTTTAGTTTCCTGTTTAGAGAATCTTTAATGGCTGATTCAAGTTAACAACGATGTGCATTTTTTGTGTCACTGGAATCTCAGTTGAAAATGCCTTTTGTTGTTCCTTTGTCCTAGTAACCATAACTAGGAGGGACCATTACATACTTGATTTCTATAGGATTTCAGCCCCATTACACCACCAAACCCAAACTCCACACCATGGATGAGGGTGATCTTATGGAGGTGTATAAAATCATGAGAGGAATAGATTGGGTGGATGGTCCGAGTGTCTCTTGCCCAGAGTAGGGGAAACGAGAACCAGAGGACATACTGTAGGTTTAAGGTGAGGGAGGAAAGATTTAATCAGAATCTGAGGGGTAACTTTTCAACACTAAGAGTGGTGGGTGTATGGAACAAGCTGCCAGAGGACGTAGTTGAGGTAGGGACTATCACAACATTTAAGAAACATTTAGACAGGTACATGGATAGACACAAAACGCTGGAGTAACTCAGCAGGTCAGGCAGCATCTCTGGAGAGAAAGAATGGGTGATGTTTTGCATCGAAACCCTTCTTCAGTCTGAAACGTCAGCCATTGCTTCTCTCCAGAGATGCTGCCTGTCCCAATGAGTTACTCTAGCATTTTGTGTCTATCTTAGGTTTAAACCAGCATCTGCAGTTCCTTCCTGCATGGTACATGAATAGGACAGGTTTAGATGGATATGAACCAAAATGAAGGTAGGTGGGACTAGTGTAGATGGAACATGTTTGGCGGTGTGAGCAAGTTAGGCCGAAGGGCCTGTTCCAATGCTGTAAGACTCTATAACTCTAAACCCCCACTTTGCCACTAATTGTCAATGTGCCCTCACATGAATCATCTGAGGAAAAGTACAATACAGCTGCATAATCAAAGAATGATTTTGTAGTTGTGCCTTTCAGTCACACAGTCACACAGTCAAGATAAAATAACTTGCATTTATGTAGCCACTTTAATGCTGTAAAATGTCCCAAGTACAGTATTTCACAGGGTGGCAGAGTGACGCAGCAGTAGAATTGTTGCCTTGCAGCGCCAGAGACCCGGGTTCGATCCTGACTATGGGTGCTGTCTGTACGTAGTTTGTACATTCTCCCTGTGACCATGTGGGTTTTCTCTCGGTGCTCAGATTTCGTCCCACACTCCTAAGATGTACAGGTTTGTAGGTTGATTGGCTTCAATAAACATTGTAAAATTGGCCCTAGTGTGTAGGATAGTGTTATTGTATGCGGTGATCGGTGGTCGGCGCAGACTCGGTGGGTTGAAGGGCCTGTTTCTACGCTGTAACTCTAAAGTTGAAAGTCGAAAGACTCATTATCATAAAAAGGTTGAACAGCAAACCACAAAAGACTATATTAATATGTCAGGTAAAGAGTTGTTTTCAGGAAATACTTTAAAGGCAGAAAGAGGAAGGGAGATCCAGGGAGGTTTTGGAAAAGTAGTAATTGGTTCCGGGTATAAGCAGCTAAAGACACGTCTTCCAATTGTAATCCATCATGATCTATCATTAAATTGGAGATTGAAATCACTCCCGTCTTAAATTCATGAACCTGAATGGGCAGGCGATTCCATGCAGGAAGCGTGACCTAACAGGAAGCGGGGGCCGCGCGGGGTCGGTCCCACGTAGATCGCCGGAGCCGTATGGAGTTGGTCCCGACACCGCGCGGGGCTCCAAAAAACCGACACTGTTCAAAAATTCCGCGCGGCAACGGCCTGCCGCCCTGCTGCCGCATCGAGGCTGCGCGCACCGCTTCGACGCCGCGTGCACCGTCTCCGTCAACTCTGGAATTGTTGTGAAGGAAGGAACTGCGTTGAATAATAATATCTTTGAATTGACCAGCAATAAAGATCGCCTCCCTTTGCTGCGAGCCAGTAAACTTTACTGTAAAGGCATTACTCATTGAGTGGAGACACAAGTAAAAGCAGATATTGAAATCTCCAGTAAAAAAAGCAAATTGCTGGAGAAACTCAGCGGGTCAGGCAGCATCTGTGGAAGGAAATGGACAGGCGATGTTTCGAATCGAGACCTTTCAAACATGTTCATTCAGGGTGGCCTGTCCCTTTAAAACACGGGTCGACTGGATTCACCCCGCCAAGACTGCTCAAAACGTTAACCAGCTCTGAACCAAAGATCATCCTCTGACCCCCCCACTCCCCCAATTAAAGAATGAATCACATATCTGTTTCACCAGATCTTTTGAACCAGATTTCAGGAATAATGCCGCAATTGAGAAGGTCCTTGTAGATTGATGATGCATGTGAATCAATCACACTTAGCCAGCATCACTAACTCCACCCCATTATAACATTTATACTAATGCCCATTCCCAGCACCGTTAGTTGAAGCAGCTAGGATGTACTGACAACACCTCGTTTTGTAATGCTGCCAAGTTACTGTGCTGATTACCAGTGCACCGACCCTGACTTTTTTCGACCTGAAACGTCCGGTGGTGATCACCTGCGATGCCTCGAAATTCGGGCTCGGCGCAGCCTGCCTGCAACCGTCTGATGATGGCACCCTACTACCTGTCGCGTATCCCTCTCGCACCATGACCGACACGGAGCAGCACTACGCGCAAATCGAAAAGGAACTGCTGGCTGTCGTCTTTGCCTGCTCCAAATTCCACGACTTCGTCCATGGCAACACGTTCACGGTCGAGACGGACCACCAACCACTGGTGACAATCCTGAACAAACCTATCCATGCCGCGCCAGCTCGCTTGCAGCGCATGATGATGCAGCTGCAGCGGTACGACTTCTCTATTACCTACACAAAGGGTAGGGACATGCATGTCGCTGACACACTCTCTCGTGCTCCTCGAGCATCTTGCGAACAACACCTGCATGAACGGGAGAATTTCGCAGTTCTCGGTGTCGGTCTAATCTCCAGCAAGCAACTGCGCATTCTGGCCGCGCACACTGCTAATGATGATACGTTTCAAGCCCTCTCATCCATCATCAAAACAGGCTGGCCAGACAAACAATCCAACACGCCCACAGAGGTGCAGCCGTACTTCTTGGTCCGTGATGAACTGGTGGTTCAGGATGGTGTTGTCGTTATGGGTCACAAGGTAGTGGTATCTTCATCGCTACAAGATGAATACTTCAAAGAGGTACACAGCGGTCACCCAGGAGCCGACTCCACACTGGTACACGCCCGGGATCTGTTCTACTGGCCGGGAATGGCCACGTACATCTGGGACCGCGTAGCCTCCTGCCCCACTTGCAACAATCTTGCGCCTCATCAGCAGCGGCAACCCCTTCTGCAACAACCTCCACCAGCACTGTCTTGGTCGTCGCTGGCTGCGGACATTTCCGAATGGTGCGGTAAGCACTACCACGTTCTGGTCGACTCTTTTTCCAACTGGTTTGAACTTGACCAACTGACCTCCCTCACGTCTGAGATGGTCATCAAGAAGCTGAAAAGACACTTCTCAGCCTATGGCGCTCCTGTCATTCTGAGAACCGACAACGGTCCACAGTTCACCAGCCACTTGTTCAAGCTTTTCGCAGTACGATGGAACTGCCAGCACGTCACAAGCAGTCCCGAGTATCCACAGAGTAATGGACTCGCTGAACGCGCTGTCAGAAGCGCCAAGCACTTGCTGGAGGGAGCGCGCATTTCAAAGTCGGACGTCTATCTCGATCTCCTGAATCTCAGAAACATCGCAAGAGACGTAACCTTGGGGTCACCAGCACAGCGGCTGCTGTCGAGGGTGACGAGGTCTCCGGTCCCCATCACACAACAGCAGCTGGTCCCTCGGGTGTTGAAGCCCGCCACTATCCATCAACGTCTCCAAGAGAAGCACGACATCCAGAAACGGTCATACGACAGTTCCAGCCGACCACTCTAGCCTCTACTGCCGGGCCAGGTCGTCCATCTACGAACTTCAACTGGACATTCTCGTCTGGGCGTTGTTGTACGCCCGACTGATGAGCCGTGATCGAACCTTGTGGACTGTGAGGGAGCGGTATACCGGAGAAGTTGACAGCACCTGCTTGCTGTGAAGGAGCCCCAACCATCGCCTGCTGATCCCTATGCTCCGCCGCTCCAGTTCCAGCCGCCTTTCGCAATGTCTCCCGCCCGCCCCGCATGCCTTGCACCCCCCACGTCCCTCTGTCTCCACTAACCACGGGGTTACACCCACCGCATGTTTCCCCCCTCGGTCACCACAAGCCTCTCCCGTGCGATTTTCACCTTCAGCCTCTCCGCCTAATCCTTCAGTGGAGGGAGGGGATGGTTGGGTCCGCACGCGCTCGGGCCGTGTTAGTAGACCACCAGACAGGTATGGCGAGTATGTTTAATACACTTCCTTTCCACATTTAATCTTTAGGGGGAAGGATGTAGATTGATGATGCATGTGAATCAATCACACTTAGCCAGCATCACTAACTCCACCCCATTATAACATTTATACTAACGCCCATTCCCAGCACCGTTAGTTGAAGCAGCTAGGATGTACTGACAACACCTCGTTTTGTAATGCTGCCAAGTTACTGTGCTGATTAAAGATGTGTGTAAATCTTATACAGTCTGAAGAGATTTACAGTCCTTGCTGGATGTTACATTGAAATTGAGTTACAAGGAACTGCAGATGCCCATTTAAACCGAAGATGGACACACCAAAAATGCTGGAGTAATTAACTCAGTAGATCAGGCAGCTTCTGTGGACAGGTGGTGTTTCGGGTCGAGACACCTTCTTCGGACTGAAGTCTTCTGCAGTCTTCTATGGTCTGAGGAAGGGTCTCGACCCGAAACAACACCTAACCGTGTTCATCTACATAAAAACCGAAACATCACCTACCCGTGTTCACCTACATTAAAACCGCTCGAGCTTCCAACGGAGTTTGCTCGAACTGGACGTCCGCTCACCCCCCGCTTCCGGTAAGGTCGCGCTCGCCGCATGGAAGCGCATGCCCGTGGGACAGGCCGTACGGTGATCACTTCCGGTAAGGTCGCGCTCGCCGCATGGAAGCGCATGCCCGTGGGACAGGCCGTACGGTGATCACTCGGCCCCCGCTTCCGGGGAGGTCGCGCTTGCCGCATGGAATCGCCTGCCCGTGGGACAGGCCCTATAGTTCTGATCTTTGACTCAAAAATGATACTTAGTGGCTTCAGTCAAGTTTGGTGGCGCAATTGTCAGTGCTGCTGACTCAGCTCCAGGGACATTGGTTTACATGCTGACCTCAGATGCTGAATCTATGCAGGTGATACATTCTCTCCATGACTTTGTGAGTTTCCTCCTGGCTGTTACATAGTAAAGACATGAAGTAGATTAAATGGATACCAGCTATCCCTGCGTGTGACTAACTGGGAAAATAACTAAAAAGATGAGTTGATGGGCATATGAGAGAAAGGTTGCAGCAGGAAAAGGAATATGTGAGCTTGTAGGGACCCGAAAGACTGAATGGCTTTCTTCTATCAAAGTAAATACATTGTGTTTTAACCATTCCAATCAGTCATCAAGGGTGACACAGAGTGCTGCAGTAACTTTGTGTCTTTTTTGATAAACCAACATCTGTAGTTCCACATGTCTAGGTGGATATACAGTACCTGCAAACTACCAGAGGAGGTCAGCGCTGAGCAATTATACCTCTGTAGAGTTATAAATTCCAGAAATTTATAACTGACGTTTTTACTTGAGGGTAAATTGCTTTGCATGTTAAGCTAACAACGTTTTTAAAAGTTTCATTGAAAACTTATATTGTAATGTTCCCCCCAAAAAAGACTATAATTTCCCACTTGAACAATTCACTGTGTCAATTACAGCACACGGTTGATTTGGTCTATTGCAATATCTCACAGCTGCTGACACTACGCTAAAATATTGAGAGCTCCCCTTAAATAGACACAAGCAGTATCCAAGCTGCACTGTTCCAACCTCTGAAACATTCTGCTGCTTCAAGGATAGCTGGAATAGTTGCTACAACAATATAATTAGATTGGAGAGAAGAGGAATGGAGACGGACAATGCTCCCAGCATCATAGAGAGAGACTTGGATTGGCTGATGGACAACATTACCCAGAGGAAGTATCTATGTGACTGTGAGTTCACTCTACAGATGCCTAGACTTTGAGGAATTTTGAAATAGTAATATATCCCATGCTCTCTTCTGGTTGCTTTGGTCACCTAAATGTGTCTTTGAGTGTGGATCTTGAATTATATCACTCATGCCCCAATGAGCATTAAACTAAGATGAGGTATGGATTCACAGCAGTGCCATGGGTTAACTTTGGCCTCAATTGGCACAGTAAACCAGGCACATACAGAAGCTATTTGAAGTTACAAGAAGGTTCAGATTTCAATAGGAACCATTTTGGTGATATTCTTAGTGCATCGGGTATTAGGCGATGAGTCCTTTTCTGCATGTGGTCCTTTTGCATGCCATCCAGCAAGCGAGATGTTTGGTAACAAATATCCATTGGACTTCAGTCTAGAATACAGCAATGCTGCTGAAGATGCATGTGGATGTGTAGATTAAGCCTTGAGGCTTTGTTTCAGAATAAGGAGTTTTTATAAAAGACATTTGTTCTGTGGGCAGACAGGAACTGGCCTCTCAATGAGATGTAAATTGGATTTTGAACTGTTGTGGGCATTATTTACCCAGAACCATGTTTCTAGGGTAAACAAAATGCAGACGGAAGGTCATCAGGGTGCTCAGAATTGAAGAAGGGTTTCGGCCCGAAACGTTGCCTATTTCCTTCGCTCCATAGATGCTGCTGCACCCGCTGAGTTTCTCCAGCATTTTTGTGTACCTTCGATTTTCCAGCATCTGCAGTTCCTTCTTAAACACAGGGTGCTCAGAATGCTGGATATGGTTTTGTTTTTTTGTTGAATTAAACCTATTTTTGTTTCAGCATTGTGAGAAATGATTTCAAGGCAAGGTTTCTTTTACCAAATTTCATCATTATTACATTCCTCTTTTGTTCATTTGAATATTTTATTCTCAAGAACTATCTTGCTTCCTTAATCTTCTTTTCCTCACCAAGTTTCCTAAATCTGATTTCACATCAGTTCTATGCCACCCTAACTGTTTTTTTTAATTTTAAATTCAGTTACTGTTTGGTCCATGACACCACAATGAAACTCAACACTCCATTTCTCCTCTGTTATCATTTCTCCATTTCTGGAGTACTCAATTTGCTCCAAACATACCTGCCCCATCTTTTGCAAGACCTTCCCAACTCCATACTTCTCATGTGGAGGGGTCTAAGGTTCACCACTTCCTCTTTAACTTTAAATTGTCCCTTAAGGACATTAGTCTATGTCATGTTGTCAATCTCCACACTCATTTATGAGAATACCAAGATTTATCTCTTTGACAGTTCCCACAATTGGTTAAGATAATCTGTTATTTGGACAACTCTCTTTTCACAATATTAAAGGTGGTGCACAAATGCAAGTTGATAGAACTGAAAGAAGAAACTGAGAATTATGTCAAAATGAAAATCTGTGGCCTGAGGTGAAACTGTTAAAGTTAATTTTACAATTTCATGCTCTGGCTTGTACCTTTTCACATAAAACATGTGTTCACATCCTACATAAAATCTTCCATGCACATTAGTTAGAAAATAAATACATTCTTCGATCTTTTTGCTTCATAGTTCCGATAGGCAATGACGGATTGCTTTCCGAGCAGGTATAATAACACCTCAGTATTGGACACTGAAGAATCATACACTCATACCCTGCTGCTTCTTGATCTCCATCTGCTGGTGAAAATTGTTAGAACTGAGAATAAGTGCTACGACTGATTTCGCCAGTTACCGGAAATTAAAAGGTATTCCACCCAATAATTAACATTCTCAAAAAGAAAACACATAACAATGAACATTAAATTACCTAATGCTCTCCTGTGCATTGTTTTAATGATGCCAATAAATTATAAAGGTTAACGTGCATTGCTGGAAGGATACAAATCCTAAGCGATTCTTCAGCCAAATTTACTGTGTATATAATTCTACTCAGTATCCTCATGAGATCTTTGTTATCATAAGAAACAACTCTAGACAATTTGTATAACTCTACATTATATTAGGAAGTGGCTAAGTAACATAGCTGATGATGTGGCCCCATTTGCAGTCTTGCAAACCTGTGCATATTATTTTCTTTAAAAGGCACTCCTTAGGGATTGGGGGTGATGTACTTCCTCTTCTGACATGGATGATGAAGCCAACGTGAGAACTGCAAAATCTTCCACAGATAGAGCAAATGGTGGCTGATTGGTTGGGAAATGGGTAGCTTGTGAGATAGTGTATTCCTTCGCCAGCTTATACAGAAAATGCATGGACTCTAGGTTCAAAATACCATCTTGAATGTTCATGACAAATTTATCATGACAACACTCACTAAAGGTATCTGTTTTGATGATGATGGGCGTGCAAATTATGTAGTCAGCTGACCGTATCTCAGGTTTAAAATTGGGAACATTACCCAAATACCTTTGACATTGGCTTATGTCCATCCACAGAATTTGGAGTGTTTTGCAGACAGTGTTGGTGATATTTTGCCAGTGCTTTTAAAATTCCAGCTGCCTAGGTCTCATTAGTGTACAAAAGTACCAATCACTGCTGCCTGGTACTGTAGACTATTGGTTTGTGGTTGGTCTGAAGTCTTGACCTTTGGATACTCTTTTCCTCTGTAAATGACTAAATAATACAATCTGAAATCCAAGATCATCTTTAATCAGTATTTAACTATAGCGGTACAGCAGGTTGTTAGTTGTTAGAACATCATGACCGCTTCCAAGACTGACCAGTGCAGGAAGTGGGTGTTAGTATAAATCATACAGTAGGGTGGAGTGAGTGATGCTATTCTACTATGATTGGTTCTCATGCATAAACCAATCTACATCTTTTCCCTTAAAGAGTGAGTATAGTATGCACACGTGTCGTAAGAATTTAAACATATTCGCCATATCTATCAGGCGGTCTAGTACTACGGCCCGAACGCGTACGGACCAAGCCCTCTCCCCCTTCGCCAGAAAGATTAAAAGGAGGTGGTGAACCCGGAAGTGAGAAGGCAGCAGGGGACACCCGTGGTGACCGACAGGGGGAGCATGCAGGAGAAATATTTTTGTGGTTAGTCATAGCCGCCGGTCGTGGAGGGGTACAGGACATGCTGGAGCTGGTGGAAGGCACGGCAGCAGACGGCTGGAACTGCAGTGGTGGAGCATAAGGTCCGGCTGGTGGTGGACGTGGTTCCTTCACGGGAAGCAAGTGTTGGCGGCTCCTATGGTATATGGTGCCATCATAGTCCACAAGGTGACCGATTGGAGGCGTGGGTTCTGACACTTCTGACACCATGTAAATGATTAAATAATA
>JAXLNO010003678.1:0-38887 GCA_038087875.1 Malacoraja senta
CACCCGCTGAGTTTCTCCAGCATTTTTGTATACCTGCTATCGGACTATCTTTGATCGGACGTTACTGCCTTTATTTTGCATTAAACATTATTTCCTTATCCTGTATCTGTATACTGTGATTGGCTCGATTGTAATCATGCATTGTATAATCATGTATTGTCTTTCCGCTGATTGGTCATCACGCAACAAAAGCATTTCTCTGTACCTCGTACACTTGACAATAATCTAAACTGATAAATGTGAGCTGATAACTACAGCAGGGAAACAGGCCCTACGCTGTTTGACAATCGATCACCCTTTCACTGGTTCACTTTAGATTATTGTCACGTGTACCGAGGTACAGTGAAAAGCTTTTGTTGCGTGCTAACCCGTCAGCGGAAAGACTATACATCGAGCCGTCCACAGTGGAGTAGAGGTTTAAAAGAGTGGATCCATTGTAATGAGTGATTCCGTTCAGCTTAGTTTAGAGATACAGCACGGAAACATGGCCCTTCGGCCCATCAAGTCCGCGCCAAGCAGCGAGCCCCGCACACTAACACTACCATACGCACACTAGGGATAATTTATATTTATTGCAAGCCAATTAACCTTTGTCTTTGGAGTGGACAAAGGACAAAGGACATTTATTGTCACACACACCAATTGGCGTAGTGAAATTTGAGTTGCCATGGAGTCTGGGAGGAAATCAAAGATCTCGGAGAAAACCAACGCAGGTCACAGGGAGAACGTACAAACACCGCAGAGACAAGCACCCGTGGTCAGGATCGAACCCGGGTCTCTGGCGCTGTAAGACAATAGCTCTATCGCTGTGCCACCATGCCGCCCACAATGATTGCAGATCCTCTTCTGGGACCAGTGCGCAGACAGTCACATGGCCTGGGAGCCATCTTGTTGGATGATCTGTTAAACCCAACGCCATTGATCTTTCAATCCTGCGCTTTGTAACACAACTCCGGCCAACATTTCCTTTTTTTTTTTTTATAACAACAAAAGAATCTAATCAATAATTTACAATAATATTTACAGTATGAAATAAGTCACAACAAAACCCATCACAATACTAAATAAAGTACTAGACAACTATATCCCGTTCTTATTTTTGATGCATTCCACCCTCCGTGGTGCCCAGCGGTCCCAGAAATCCCCCAGGGCGCCCGAGGACAGCGCGTAGTCACCCGGGTGTGGACGTAACCCCGAAAAAGAGGCAGGCCGCCGGCTCGAGCAGAGCCCTCTTCCGCCTGGCGCTGTGACTCGCGGATGGCCAACTCGGCCAGGACTTTTTTTTGTATCCGTGGTGACACACCCGCCACCATATTACAGAATCGCCAAACTATCCAGACATTTTACTTCGGAGTCACGTGAGTGACTACGTGAAGAAGCCCCCGCCAGCCCACATGCGCGCCAATACGTCTAACGCATGGCGCAAAGACTTGCTGGGAGGTGCGTCGCTCCTCCAGCGGTAAGTTTCAAACCCTGCAGGTAAGTTTTAAACTTATTTTCAGGTTGTAATTTTTGGTTGCAGGAATCCCTTTTACAGAGTTTCCTGCTGGATATGGAAATCCAGGGCGAAATCCAGACGGGCCGCGGGGAAACCGGCGGCCGTCGGGTTCGCTGCCCGAGTCGCTGACAGTGCGGTCAGCGACTTCAGACTTTGGCAACCCCGAAATGGGGCAAAGCCAAACGGAGTCTGAAGTGGCCTGTGTACTCAGACGAGTCAGGCCAGGAGGGTTCCCCTCCGACAAACATCGGGTAACGTCCTCGGGCGTTTATCTCAGATGGAGCATGGATAGCGTCCTCGGGCGTTCATCCCACAGAGGATGCTCCATCATGATATGCTCCGTGAAACGGTGCCATATCAGCGTAGGTCTCCTCGGGGGCCTGTGGCAGCGCCTGTTTCAGGGCTGCTTACAAATCTCCCTCTCTGTGGAGGGGAGTGCCAGGGGTCAGCGTATGACTGACTCCGAATTTGGAAGTATGTCCGTGGAACATACTGAAATGCATGCGTGAGTTTCAAGAATTGTCTGCCATGGCATCAAGGTTTGCGATACCCTCGCAAACAAAGGAGCCGCTGCAAGAAGAGTTGGCTTCCAGCATCAACTACATCACATCACATCATTACAGGAACGGGTGACGGCTGCAAAATACCATACACCTGTAAATTGTGCATTCCTGCAAGTGCCGGCAGTGAACAGCGCTATCTGGGGAGACATTGGAGGGGGCATCAAAACCCAGGAAATGAAACTCCAACAAATTTTAAAATTACTGGCCTCAGGCATCACAGCATTTGCCAGATCTGTGGATGGCGGGCTCTTATCGGACGTCCAGCAGGATGCCCTGGAGTTGATGTGCAATGCACACTTCGAAATGAACTGCTTTCGGAAGAATGCCATCAGACCTGCCTTAAATCCCAAATTTGCAGGCTTATGTAAGGCTAGCAATGTCCAGCCGCCGAATCTTCTCTTCGGGAAAGACCTACCCAAACAGGTAAAAGACCTGGATGAGGAAGCAAAAGCTGTCGGACTAATCAAGGTACCAACGACGAGCAAAGCTTCACCGTTTGGGCGACAACACCCCTACGCCTCCATCGGCAGTAAGCGATTCACTGAAGCTGGTGGGAACTTGAAAGCTGATTCTCTGGGCAGAGGTCTTTTAGGCCAAGGCCTAAGCCGGCCCTCATGGAAAATGTGCAATCCACGCACCCCAGCAGTCCTACCCTCCAAATCTCGAGGACGGAAATGGAACCCGCATCAGGTGCCTTTGGGCTTACCATAAGACCACTGGAAACCATGGAGGTAGGTGGGTCTGGTTCTTTCCGAAACATAGGGTGTGTGGACCAGTTACAAGTTGGTGATAGAATACACTTGGTTTTGCACGAATGGCAATGGATAACATCAGATCCGTTTATAAAATAAATGGATAACATCAGATCAGTTTACACTGCACAGTATACAAGGGTTCCAAATTGAATTTTCCTTTTAACTCATTGCCACCCATACAATATACACCAAGTTGGGCATTTATTCATTCCAAACAAAAAGGTTTGGATATACAAGCAGATATCCACAAAAGTAAAAGATCTGGATGAGGAAGCAAAAGCTGTTGGGTTAATTAAAGCACCCACGACGAGCAAAGCTTCACCGTTTCGGCGACGACACCCTGCGCCTCCAAAAAAGAAAGACGGAGGATGTCGGATCATCCTTGATTTAACTCACACTTAACTCACATGTGCAGTATAGACATTTTAAAATGGAAAACTTCGTTACTGTCTAACAACTGATTCCCAAAGGATGCTTTATGGAAAAACCAGAGGCGCTCCAGTCCTTCTCTGCAATACTCCGTTGGAGCTCCAGAATGGAATAAGGACAGAGTCACTAGCAGGTGCAACCTGTCTGGTAAGTTAAAGATGATGACAACAGAGCACCTATCTGCACAGCTAGTCCCGGTCGACTGCTGAAGGAAGCAGCCTGACAACCGCAAGTCGGGGCAAAGTCAAAGCCAAGTCTGTGGGATAAGTCTTGTCGGATGATTTGATTTGGGACATCTATGGCAGATGTGATTGGACGTTTGTCTCAATCAAAACATCTGATGAATCAGATGGTGGCACAAGAAATGCGCTGTGATACGAAGGCATGCCAGGCAGCAGCTCCTGGTTCAGGGTTCATCCCACTCGTATGAAAAGAGTGGTGGAGATGGTGCCAAAGTATATGCACTATGCCTGAAGCAGCTCCTGGTTCAGGGTTGCAATATTCCTCCCACTCGGATGAACGTAGTGATGGATATGGTGCCAAAGTATATGCACACATGCCTGAGGCAGCTCCTGGTTCAGGGTTGCATAAGTCCTCCCACTCGGATGAATGGTGTCATGGAGATGGTACCATAGTTAAGCACACAAGCCTGAGGCAGCTCCTGGCTCAGGGTTGCATAAGTTCTCCCACTCGGATGTATGAAGTGATGGAGATGGAGCCATATATATTATGCTCCGTGTTACGGAAACATGCACAGACAGTCCGAGGCATACGGATATGAGAACGCCTGGTTCAGGATGCAATTTTTCTCCCACTCTAAAAGAGTGTCAGAGATCAGTACGGACTGACTCCAACATGACCCCGAACATGACTATGTGCCGGGATCCCATGCTGTAACGCAAGATGTACGACAATCGCATGAGGAAAAGCTGTGTGCTCTTGCCTCTAAAATTGCTGCTCCCTCGGGGACGGACAAGCCACTACAAGAGAAGTTGGCCAGCGGCATCAGCTATCTAACAGAAATGACAAGCATGATGGACAGAGTCTGCAAATGGAACTTCGCTGAAGTTCCAACAAAGGAAATCGACCTGGGGTTCGAGACGCTGGTAAGTAAGGTCTCGTTATTAACCTCCATAAACTCCAAAATGAAGCAGTCTGTCGGCCCAGCTTGGGTTTACTGCCAGCATGGGCTGTCTAGTCATTTTTTCACTGTCTCTGGGATAAGATCAGGATGATGTAGAGACATTGGCAAGGTGCTTTACACAGTAACCTCTGTAAGTTCCAAGTAGGAACAGTTTGGTTACCCTGGATCGGGGTAGACCATCATGAAACTGGCTGGCCATACGAGTCATAGTGACCAGTGCCTGATTGCTTCATCATCTATGAGCATCCCGTGACTCGGGAAGCCACCATCTGCATGATAGAATCAATTTATTGATTTGCAGACTCTAAGAAGACCGTTCCTGGGGCTCGGGTTGTCAGACCGAACCGTGGACGCGGTTACTGCAGCTTGGAGGGATAGCACCAAAAAGCAGTACAGTTCCTCATCAGGAGATGGGAAGTGTTTTGTTTAAATGCTAATATAACATATAATATGGCACGGATAACTGACGTCTTGGAGTTCCTTTCAAATGGTTCTTTGACAAAATATTAAGTTATAGTGCCATTAACTGTGCCAAAAGTGCCTGGTCATCATATTTGCTGCTGGAATTGGGACCCACTCTTTCGGGTCTCTCCCTCTGATATCCAGGTTTATGAAGGATATCTTTAACACAAGTCCTCCCAGGCCCAGGTACACGGTAGTATGGGATATTAACATTGTGTTAACACTACTTCACCGGTGGGCTCCAGCTACGTCCTTATCTTTTTGCCGGCTCTCATATAAGGTAGTTATGCTCATGACGCTGGTTTCAGCGCAGCGCGTCCAGTCGTTGCTTAAGCTATGGCTGAACAGAATGGTTATATCTACCAACAAAATAACGTTCTATGTAAATGAGTTAATTAAACTAAGCAGACCGGGGGAGTTGGGTCTAAAGCTGGAATTTCTCGCATATCCTATGGACCATAGATTGTGTGTTGTCACACATATTCATCAACATTTTAAGGCTACAAAGAACCTTAGAGGCACTGAGCTGGCAATGTACGTTAGCCACAAAAAAACACACAAGAGGGTTTCAGTGCAGACCATCTCCAGATGGTTTAGATATATATTGGCTTGTGCAGGAGTGAACACTGATATTTTAAAATCTCACTCTACCAGGGCTGCGATAACATCAGCAGCAAGGTTCATGGAGGTTCCACTGGACTGCATCTTAGCGACAGTAGGATGGTCAAATGAGCGGACTTTCCAAACCTTTTATAATAAATCCATTGCCAGGCTGGGTTCGTTTGCCAACTCAAGTTTAAGTTCTATTTGATAATTTGCTTATTATTTGCATATTATTAGCATCAGCTTGTTTTAAATCTATGTCATGTCAGAATGCATTATCTTTTCAATCATCTTTGGTCAACTAATGCAGTGTGTTGCATGGACTCATGTTCACGGCATGAAATCACAGAGCTTTGAAATCTTCACATAGTGACTCACGTAGTGACTCACGTGACTCCGAAGTAAAATAGGAAGATTACATTTTATGAGGAGCTACGATGAGGGATTATGTGCCCTCCGCTCCCAACCCTCTTCTCATAAAGGTCATGTGGTAGTTCTAGTTTCTCAAATCTTCCTATAATCAGTTCAACAACTGTTTCTGTGATTTCACACCGCTGCTTTGAAGGTTGACACGCATGTGGGCTGGTGGGCTTCTTCACGTAATCCCTCATCGTAACTCATAAAATAAAGATAAAACTTCAAACTGGTAAGTTCTCGTTTAATCTTCCTATTAAATTACAAACATCTACGTTACATATAACACCACCCTCTCCAACACCACCCGGGCACGGACGTAACCCCCGGTAAAGGGGCAAGCATCTGGCTCGGGCAGAGCCCTCTTCCGCCAGGCGCCGTGACAAGCGGGTGGCCAGCTTGGCAACATTTCCTATCGAGAGGGACGGAGTGCCCTCTAGCTTCATGAAGCAGTCTCTGTCTGTCTTGGAGGAGATGTGTATCTGTGTGTCAGGTGGGCAAGTCCCAATCTCCCCAACCATTATCGAATAAGTAAAACAAGAAATAATTCAGCCGTAAAGAAAACTCTATTATCTCCTGTAAACAAATCAATGAAATTTTTTTTTTTTTTGGAAACAACATCCCGTTATTTACTTACAAGCAGTCAAGGAAATTGAACGTAAATTGCATACGCTGTCCCTTTCTTCATCTGCCAAAGATTTCCCCTTCAATATCGTTAGTTAATAAAGGGCCTGTCCTACTTGGCCGTCATTTGCGCGTCACACAGGTGACGTGCAAAGATTTTTGTACATCCCAAAATCCTGGGGAGCCGCGCGCGACCGCGCGTCACTACCTACCTCACCACGCACCATGCGCGCATCACGTGCGTGTCACGACACGGCGTCGTTCGTCGTGACGCGTAATGATGTAGCGTAAATTACGCGCAAATGACCAAAGGGCCAAGTGGGACAGGCCCTTTAGTTTAGTTTATTGTTGTGTGTACCGAGGAAACATAGAAACATAGAAACATAGAAAATAGGTGCAGGAGGAGGCCATTCGGCCCTTTGAGCCATTCATTGTGATCATGGCTGATCGTCCCCAATCTTTTTGTAGAAATCTCTTGTAGAAATAGGTGAACATAAATCAACTTACATGAACATAACTTGTGGAGTACCTCAAGGGTCTGTGTTAGGTCCAAAGCTTTTCATAATATACATTAACGACATATGCAGAGTATCAAATATACTGAAATTGATTATATTTGCCGATGATGCAAATATTTTTTGTTCCGGTGACAATTTGAAGCAGCTTTTGGAGGTCATCACATCAGAAATGAATAAATTAAAACAGTGGTTTGATGTCAACAAATTGTCTCTAAATTTAAGGAAAACAAAGATTATGCTATTTGGAAAACATAAAACAAACCCTCAAGTTCAATTGAAAATAGATAACATAAGTATAGAAAGAGTATATGAAAATAAATTTCTTGGTGTGATCTTAGACCACAAAATCTGCTGGAAACCACATATAAACCACGTCAAAGCAAAACTGGCAAAGTCCATAGCAATATTGGGAAAATCAAGACACATTCTGGACCACAAATCATTACATACTCTGTAAAATACACTCATATTGCCATATCTGAGTTACTGTGTGGAGATATGGGGTAACACCTACAAAACCAACCTACAGCCTTTATACACATTACAAAGAAGAGCAATAAGAATTATCAATAACGTTCGATATCTTGAACATACCAATTTATTATTCTTAAAGTCACACACACTGAAGTTCACCGATCTGGTTAAATGTAAGACTGCACAAATCATGTACAAAGCAAGAAATAATTTACTTCCAGGAAATATACGAAAACTGTTTATGGAAAGACAAGGTGGGTATAATTTGAGAGGGGAACATAATTTTAAAAAACTCAATGTCAGAACAACTCTTAAAAGTATGTGCATAGCAATCTGTGGGGTGAATTTGTGGAATGGTCTGGAACAGGAGATAAAACTTAGCACAAACATAATTCAGTTTAAAAAGATTACAAAAACACTTTTTTTAAAGGATATTGGGATGAGGATAGGTGATTGTGAGTGGGATATTTGTTACACTGGTTGTATTGGGAAGGGTGATTATAGGGTGATGGGTTGTATATGACTAAGAGATACTGTATAGTATATGAGGGTTTTTTCTTTTTTCTTTTTTTCTCTCTTTTTTTGTATGGCTTTGTAAATATTTGATTAG
This sequence comes from Malacoraja senta, assembly GCA_038087875.1. NCBI lineage: Eukaryota > Metazoa > Chordata > Chondrichthyes > Rajiformes > Rajidae > Malacoraja > Malacoraja senta. The sequence goes on from JAXLNO010003678.1 coordinate 8,095, forward strand.
TGTATAAATGTAAATAATTTGGTGTACATATAGCTGCTGGTGTACATATGGTGTACATATAGCTGCTAAATTTGTATAAGATAATTATAAGCAGTTGAATAAGGGGTGGGAATTAATAAGCTTTGGCTTCTTCCTGCTCCTTTTTGGACACATACGATTTCATTTATTTATAGATATTGTTTATGACACTTTATAAATATTCTTGTTTTGTTTTGTTGTATGCTGTTTCACACTTGCTTTTTATTCTTTTATTCTGTTCGAAATATTTTTTTTTTTTAAATAAAAAAATAAAAACAAAAATCAATAACCCGTGCCTGCCTTCTCCCCATATCCCTTGACTTCACTAGCCCCTAGAGTTTTATCTAACTCTCTCTTAAATCCATCCAGTGATTTGGCCTCCACTGTCCTCACCTCAGTCTTAAATGGCCTCCCCTTTATTCTAAGACTGTGGCCCCTGGTTCTGGACTCCACCAACATTGGGAACATTTTTTCCTGCATCTAGCTTGTCCAGTCCTTTTATAATTTTATATGTTTCTATAAGATCCCCCTCATCCTTCTAAACTCCAGTGAATACGAGCCTAGTCTTTTCAATCTTTCCTCATATGACAGTCCCGCCATCCCAGGGATCAATCTCGTGAACCAACGCTGCACTGCCTCAATCACAAGGATGTCCTTCCTCAAATTGGGAGACCAAAACTGGACACAATACTCCAGATGTGGTCTCACCAGAGCCCTATACAACTGCAGAAGGACCTCTTTACTCCGATACTGAAATCCTCTTGTTATGAGGTACAGTGAAAAGCTTTTGTTACGTGCTAACCAGTCGGTGGAAAGACAATACACAGCTACAATTGAGCCATTTACAGTGTATAGATATGTTAACACCCACCTCCCTTCTATTGACTCCATTTATACCCCCATGCTGCCTCGACAAGGCTAGCAGCATAATCAAGGACGAGTTGTCGCACCCTGGCCACCCCCTCTTCTCCCCTCTCCCATCAGACAATACGTACAGAAGTGTGAAAACGCACACCTCCAGATTCAGGGACAGTTTCTTCCCAGCTGTTATCAGGCAACTGAACCATCCTACCACAACCAGAGAGCAGTGCTGAACTACAATCTACCTCATTAGTGACCTGCGAACTATGCTTGATTTATCTTTAGGTACACAAAAATGCTGGAGAAACTCAGCGGGTGCAGCAGCATCTATGGAGCGAAGGAAATAGGCAACGTTTCGGGCCAAAACCCTTCTTCAGACTGATCATCTTTGCTGGCTTTACCTTGCTCTAAACGTTATTCCCTTATCATGTATCTGTACACTGTAAATGGCTCGATTGTAATCATGTATTGTCTTTCCGCTGACTGGTTAGCACGCAACAGAAGCTTTTCACTGTACCTCGGTACACATGACAATAAACTAAACTGAATTGAACTGATCATAGTTAAAGTTAGAAATGTTACTGTAGGAGGAGAGAAGTAAAGCCCCTGTCCCACTTAGGAGACCTAAACAGCAACCTCTGGTGACCTTGCCCGCCACCCAAGGTTTCCATGAGGTCACCGGAGGTTTTGGTCACTCTCCCCTAACGGTCGAAAGTGGTTTCCGCGTGGTCGAGGCTTCATCTAGGTTGCTGCTATTTTTTCATCATGATTAAAACCGTCCTCGATTAAAAATAGGTTGCCGTTTAAAAAATCGATAATTTTTAGTCGCAGGTCTAGTCGAAGCTGGTTTTCTTCATAGTCGAGGAAGGTTTTCAACATATGCGTTGGAGGTGGTAGGAGGTTGCAGGTCACCTCGACCTTGATTTTTTTTTGGGTGGCTGGCAAGGTCACCAGAGGTTGCTGTTTAGCGATCGTATTATGTGGTTGTAGATCTGTCGCTGTGGCTAGCACTCAAATAGTCACCAGGTTAGCAGGCAGTGACTAGTGGGGTACCGCAAGGCTCAGTGCTGGGACCCCACCTATTTACAATTTATTTTAATGATCTGGATGAGGGAATTGAAGGCAACATCTCCAAGTTTGCGGATGACACTAAGCTGGGGGGCAGTGTTAGCTGTGAGGACTGGGAGAAATTCAGAGACCAGCAGAGGAGGACAAAGGGCTTAATTAGGAAAGGCAAAATAGATTATGAAAGGAAACTGGTAGGGAACATAAAAACTGACTGCAAAAGTTTTTATAGATATGTGAAGAGAAAGAGATTAGTTAAAACAAATGTAGGTCCCTTGCAGTCAGAAACAGGTGAATTGATCATGGGGAACAAGGATATGGCGGACCAATTGAATAACTACTTTGGTTCCGTCTTCACTAAGGAAGACATAAATAATCTGTCGGAAATAGCAGGGGACCGCGGGTCAAAGGAGATGGAGGAACTGAGTGAAATCCAGGTTAGTCGGGAAGTGGTGTTGGGTAAATTGAATGGATTAAAGGCCGATAAATCACCAGGGCCAGATAGGCTGCATCCCAGAGTACTTAAGGAAGTAGCTCCAGAAATAATAATAATAATAATTCATTTTAATTTACTGGCGCCTTTCTAAAACCCAAGGACACCTTACAAGGCATAGAATCACAAAAATACAAAACACATAATCGGAATAAATTAAATATAAAAACACCACAGTACACAAATCAAGGACAGAATTCAATTTCAAAAGCACAAAAAGAAAATAAGAAACACAATTTGAGGAGAGAGCAGCGGCGACCAATTCGCGCCAGCGTCCACTCTCCCCTCCGACCGCCATCTTGCACACAGACTAACAGGCACAGCACACAAAAATCATCCCCCACAATGACCACCACTGTGGGGGAAGGCACAATGTCCAGTCCCCAACCCAGTTCTCCCCAGAGTCAGGCCCAATGAGGCCTCCACAGTTGCCTCTACGGAGGCCCGATGTTCCTGGCCGTCGGGAGAGTCCTCGCAGCAGCTGGAACGGCCGGTTTCCCGACGGAGTCGATGGCACCTGAAGCCGACAGGGCCGCGCCGATTTGGAGCCACGAGGCTCCCGATGTTGGACTCGGCGGCCGCCGCCGCGGCTGGTCGCTCTGCAGACCCGCAGCCCGGAGGTGTTGATCTCGGCGGTCAACGCATACCGGAGCTCCAGCGCGTCGATCCAGCGCGGCGACCCAGGCAAGGCATCGCCCGCTACGCTCCCCGATAGCGCTCCAGCGCTGTGCCGCCACCGAAGCAGGAAACGGCGCTCCATGCCCGCGGGTAGGCCTTGAGGACGGGTCGACGAGGCAGCCTGGAGAAAAAGCTGCCTCACCGACCAGGTAGGGACCCAGAAATAGTTTCCCCCTTACCACCCCACATTAAAAGTCAAAACCCCCCAAACAAACAAAGAAATAAAAACACTAAAACTAAAGAAAAAGTGAATTTGACGGACGGCTGCTGTTTAGCAACCGTTCCTCCAAGATGGCGGCTCCTCCATGGATGATTAGTGATAAATAGTGGATGCATTAGTGATAATTTTTCAAAACTCTTTAGATTCTGGAGTAGTTCCTGAGGATTGGAGGGTAGCAAACGTAACCCCACTTTTTAAGAAGGGAGGGAGAGAGAAAACGGGGAATTACATACCAGTTAGTCTAACATTGGTAGTGGGGAAACTGCTAGAGTCAGTTATTAAAGATGGGATAGCAGCACATTTGGAAAGTGGTGAAATCATTGGACAAAGTCAGCATGGATTTACGAAAGGTAAATCATGTCTGACGAATCTTATAGAATTTTTCGAGGATGTAACGAGTAGAGTGGATAAGGGAGAACCAGTGGATGTGTTGTATCTGGACTTTCAGAAGGCTTTCGACAAGGTACCACATAAGAGATTAGGATACAAACTTAAATCACACGGTATTGGGGGTTTAGTATTGATGTGGATAGAGAACTGGCTGGCAAACAGGAAGCAAAGAGTAGGAGTAAACGGATCCTTTTCACAATGGCAGGCAGTGACTAGTGGGGTACCGCAAAGCTCAGTGCTGGGACCCCAGCTATTTACAATTTATATTAATGAACTGGATGAGGGAATTGAAAGCAACATCTCCAAGTTTGCGGATGACACTAAGCTGGGGGGCAGTGTTAGCTGTGAGGAGGATGCTAGGAGACTGCAAGGTGACTTGGATAGGCTGGGTGAGTGGGCAAATATTTGGCAGATGCAGTATAATGTGGATAAATGTGAGGTTATCCACTTTGTGGAAAAAACAGGAAAGCAGACCATTATCTAGAAGGTGGCCGATTAGGCAAAGGGGAGATGCAGCGAGACCTGGGTGTCATGGTACACCAGTCATTGAAAGTAGGCATGCAGGTGCAGCAGGCAGTGAAGAAAGCGAATGGTATGTTAGCTTTCATATTAAAAAGGATTCGAGTATAGGAGCAGGGAGGTTCTACTGCAGTTGTACAGGGTCTTGGTGAGACCACACCTGGAGTATTGCGTACAGTTTTGGTCTCCAAATCTGAGGAAGGACATTATAGCCATAGAGGGAGTGCAGAGAAGGTTCACCAGACTGATTCCTGGGATGTCAGGACTTTCATATGAAGAAAGACTGGATAGACTTGGCTTATACTCGCTAGAATTTAGGAGATTGAGAGGGGATCTTATAGAAACGTACAAAATTCTTATGGGGTTGGACAGGCTAGATGCAGGAAGATTGTTCCCGATGTTGGGGAAGTCCAGGACAAGGGGTCACAGCTTAAGGATAAGGGGGAAATCCTTTAAGACCGAGTTGAGAAAAAACTTTTTCACACAGAGAGTGTGTATCTCTGGAACTCTCTGCCACAGAGGGTAGTTGAGGCCAGTTCATTGGCTATATTTAAGAGGGAGTTAGATGTGGCCCTTGTGGCTAAAGGGATCAGGGGTATGGAGAGAAGGCAGGTACGGGATACTGAGTTGGATGATCAGCCATGATCATATTGAATGGCCGAATGGCCTACTCCTGCACCTATTTTCTATGTATCTATGTATCTATGTTTTGGCGCCATCTTTCAGGTAAGGAGACAGGTGGGGAAACTGGAAATATATGCCTAACATTAAGGTAATTGATATGAGAATCATCGCTTGGAAAATATTGCTAGCCAAAGCCAGTCAATTCAAAAAGCCTCTCCAGAATAATTTTGATAGCTGCTGCACAATATGGACTGATCTTCAATCCTCGCGTTACCCCGATGATGCAGACACAGTGGTTTGACCTCTGAAGGGTGCAAACTGTGATACTGTGTGTGTGCTGTTTTTTTTTTTGCAGTACTCCACTCCTGTATGGGATATGAGCTCGGTCACGTCCCATACAGAGGTGGTCACGGTGGCGCAGCGGTAGAGTTGCTGCCTTATAGCGAATGCAGCACCGGAGACCCGGGTTCGATCCCGACTACGGGTGCTGTCTGTACGGAGTTTGTACGTTCTCCACGTGACCTGCGCGGGTTTTCTCCGAGATCCCACCCTCCAAAGACATACAGGTTTGTAGGTTAATTGGCTTGGTAAATGTAAAAATTGTCCCTAGTGGTTAGTGTTCGTGTGTGGGGATCGCTGGTCGGCGCCGATCCGGTAGGCCGAAGAGCCTGTTTCCGCACTGTATCTCTAAACTAAACTAAAAAACATATCAGATTTGGGTCCCCAATATCTGAGGAAGGATGTGCTGGCTCTGGAGAGGGTCCAGAGGAGGTTTACCAGAATAATGGGTTGACATATGATGAGCGTTTGACGGCACTGGGCCTGCACTCGCTGGAGTTTAGAAGAATGAGGGGGGACCTCATTGAAAGTTACAGAATAATGAAAGGCATGGACAGAGTGGGTGTGGAGAGGATGTTTCCACTGATGGGAGAGTCTAGGACCAGAGGTCATAGCCTCAGAATTAAGGGGCGCTCTTTTGGAAAGGAGGTGAGGAGGAACTTCTTTAGTTAGAGGGTAGTTAATCTCAGTTTTAAATGGCCTCCGCATTATTCTTAAACTGTGGCCCCTGGTTCTGGACTCCCCCAACATTGGGAACATATTTCCTGCATCTAGCTTGTCCAGTCCTTTTATAATTTTACACGTTTCTATAAGATCCCCTCATCCTTCTAAATTCCAGTGTATACAAGCCCAGTCCTTCCAATCTTTCCTCATATGACAGTCCCGCCATCCCGGGGATTAACCTCATGAGCCTACGCTGCACTGCCTCAATAGCAAGGATGTCCTTCCTCAAATTAGGAGACAAAAACTGCACACAATACTCCAGGTGTGGTCTCACCAGGGCCCTGTACAACTGCAGGGCCAGCGTGGGTTTCCTCACACACCACAAAGACGTCCATGTTTGTAGGTTAACTGGCTTTGGTGCAATTGTAAGTTGTCCCTAGTGTGCGTAGGACAGTGTTAATGTACGAGATGATCGCTGGTCGGCGCGGATTCGGTAGGACGAAGATATATCTGCGCTGTATCTCTGAATTAAACTGAAGATATAAAGTTGAAAACAGCTAAATAAATGCCTGTTCTTCCTTTACAGATGAGCTGTGTTACGTGGTACATAGATACATAGATACATAGAAAATAGGTGCAGGAGTAGGCCATTCAGCCCTTCGAGCCTGCACCGCCATTCAATATGATCATGGCTGATCATCCAACTCAGTATCCCGTACCTGCCTTCTCTCCATACCCCCTGATCCCTATAGCCACAAGGGCCACATCTAACTCCCTCTTAAATATAGCCAATGAACTGGCCTCAACTACCCTCTGTGGCAGAGAGTTCCAGAGATTCACCACTCTCTGTGTGAAAACGTTTTTCCTCATCTCGGTCTTAAAGGATTTCCCCCTTATCCTTAAGCTGTGACCCCTTGTCCTGGACTTCCCTAACATCGGGAACAATCTTCCTGCATCTAGCCTGTCCAACCCCATAAGAATTTTGTACGTTTCTATAAGATCCCCTCTCAATCTCCTAAATTCTAGCGAGTATAAGCCAAGTCTATCCAGTCTTTCTTCATATGAAAGTCCTGACATCCCAGGAATCAGTCTGGTGAACCTTCTCTGCACTCCCTCTATGGCTATAATGTCCTTCCTCAGATTTTGTGTTCAGAGATGACTTACTAGTGAGTCCTGTGTAGGAAGGAACTGCAGATGCTGGTTTAAACCGAAGGTAGACACAAAATGCTGGAGTAACTCAGCGGGACAAGCAGCATCTCTGGAGAGAAGGAACTTTGCAGTCCCTTCCTACATGTAGAACAGTACAGCACAGGCATAGAGGCACAGCGGTAGTGTTGCTGCCTTACAGCGCCAGAGACCCGGGTTCGATCCTGGCTACGGGTGCTGTCTGTACGGAGTTCGTTCGTTCTCCCTGTGACTGCGTGGGTTTTCTCCGGGTGCTCAGGTTTCCTCCCACACACCAAAGACGTGCAGGTTTAATTAGGTTAAATTGGCTTCTGTAAATGGTCCCCGGGATGGAATGGGAGTAACGTATGGGAGATCATTGGTTGTCGCAAACTTGGTGGGCCGAAGGGCCTGTTTCCACGCTGTATCTCTAAAACTAAAGCTAAAAAGGCCAAAAGGACTTAAGTACATTGAGTACAATTTCCAATTTTTCAAACTCGGAGGTAGATTCTCAAAGCTGGAGTAACTCTGCGGGACAGGCAGCGTCTCTGGAGAGAAGGAATGGGTGACGTTTCGGGTCGAGACTCTTCTTCACACCCATTCTTTCTCTCCAGAGACGCTGCCTGTCATGCTTAGTTACTCCAGCATTTTGTTGTCTATGGACGAGTGAGTCCTGGCAGTGACCCTAGTTATTTTACTGGCTTCATCGCTCCACAGTACATGCATCACTGACACATCCCTGCACCTCCCCTCCTCACCTTGTTCCACACCACAGGGTCTCCTTGTAAAGTGACGCTACGGACCATGCGGCGGAAGAGGTCTCTCTCTGTCACACTAACGTGATGGCGGAGACGTGAACTGCTGTTTTTCAGCGCATAAACGACACGCTTGATGGTGGTTTCCTTGGCAACCGCGGTCCCTGCCTTAAACGCTACCAACCTTTGACAAGCTCCGCGCTCTCCAAACACAGGTGGCCTTCTGCAAACAATCGCCGCTGTGTAAGAGCGAGGACATTCGGCCCATCGAGGCTGTGCTAGCCTCAGAGCAATTCCACTCCCCCCCCCCATCTATTGTGATGAGTGATTGCAGTTCCACTTCTGAGACCAGCGCACAGTGAGTGGCCTGGATGGATCGACTGGGTTTGTATTCACTGGAATTTAGAAAGATGAGAGGGGATCTAACAGAAATATATAAAATTCTGAGGGGATTGGACAGGGTCGATGCAGGATAAATGTTCCCCGTGTTGGAGGGGGGGGGGGGAGTCCAGAACCAGGGGTCACTGTTTAAGAAGAAGGGGTAGAGCCTTTTAGGACTGAGAGGAGGAAAAACGATTTCACCCAGAGAGTTGTGAATCTGTGGAATTCTCTGCCACAGAAGGCAGTGGAGGCCAATTCACGGGATGGTTTCAAGAGAGAGTTAAAGCCATGTCCCACTGTACGAGTTAATTCAAGAGTTCTCCCCGAGTTTGCCCTGATTCGAACTCGGAGATTTACGGTAACGGCCGCTCGTAATTACTCGGGGCTCTCGTGGACATTTTTCAACATGTTGAAAAATCTTCACGAGTCTTCACGAGCTTACCTGCCGTTAGCGAGTCTTCCCGAGTACCTGCCGTTAGCGTTACGAGCCGCTAAGAGACGTCCCTGAGCTCCGACGTACCCGCTACGTTCATTCTACATGCTTAACATGAGTTTGATTTTTTTTTAAACTCGGGAGAGCTCTTGTATGAACTCGTACAGTGGGACAGGGCTTTTAGATTTAGCTCTTAGGGCTAACGGAATCAAGAGATGTGGGGAGAAAGCAGGAACCGGGTACTGATTTTGGATGATCAGCCACGATCACATCGAATGGGGGTGGGAGATTGCAACCTTCACGTGGTCTGCCCTGTTTCAACGAATGCAATCAACCCGGCGTGCACAATCAAATAAGATCAAATAGAACAAGTTGTCCTACAACTTTATGCTGTGCACGCCGTATGCAAGAAGAAGAAGATCACATTGAATGGCGGTGCTGGCTTGAAGGGCCGAATGGCCTACTCCTGCACCTATTTTCTATGTTTCTATGTTTCTTCTTGTTGAAAGAAAAAAGATGATTGGAGACTGGAGGCTGGACAGCTATCGATCCATTTGCTATTTAAACAGTGGGCAACCTGTTGATTTGATTGTGAGGTTACGGAGAGATCTGGTGATTGTTTTTTAATATGGGCACTGACAGATCAGTAAGAAAGCCCATCACTAGGTAGAACTGTTATACTCTTTATCCTTTATCTTTGCACTGTGGATGGCTAGATTGTTTTTTTTAGAGATACAGCGTGGAAACAGGCCCACCAAGTCCGTGCCGACCATCGCACTGTGCTGTTGCTAAGGGTTGCCAACTGTCCCGTATTAGCCGGGACATCCCGTATATTGGGTTAAATTGGTTTGTCCCGTACGGGACCGCCCTTGTCCCGTATTTGACTGCTACTACCCGGGTCGAGGGGACTGTCGGGTCGGAGCGCCACGTCCGGCCCCGCCTCACCCGTCCCGACGTAGTGCGGCCCATGGAGTGCAGCAGCAGCAGCAGCGCCTCGCCCGTGGCCCCGTCGGTCGGCAGCCCGGCCAGCTGTCCGACCTTCAGACCTTTGCTTACCCCCGTCCACCACCACCGCCCCTCCTTCTCATGGTCGGTCATCGGTTCATGAGTTGGATGGGGCGCCGGACTTTGCGCGCGACGTCGCGCGGCCCGGGCAAAACTCCTCAGCTGGCCCTCCGGCTGGGCTTTGTGTGCAGTCCAGCACCCGGGGCCAACTCATCATTCACCCAGCCACGGCCCAGTCGGTCAACGAATTGCCGTCGGGAATTTGTCCCGTATTTTGACCTTTTGTCCCTTACTTGGGAGTGAGAAAGTTGGTAACCCTATCTGTGCACTCGTTTGACCCTACACCCTGGGGACAATTTACAGAATACAATTAGTAGTCTCTGTAGTTGTGGGAGTCAGTCGGTTGAAGACCCTGTGTTCTGTGGAATTCATTGCCACAGAAGGCTGTGGAGGCCAAGTCAGTGGATATTTTCAAGGCAGAGATAGATAGATTCTTGATTAGTACAGGTGTCAGAGGTTATGGGCAGGAGTACGGGATTAGGAGGGAGAGATGGATCAGCAGTAGACATGATGGGCCGAATGGCCTAATTCTAATCCTAATCCTTATGACCCGAAACGTCACCCATTCCTTTTCTCCAGAGATGCTGCCTGACCCGCTGAGTTACTCCAGCTTTTTGTGTCTATCTTCAGTTTAAACCAGCATCTGCAGATGGTCTCGATCCGAAAAAGTGTCTGAAGAAGGGTCTCGAACTGAAACGTCACCCGTTCCTTCTCTCCAGAGACGCTGCCTGTCCCGCTGAGTTACTCCATCATTTTGTGTCTATCTGGAGCTCCTTCCTACACAGGGTATAAGTTTAGTTTAGTTTAGTTTAGAGATACAGCACGGAAACAGACCCTTCTGCCCACCGGGTCAGCCATGACCAGCGATCCCCGGACACTTACCCAAGCCTACACACACTAGGGACAATTTACACTTAAACAAACCCAAGCCAATTAACCGACAAACCTGTACGTCTTTGGAGCGCGGGAGGAAACCCAAGATCTCGGAGAAAACCCACGCAGGTCACGGGGAGAACGTACAAACTCCGTCCAGACAGCACCCGTAGTCGGGATCGAACCCGGGTCTCCGGCGCTGCATTCGCTGTAAGGCAGCAACTCTACCGCTGTGCCAAGGATTTCGGGGAGAAGGCCGGAAAATGGGATTAGGAGGCAGAGATCAGCCATGATTGAATGGTGGAGTGGACTCGATGGGCCGAATGGCCTACTTCTACTCCTACAACTATGAACCCCTCCTTCTGAGAACTTTCATTTTAGGAAAACATCTTGTTTGTGTTTGGAAAACTTTTTTTTTTTTTTTTGCTGCAAGGTTAAGGTCAATAATGCAGAGAGAGAGAAAAAACAATTTTTGAAAGTCAGTTATACCATTAATAATGCCTGACATTATGTTTGACAATTTCATTGCTTCAAGTTCAGTAAAATGTGAACAGCTATTTACAAGGAGTGTTTTGAAAAACAAATGCCAACTTTTACCCCTTCTAATTTTATTTAGCAGACACACAAGTATATGCCTCACAGCGCCAGAGACCCTGGTTCGATCCTAACTATGGGGGCTTTCCTGCACAAAGTTTGTACGTTCTCTCCGTGACCGCGTGGGTTTTCTCCAGGTGCTCCGGTTTCCTTCCACACTACAAAGACGTACAGGTTTGTTGGTCAATTGGCTTGGGTAAATTTGCAAATCTTCCCTAGTGTGTGTAGGATGTTAGTGTGCAGGGATTGCAGGTCGGCACGGACTCGGTGGGCTGAAGGGCCTGTTTCCGCGCTATCACTAAACTAAACAAAACTATATGAGTTCCTCAACACTTTTGAAAATCACAGTTTTTTGGAAAACACTCTTTCTAGGTTTCGAAAGCCATTGTAATCAAAGACGTCCCACCCTGGTCATTCAATAGACAATAGGTGCAGGAGTAGGCCATTCGGCCCTTCGAGCCAGCACCGCCATTCAATGTGATCATGGCTGATCATCCCCAATCAGTACCCCGTTCCTGCCTTCTCCCCATATCCCCTGACTCTGCTATTTTTAAGAGCCCTATCTAGCTCTCTCTTGAAAGCATCCAGAGAACCTGCCTCCACCTCCCTCTGAGGCAGAGAATTCCACAGACTCACTACTCTCTGTGAGAAAAAGTGTTTCCTCATCTCCGTTCTAAATGGCTTACTCCTTATTCTTAAATTGTGGCCCCTGGTTCTGGACTCCCCCAACATCGGGAACATGTTTCCTGCCTCTAGCTTGTCCAAGCCCTTAACAATCTTATATGTTTCAATGAGATACCCTCTCATTCTTCTAAACTCCAGAGTGTACAAGCCCAGCCGCTCCATTCTCTCAGCATATGACAGTCCCGCCATCCCGGGAATTAACCTTGTAAACCTACGCTGCACTCCCTCAATAGTAAGAATGTCCTTCCTCAAATTAGGGGACCAAAACTGCACACAATACTCCAGGTGTGGTCTCACTAGGCTCTGTACAACTGCAGAAGGACCTCTTTGCTTCTATATTTGATTCCTCTTGTTATAAAGGCCAACATGCCATTTGCTTTCTTCACTGCCTGCTGTATCTGCATGCTTACTTTCATAGACTGATGTACAAGGACCCCCAGATCCCGTTGTACTTCCCCTTTTCCCAACGACGCCATTTAGATAGTAATCTGCCTTAATGTTTTTGCTACCAAAGTGGATAACCTCACATTTATCCGCATTAAACTTCATCTGCCATGCATCTGCCCACTCCCCCAACCTGTCCAGGTCACCCTGCATTATCATTCCTTCTTCATAGGTTCATAACTTCATCAGTGATAGGAGCAGAATTAGGCCCATAAAGTCGACTCCGCCATTCAATCATGGCTGATCTATCTCTCCCTCTTAACCCCATTCTCCTGCCTTCTTCCCATCACCCCTGACACCCGTAACTAATCAAGAATCTATCTATCTATGCCTTCAAAATACCCAATGACGGCTTTCACAGCCTTCTGTGGCGATGAATTCCACAGATTCACCACCCTCTGACTGAAGTAATTCCTCCTCTTCTCCTTCCTAAAGGATCGTCTTTTTATTCTGAGGCTATGACCCTCTGGTCCTAGACTCTCCCACTAGTGGAAACATCCTCTCCACATCCACTCTATCCAAGCCTTTTACTATTCGGTAAGTTTCAATGAGATTCCCCCTCATCCTTCTAAACACCAGCGAGTACAGGCCCAGTGCCGTCAAACACTCATCATATGTTAACCCACCCATTCTCGTCAACCTCCTCTCCATATAACCATTACAGCACGGAAACAGGCCATCTCGGCCTTTCAAGTCCGTGCCGAACATTATTATTATTATTATTATTATTATTATTATTATTATTATTATTATTATTATTATTATTATTATTATTATTATTATTATTATTATTATTATTTTTTTTAAATAAATACTTCCCACTAGTCCCATCTACCTGAACCAGCCTCCACCACTTCCACTGGAAGCTCATTCCACACAGCTACCACTCTCTGAGTAAAGAAGTTCCCCCTAATGTTACCCCTAAACTTCTGTCCCTTAATTCTCAAGTCATGTCCCCTTGTTTGAATCTTCCCTACTCTCAATGGAAAAAGCTTATCCACGTCAACTCTGTCTAACCCGCTCTGGCGCAAGTAAAGGCAAGTAAAGGTAGTAAGGCATCAACTCTACCGCTGCGCCACTGAGCTGCCCCTGATGGAGGTCGCCTGAGTGTAAATCCGATTCAGAGCTTTGTGTGAGAATCACAGTGCCAACAGTGGCAGTGACAGCTCTGATTACTTCTATTAAAAGATGCCTTTAATACCAAGGGCTAGCAAGTTACAACTACTTCCTCTCTGATCACCAGCGCAAGGTCCCGGTGGCGGCATGCATGGGTCTCTCGATTCCTCTTCTCTTGCTACAGCATGGTAAATTAGAAAACTTTCAACCTGCGGTGAATTATTTATGTACCTTGGAACTGGAGGTCGGAACTCCGTGGCAGAGCGAGACAACAACTGCTTCAGCCCAGGAACTGTCAAATGCCCGAAAGCTTTTTTCTGATGAATTTGTAATGCTGACTGAAACTTGCGCGATTCCTTTCTTTCATATGGTAATGTCGAGCTGGGTCTCCGAAGGCCTTCTTTGTTCTACAGTCATGTTGGGTTTTTCACGTTGGAAAATCAACTCCAAGCAGAGCGGCAGCTAAATTGATCCATTATTTAGTTTTGTTTAAGGAGGAACTGCAGATGCTGGAAAAATCGAAGGTCGATAAAAATGCTGGAGAAACTCAGCGGGTGAGGCAGCATCTATGGAGCGAAGGAAAAGGCAACGTTTCGGTTCGAGACCCTTCCTCAGACTGATTGTTAAATACTAAAATAATTTAATTTTGTTTAGTTAAGAGATACAGCATGGAAACAGGTCCTTCGGCCCGCCAAGTCCGCGCCGACCAGCGATCCCCGCACATTACACAAAGGAATAAAAAAGTATATGTTTATCCCAAACCATTTAACCTAGTGTACAAACCTGTATGTCTTTCGAGTGCGGGGGGAAGATTTACAAGAGTGATTCCAGGAATTAGTGGGTTAGCATATGATGAGCGTTTGACAGCACTAGGCCTCCACTCGCTGGAGTTTAGAAAGTTGAGGGGGGGGGCCTCATTGAAACGTACAGAATAATGAAAGGCATAGATAGAGTGGATGTGGAAAGGAGGTTTCCACTGGTAGGACCAGAGGTCACAGCCTCAGAATTAAAGGGCGCTCTTTTGGAAAGGAGGTGAGGAGGAACTTCATTAGTCAGAGGGTAGTTATTCTGTGGAACTCATTGACACAGAGGGCTGTGGAGGCCAAGTCAGTGGATATTTTTAAGGCAAAGATGGAAAAATTCTTGATTGGATCGGGTGTCAAGGTTTATGGGGAGAAGGCAGGAAAATTGGATTAGGAGGCAGAAGATCATTCGGGTTGTCAACTTTCTCAGAATCTGAATCACACTTTATTCACCAAGTATGTTTTGCAACATACGAGGAATTTCATTGGACAGGTCAGTCATACAATTAAAAGTAACAGATCACTCACTCGGCCTCAACTAAAAATAGGTTGCCGTTTGGTCGAAGCCAGTGGAGTGGGGTCGCTATTTACTTACAGGCAGTCGAAGGCCATCTCCTTCGCTGACCGGCCATTTTGATTGGCTCATTGGAGTTTTCAGGACCTAGAAGATCCGCCGGAAGGTAAAATGCCCGCTAACTTTATTAAACTTCTTAAAACTGTCTCCACTCCTTCTCCCACACCTTCTCCCCCCTTCTCTCCCCCCTTCTCTCTCCCCTTCTCCCCCTTCTCTCTCCCCTTCTCTCCCCCCCTTCTCTCTCGTTCTCTCCCCTTCTCTCTCCCCTTCTCTCCCCCCCTTCTCTCTCGTTCTCCCCCCTTCTCTCCCCCACTCCCGTGCTCTCTAAAGGACTTACCGTGCTCTGTGGCAGCCGTTTACCTTCCTCTTCATCGCGCAGACAATGCTCCTCCACTGTCCCTGGCCCCCACTTTCGCGAAGTGTTTGTGTGTGTGTGTGTGCGCAGATTGGCATACACACACACACACACACACACACTATATATATATATATATATATATATATATATATATATATATATATATATATATATATATATATATATATCTGAAGAAGAGTCTCGACCCGAAACGGCACCCATTACTTGTCTCCAGAGATGCTGCCTGTCTCGCTGCGTTACTCCACCATTTTGTGTCTATCTTTGTTTTAAAACAGCACCTGCAGTTCTTTCCTATACATATTCAATCAATCAATCAGTTTTATTCATCACATACACAATAAAGTGTGATGAAATTAATTTGCCAGCAGCGGTATAATCGAAAAAGAACACACAAGACACAATAAAATTTAACACAAACATCCCACACAACATTCTTCAATGTGGTGGAAGGCACAAAGTACAGTTAGTCCTCCTACATTGTTCCCCGTGGTCAGGGCCATGAACCTCCGCAGTCGCTGCTGCGGGCGGCTAGATGTACAGGCCCTCTCGTCGGGACGGTAAGTCCTGAATCGGCGCTTCCCGACCGGAGACCACGGCTTCAGGATGTTGTAGGCCGCAGGCCAGCAGTCGGAGCTCTTCTCTGGTTGTCCCCAGCGAGGAATCCAGGCTCCAGCTGATAGGTCCACGCCGCTCCCGCGGCTAGAAGCTCCGCAGACCGCGGCTTCAGGATGTTGAAGGCCGCAGGCCAGCGGTCGGAGCTTTTCTCCGGAGATCCCCGGTGAGGGATCCCGCTCCGGATGTTAAGCCCACACGGCGCCCGCTGCTAGATGCTCCGCAGATCGCGGCTTCAGGATGTTATTGGCCGTAGGCTGGTGGTCGGAGCTCTTCTCCGGCGATCCCTAGCGAGGGGTCCCAGGCTCCGGACGCGGCTAGAAGCTCCGCAGACCGCGGCTTCGGGCTGTAACAGTCCGCGGACCCGCGATCGATGCACTCCTTTCTGGTGACCCCGGCAAGGGCTCGCCCCCTCCGCGAAAAAGTCCACGTTGCGCCCGCTGCTGAAACTCCGGGCCCGACTCCGGGAAAGGCCGGACCAATCCATGGTATTAGGCCACGAGGGAGGCAACATGGAAAAAGTCGCCTCTCCATGGAGGAGTCGACCGAAAGCGGTTACCCCCTCACCACCCCCCACACAAGACACACCTAGAGACATTAAAACACACATTTAGACACACTAAAAATAACAAAAAGAGTAGAAATGACGAACACGCTGCTGGCAGGGCAGCCGACTCACAGCGCCCCCACTGATTCCTATATATTATACACACACATATACGTACACACACAGACACAAACCAACACATAAAATCAAACAAACAATAATAGTGCAAATAATAACAACAATAGTCTATGCAGTTCAGAGCTTATTTGGAGGTTGTCGTGCTTAATAGCCTAATGGCTGCAGGGAAGCAGCTGTTCCTGAACCTGGACGTTACAGTTTTCAGGCTCCTGTACCTTCTTCCCGATGGCAGGAGTGAAATGAGTGCGTGGCCAGGATGGTGTGTGGATCTCTGTAGACGCCGGCCGCCATCTTTGAGGCAGCCACTCCAGTAGATCCCTTCGACAGTGGGGAGGTCAGTACCCGTGATGGGACCGGGCAGTGTTTTTGCAGTCTTCTTCGCTCCTGGGCGTGCGAGTTGCCGATCCAGGCCGGGTGTTGCAACCAGTCAATACGCTCTCCACTGCGCACCCGTAGAAGTCGAAGAGGTTCTGCTGGCGTGTTCCAAGAAGTTCCGAGTGGTGATAAATTTGATGTGCGGTAAGGCTGGAATGATTACGGTGCAGGCACGATCTGTCACACACTTCAAGACAAAGACAGAGATGGGGGGGGGAAATGATTGAACGCTGATACAAGACCCGATGTGACGTTGAAAATGAGAGGCGATAAAGAATTCAGGTTGGTTGGAATCAATCACTCCTTTCATTGTCAATGGAGAAAAGGATTGAAGGGATGAAAGGGACTATTGGACAAGGTGTAGGACAGGTAAAGAAAGCTGAGATATACTCCAGACAACTGATGTATAATAGGCTTTTCAAACCATTGTTAGTCACACATTAGGAGGTGGTTCCACAGAAAAGAACTGGTTTGTACAATATAATTTGCGGCAGGAAACAGATTGGATAGGCAAGATGTTTAAATACCTCAGCAACACTGGCACTGCCTCTCAATAGACAATAGACAATAGACAATAGGTGCAGGAGTAGGCCATTCGGCCCTTCGAGCCAGCACCGCCATTCAATGTGATCATGGCTGATCATCCCCAATCAGTACCCCGTTCCTGCCTTCTCCTCATATCCCCTGACTCCGCTATTTTTAAGAGCCCTATCTAGTTCTCTCTTGAAAGCATCCAGAGAACCTGCCTCCACCGCCCTCTGAGGCAGAGAATTCCACCGACTCACCACTCTCTGTGAGAAAAAGTGTTTCCTCGTCTCCGTTCTAAATGGCTCACTCCTTATTCATAAACTGTGGCCCCAGGTTCTGGACTCCCCCAACATCGGGAACATGTTTCCTGCCTCTAGCGTGTCCAAGCCCTTAACAATCTTATATGTTTCAATGAGATACCCTCTCATCCTTCTAAACTCCAGAGTGTACAAGCCCAGCTGCTCCATTCTCTCAGCATATGACAGTCCCGCCATCCCAGGAATTAACCTTGTAAACCTACGCTGCACTCCCTCAATAGCAAGAATGTCCTTCCTCAAATTAGGGGACCAAAACTGCACACAATACTCCAGGTGTGGTCTCAGTAGGGCTCTGTACAACTGCACTCAGCACTGGTTGAGTTCAGTTCAGAGACACAGCCTGGAAACAGGCCATTCGGACGACCGAGTCCTCACCGACCAGCAATGAGCCATACTCCGTCACGATCCCACACACTGGGGACAATTTACAATTTACAATTTTACCAAAGTCAATTAATCTACAAATCCGCACGTCTTTGGAGTAGTGGGAGGAAACCGGAGCACCCAGAGAAAGCCCATGTGGTCACGGGGAGAATGTACAAACTTCGTACAGATAGCAGCCGTAGTCAGGATAGAACCAGGGTCTCTGGTGCTGCAAGGCAGCAACTCTAATGTTGGGCCGAAGGACCTGTTTCATATCCTCAGAGACCGCTCCCTTCCCACCCAAACCACCCTCACCCCTGTAATACTTTCCCTTGCAACAACAGGAAATGCTACACTTGTCGCTTTACCTCCCCCCTCGACTCCATCCAAGGACCCAAGCAGCCTTTACAGGTGAGGCAGAGGTTCACCTGCACCTACTCCAACCTCATCTATTGCATCCACTGCTCTAGGTGTCAAATGCTCTACATCGGTGAGACCAAGCGCAGGCTTGGCGATCGCTTCGCCCAACACCTCCGCACAGTTCGCATTAACAAACCCGATCTCCCGGTGGCTCAGCACTTCAATTCCCCCTCTCATTCCGAATCTGGCCTTTCTGTCTTGGGCCACCTCTATGGGCCAGAGTGAGTCAATTGGAGGAGCAGTACCTCATATTTTGCTTGGGTACTTGGCACCCCAGCGGTATGAACATTGACTTCTCCAATTTCAGGTAGTCCTTGCTTTCTCCCTCTTTCCCCTCCCCGCCCCAGCTCTCCCACAGCCCAATGTCTCCGCCTCTTCCTTCCTTCTTCCCGCCCCCACCACCCCCACATCAGTCTGAAGAAGGGTCTTGACTCAAAACGTCACCTATTCCTTCGCTCCGTAGATGCTGGCTCACCCGCTGAGTTTCTCCAGCATTTTTGTCTACCTTCGATTTTTCCAGCATCTGCAGTTATTTCTTAAATGTTTCATGTTCATAATTGATAGGAACAGAATTAGGCCATTTGGCCCATCAAATCTACTCTGCCATTCAATCATGACTGATGTATTTCTCCCTCCTAAACCTATTCTCCTGCCTTCTCCCCATAACCCCTGACACCCGTACTAATCAAGAATCTATCTATCTCTGGCTTAAAAAAAACCATTGACTTGGCCTTCTGTGACAATGAATTCTACAGATTCACCACCCTTTGACTAAAGAAATTCTTCCTCATCTCCTCCCTAAAGGAACGTCCTTTAATTCTGAGGGTATGACCTGTAGTCCTAGACTCTCCCACTAGTGGCAACATCCCCTCCACATCCACTCTATCCAGGTCTTTCACCATTCGGTACGTTTCAATGAGGTGGCCCCTCATCCTTCTAAACTCCAGCGAGTACAGGCCCAGTGCCGTCAAAGGCTCATCATATGTTAACCCGCTCATTCCTGGGATCATTCTCGTAAACCTCCTCTGGACCCTCTCCAGAGACACCTCATCCTTCCTCGAATATGGGGCCCACAAGTACTCGAACTGCAGCCAGACCAACGCCTTATCAGCATTACATCACTATTTTTGAATACTAGTCTCTCAAAATAAATGTTAGCTGTGTCTCTAAAGTCTAAAGTTTATAGAGTCACGGTGGCGCTGCGGTAGAAACATAGAAACATAGAAACATAGAAAATAGGTGCAGGAGTAGGCCATTCAGCCCTTCGAGCCTGCACCGCCATTCACTATGATCATGGCTGATCATCCAACTCAGTATCTTGTACCTGCTTTCTCTCCATACCCCCTGATCCCTTTAGCCACAAGGACCACATCTAACTCCCTCTTAAATATAGCCAATGAACTGGCCTCAACTACCGTCTGTGGCAGAGAATTCCAGAGATTCACCGCTCTCTGTGTAAAAAATGTTTTTCTCATCTCAGTCCTAAAAGATTTCCCCCTTTATCCTTAAACTGTGACCCCTTGTTCTGGACTTCCCCAACATCGGGAACAATCTTCCTGCATCTAGCCTGTCCAAACCCTTAAGAATTTTGTAAGTTTCTATAAGATCCCCCCTCAATCTTCTAAATTCCAGCGAGTACAAGCCGAGTCTATCCAGTCTTTCTTCATATGAAATTCCTGACATCCCAGGAATCAGTCTGGTGAACCTTCTCTGTACTCCCTCTATGGCAAGAATGTCCTTCCTCAGATTAGGAGACCAAAACTGTACGCAATACTCCAGGTGTGGTCTCACCAAGACCCTGTACAACTGCAGTAGAACCTCCCTGCTCCTATACTCAAATCGTTTTGCTATGAATGCTAACATACCATTCGCTTTCTTCACTGCCTGCTGCACCTGCATGCCTACTTTCAATGACTGATGTACCATGACACCCAGGTCTCGTTGCATCTCCCCTTTTCCTAATCGGCCACCATTCAGGTAATAGTCTACTTTCCTGTTTTTGCCACCAAAGTGGTTAACCTTACATTTATCCACATTATACTGCATCTGCCATGCATTTGCCCACTCACCCAGCCTATCCAAGTCATCTTGCAGCCTCCTAGCATCCTCCTCACAGCTAACACTGCCCCCCAGCTTCGTGTCATCTGCAAACTTGGAGAGGTTGCATCCAATTCCCTCGTCCAAATCATTAATATATATTGTAAATAGCTGGGGTCCCAGCACTGAGCCTTGCGGTACCCCACTAGTCACTGCCTGCCATTGTGAAAAGGACCCGTTAACTCCTACTCTTTGCTTCCTGTCTGCCAGCCAGTTCTCTATCCACATCAATACTGAACCCCCAATACCGTGTGCTTTAAGTTTGCATACTAATCTCTTATGTGGGACCTTGTCGAAAGCCTTCTGAAAGTCAGATATAACACATCCACTGGTTCTCCCTTATCCCACTCTACTAGTTACATCCTCGAAAAATTCTATAAGATTCGTCAGACATGATTTACCTTTCATAAATCCATGCTGACTTTGTTCAATGATTTACCACTTTCCAAATGTGCTGCTTCATCCCATCTTTAATAACTGACTCTAGCAGTTTCCCCACTACCGATGTTAGAGTAACTGGTCTGTAATTCCCCGTTTTCTCTCTCCCTCCCTTTTTTAAAAAGTGGGGTTACATTAGCTACCCTCCAATCCTCAGGAACAACTCCAGAATCTAAAGAGTTTTGAAAAAATTATCACTAATGCATCCACTATTTCTGGGGCTACTTCCTTATGTACTCTGGGATGCAGCCTATCTGGCCCTGGGGATTTATCGGCCTTTAATCCATTCAATTTACCTAACACACTTCCCGGCTAACCTGGATTTCACTCAGTTCCTCATCTCATTTGACCCCGGTCCCCTGCTATTTCCGGCAGATTAATTAAGTCTTCCTTAGTGAAGACAGAACCAAAGTAGTTATTCAATTGGTCTGCCATGTCCTTGTTCCCCATGATCAATTCACCTGTTTCTGACTGCAAGGGACCTACATTTGTTTTAACTAATCTTTTTCTCTTCACATATCTATAAAAACCCAAGGGGCCACGCACAACAAGACTGCTAACTAACCCTTCCTCATTACTCAATACCCAGTCTAGAATAGCCTGCTCTCTCGTTGGTTCCTGTACATGTTGGTTTAGAAAACTATCCCGCATACATTCCAAGAAATCCTCTTGCTCAGCACCCCTGCCAATTTGATTTACCCAATCTATATGTAGATTGAAATCACCCATTATAACTGTTTTACCTTTGTTGCACGCATTTCTAATTTCCTGTTTGATGCCATCCCCAACTCCACTACTACTGTTAGGTGCGCTGTACACAACTCACACTAGCGTTTTCTGCCCCTTAGTGTTTCGCAGCTCTACCCATATTGATTCCACATCCTCGAAGCTAATGTCCTTCCTTTCTATTGCGTTAATCTCCTCTCTAACCAGCAACGCTACCCCACCTCCTTTTCCTTTCTGTCTATCCCTCCTGAATATTGAATATCCCTGGATGTTCAGCTCCCAGCCTTGGTCCCCCTGGAGCCATGTCTCCGTGATCCAACTATATCATAGTCATTAATAGCTATCTGCACATTCAACTCATCCACCTTATTACGAATGCTCCTTGCATTGAGACACAAAGCCTTCAGGCTTGTTTTTACACACTCTTACCCCTTACACAATTATGTTGAAAAATGGCCCTTTTTGATTTTTGACCAGGATTTGTCTGCCTAACCACTTATACTTTTCACCTTGCTACCTATTGCTTCTACCCTCATTTTACACCCCTCTGTCTCTCCGCTCACACATTTAAGAAACCCACCACCTCTTATTCTCTGTTTATTAACTTTTTCCTTCGTTTACCCTACATGTTGGGTCTGAGTGCTTTCTCTTCTCTGCCTCCTGCCTCACACCCTGTCTACTAGCTTTCTCTATTTGAGTCCCTCCCCCAACCGATCTAGTTTAAAGTCTCCCCAGTAGCCTTTGCAAATCTCCCTGCTAGGATATTGGTCCCCATCGGGTTCCAAGTGCAACCCGTCCTTTTTGTAGAGTTCCTGCCTTACAGCGGCTGCAGCGCCAGAGACCCCGGGTTTGATCCTGACTACGGCTGCTGTCTGTACGGAGTTTGTGCGTTCTCCCCGTGACCGCGTGGGTTTTTCCCGAGATCTTCGGTTTCCTCCCACACTCCAAAGACGTACAGGTTTGTAGGTTAATTGGCTTGGTGAATGTAAAAATTGTCCCTCGTGTGTGTGTGTGTAGGATAGTGTTAGTGTGCGGGGCCGAAGGGCCTGTTTCCGCGCTGTATCTCCAAACTAAACTAAAGTCCTAGATAGACACAAAATGCTGGAGTCAGGGGAGAGGGGGACGAGAGACATGGAAGGGGAAGGTGTGAAAATGACGGATCAAAGCAGAAGATGTTCAAGGAAATGGAAAGTGGTTCATTGAGTGGGAAGGAACTACTGGTGCTGGTTTACAGCAGAGAGATAAACACGTATACCGAGGTATAGTGAAGCGCTTTTGTTGCCCGCTAACCAGCCAGCGGAAAGACAATACATGGTTACAATCGAGCCATTCACAGTGTGCAGATACATAGTGAGATGAGGAAAAAACATTCTCACCCAGAGACTTGTGAATGTTCCCGATGTTTGGGGAGCCCAGAACCAGGGGTGACATTTTAAGAATAAGGGACAGGGCCATTTAGGACTGAGACAAGGAAAAACCTTTTCACCCAGAGAGTTGTGAATCTGTGGAATTCTCTGCCGCAGAAGGCAGTGGAGGCCAATTCACTGGATGTATTCAAGAGTTAGATGTAGCTCTTGGGGCTAATGGAATCAAGTGATATGGGGAGAAGGCAGGAACGGGGTACTGATTTTGGATGATCAGCCATGATCATATTGAATGGCGGTGCTGGCTCGAAGGGCCGAATGACCTACTCCTGCACCTATTGTCTATTGTCTAATGGAATCAAGGGATAGGCGGAGAAAGCAGGAACAGGGTACTGATTTTGGATGATCAGCCATGATCAAAGATTATAGAGCAGAGCAAGATGTGCCACTCTGCCAATAAGCGTAGTATGACATGGGTGAGTGTTGACGCCATTTTACCGGACTGCAATTTACAATAGTAATATTAATATTTACAATAATATTAACTAAATATGTGAGGTGATAGATGCTATATACAACACTGTTCCCTAACAACACGGATTACACCAAAGATGATAGAGCGGATCAATCTTTGGAACGGATTACACCAAAGATACGAAAGGAGCATTGCCTGCTGACTCGGGTGCGCCGACGCTTGAGGCTCTCCCGCCAGACAGAGAGCCTGGTGCCGGCCGCCTTCATCTGGTATCGGGGGGACCGAGAATCAGTCCAGGATCAACTCAGGAGTGGAGAAACGTCCTCTTCCCCCCAAAGATACTTGAGGAGCCTCCAGTATCTTTGCTCTTCCCTGCGACCTGATGTAAGCGCAGATTGTATAACTGTGGAGTCCGTCCCCGCTACCAAAGATGTCGCGTTTTGCATTAAAAAATGGCGGCCGCGACGTTCCGTTACGTACTACATGTCAGTCCATTGGATTTCGGAGGAGTGGTCTATCTTGCTCCTCTAGTATCTTTGGCCATGATCATATTGAATGGCGGTGCTGGCTCGAAGGGCCGAATGACCTACTCCTGCACCTATTGTCTATTGTCTAATGGAATCAAGGGATAGGGGGAGAAAGCAGGAACGGGGCACTGATTTTGGATGGACCAGCCATGATCATATTGAATGGTGGAGCTGGTTCGAAGAGGGCCGAATGGCCTACTCCTGCACCTATTTTCTATGTTTCTAGATGGGACTAGTGTAGATGGGGTAGGTTGGGCAACTTGGGCCGAAGGGCCTGTTTCCACACTGGATTGTAACTGCACTCTGGATCAAAACAGCTTGCTCCCTTCAAACAGAACCCTCTTCACAATCCCCTGGCTCTTTTTGCTAAATATCTTAACCTTTAAGTCTTCGATTAACCTTAAAAACAATGCTTAAACTGATCTTTTCTGGAGGAAAACATTGGGTGAGAAGGACAGAGGCACGAAACGCACAGATCATTTTCTCCAGAATGGTTCATCTCATGTTGTTCTTTGAACGGTGACTTTTAGCAGCCGTTTAGTCATAAATGTGATTCATGTTTGTTGCCATGGTAGCACCGATGCTGAAAGCTGACAACTTGTACATCTGAGAAAGCAGCAACTTCCTTTTCTGAAGCTTAGTCTAGTTTAGAGATACAGCGCGGAAACAGGCCCTACGGACCACCGAGCCCCGCCGACCTGCGATCCCCGCACACTAATGGGCCTGTCCCACTCAGGCGATTTTTTTCAGGCAACTACAGGCGACTAGATTGTCGCCACATGTTCGCCGGTGGTCGCCGGGAGTCGTCTCCTCTGTCGCGCAAAAAAGTCGTAGCGTCGACTATCCGACCATGGAGCAGGTGGCACGGGATTACATGGCAACTCCCCCGACCTGACCTGAATGGTGGAGTCTACTCCATCATTCAATCATGGCTGATCTATCTCTCCCTCCTACCCCCAATCTCCTGCCTTCTCCCCATATCCTCTGACACCCGTACTAATCAAGAATCTATCCATCTCTGCCTTAAAAAGATAGAGAGATCCACTGACTTGACCTCCACAGCCTTCTGTGTTATCCACTGTGAATATCCTACATTCAGGGTTTTCCAGTTCCATATCCTACACTTATATCCTATAGGGATATATATTTAAGGCATAGATAGATAGATTGTTGATTAGTACGACACATCACGGGGTGACGCCTGTTTGGTGGTGAATAGTCGCCCAAAGAGTCATACCTTTTTCTGGTCGCCACTGGATTTTCAACATGTTGAAAATTTTCGGCGACCTGCTGCGACAATGACGGGTGCCGGCAAGTCCTGGCTTATACGGGACAGTTGGCAACCCTAGCCTTGAACCTATGTCCTCTGGGCCTTGATTCCCCTACTCTGGGCATGAGACTGTGCGCATCTAGCCGATCTATTCCTCAATATACCCGCTCACCTCGGTACATGTGACAATATACTAAGCTAAACTAAACTGCCCACAGTACAGTGGTTGAGTGTGAATTGCCCTCTGAAACTGACTCAGTAGACATTCTGTTTGAGTTGCGATAGGAAATGCACAATGAATGAGAAAATACATTAAAAATAAATTCCACATCTCAATGAGGCTTTTGAAAAGGAATAACCACGGTCCCTGAAGACTGCAACGGAAAAGCAAGAATATCCGTGGGATGTAAGTTGGGAGGTTTTTTTTTTGCGCATAAGCAAAAAAGATATGCCTGGAATAGACATGGCCTTCAAGCTTAATTGAGAAAGTGATTAAAAAAATTGTGGCCAAACATCAACTAAAGGAAATAACCACAGAAAAAAGCCTGACGTGCACAGCAGTTCAGTTAGTCTTACAAATATCTGCCTTTCATCAGGCCCGGTAAGATCGGGACTACTTTGATCATCAGTCCAGCTGTTTTCAGCGGAACAAGATATTTTTGCTGAGATTGACGAGCGGCGCTGAAATTAATTTCGAAGCAAAATACTTACAAGCCCTCGCAAAATACCCATGGGATGCTGCTAGAACGTGGAATGCATTCTTTTTTTATCTCACATCTTAAGCCTCTGTAGTTATCTCCACAATTTATGAGACATAAGATGTATATGTATGCATATATAAGTGTATGTGTGTGTATCTCAGTGTGTCTGTGTTTGTATGTGTGTGTGTCATATATATTTGTGTGTGTGTGTGTGTGTACAGTATGTGAGTGTTTGTGTGTGTTTGTGTCTGTGTGCGTGTTTATGTCTGTATGTGTCTGTATCATATATATGTGCGTGTCTGCGTGTATGATCTTGTGTGTGTGTGTGTCCATGCGTGTGTGTGTGTGTGTGTGTGAGTGTGAGGGGACATGTGTGTGTGCGCGCATGTGTTTGTGCGTATGAGTGCGCGCATGTGTGTGAGCGTGTGTGTGTGTGAGCGTGTCCATGCATGTGTGTGTGTCTGTGTGACTGTGAGTGTGCATGTGTGTGAGCTTGTGTGTGTGCATATGGGTGTGAGCGTGTGCGTGCCAGTGTCTGCCTGTGTGTGCGCGTGTCTCTATATAAAGACGTGCGATTAGTATTCCCACTTGACGTCTATGAAATTGTGTAATCTGGTCTGGTGCCAAAAGTGTGAATTTGCCAACTGCCCAGCCAATTACTGAGCCACAAAAACAGAAGCAAGTTTACTGATCACAACTTTGTTCATGCCTTGTTATTACTTTCTGTCTTGTGAGATCTGTCTGTGTGAAGAAAAAATACATTTCGCAGGAACCCTTGACTAGAAGCTTGCCTGAACCATTTTCTTAGCTTAGAAAAATCAATCAATCAATCAATCAATCTATCTATCTATCTATCTATCTATCTATCTATCTATCTATCTATCTATCTATCTATCTATCTATCTATCTATCTATCTATCTATCTATCTATCTATCTTTCTATTTATCTATCTATCTATCTATCTATCTATCTATCTATCTATCTATCTATCTATCTATCTATCTATCTATCTATCTATCTATCTATCTATCTATCTATCTATCTATCTATCTATCTATCTATCTATCTATCTATCTATCTATCTATCTATCTTCTTGACCACCTGGTCTGTGTGTATTTAAATCTGCACAAATATCACTATGATTTTTTCACCACCTTACTCGCCGTTCTCCTCTGCTCCAAGCGCGGCAAGTTTTGTTCTGATTGGTGGAATATTAGAAAAGTTATGAAGGTTTAAAAAATCATGAGATGAACAGATTGGTCTTCTCGCCTGTCAGTCACCATGAAGGTAATGCCCCTTCCGGGGGTGAGGAGAATAAAGCCCCGGAGGCCGGGCGTGAGTCCAGAAGTCGGGCGTGAGTCAGCAAGCCCGGAAGCTAGAAGTGAGAATCGGCTCCAGAAGCCATGAGTGAGTGAACTGTGGCTCCAGCAGCCCTGAGTGAGTGAGCTGTGGCTCCACACCGTGAGTGAGAGTTGGCTCCAGAAGCCGTGAGTGAGTGAACTTTGGCTCCAGCAGCCGAGAGTGAGTGAACTGTGAGCCCACCAGCCGTGAGTGACTGAACTGTGAGTCCACCAACTGTGAGTGACTGTGACTCCACCAACCATAGCTCAGTGAACTGTGAGCCCACCAGCCATGGCTGAGTAAACTGTGAGCCCACCAGCCATGGCTGAGTGAACTGTGAGCCCACCAGCCATGGCTGAGTAAACTGTGAGCCCACCAGCCATGAGTGACTAAACTGTGAGCCCACCAGCCGTGCCTGAGTGAACTGTGAGCCCACCAGCCGTGAGTGAGTGAACTGAGTGCCAGTTAATTCTGGCTAAATTGGAGATGCCAGGACACTAACATTGAGTAAAGGCTTCTGGGCTGCTAGGCCATTTGGTCAATTTAAATTGGTCAATTTAAATGTGCCTTCTGAGGAAATGGGACAAGCTGCAGAATGGTGCCAGCTTGTCTAGAGCCCAAATAAGAGTTGCAGGGAAAGAATGGGACATCTGCAGATTCTTACAATTAGGTGTAGATTGCATGAAACGGATTGGGTGAATGCAAACCCGACATACACATTGTAAATATTGTTGCAAAGCTTTACTTTGCTAGATGTTGATTGGGTTAAGTGTTGAGCCATGTCTGGGTTTCTTGAATATCTAGGCAAATGTTGCTATGTTTGCTTCCTTCCAGAAGCTCCTTTCGAATATAATGTATTAGTTACTGTATTATTGGGTTAGGGAAATGTCTGTCATATACTGTTAATTAATATCTCTTATTGGACTGTATAGAGACCACCCCCATATGGTTCGGCCCCTCAAGGTTCGGGAACCTATAAAAGGTAGCTCCCACGAGGTCCTGTGTCGATCTTCTGGAAGAACGCTTGGGACTGCGTGACCTTTTGGAGTGTCTCTGCTTGCACGAGGCTAGGAGGGCTAGGACAAGCAGATACAAGGATCGAACCCGCGGTGGTTAGGTATGGTGGTGGCGAAATATTATTGTATTTTTCCAAAATAAAGATGAGATGCGCAAGTGAAACTAGACTGGGGGAACCTTAGAATGAGCTATTTACAACCCCACCAGCCGTGAGTGAGTGAACTGTGAGCCCTCGAGCTGTGAGTGAGGAAACTGTGAGCCCACTAGCCATGAGTGAGTGAGTGAACTGTGAGCCCACCAGCCGTGAGTGGGTGTGAACTGAGAGCCCACCAGCCGTGAGTGAGTGAACTGTGAGCCCACCAGCCGTGAGTGAGTGAGTGAACTGTGAGCCCACCAGCCGTGAGTGAGTGAACTGTGAGTCCACAAGACCGTGAGTGAGTGATGAGTGAACTGTGAGCCCACCAGCCGTGAGTGAACTGTGAGTCCACCAGCCGTGAGTGAGTGAACTGTGAGTCCACAAGCCATGAGTGAGTGAACTGTGGGTCCATCAGCCGTGAGTGAGTGAACTGTGAGCCCACCAGCCATGAGTGAGTGAACTGTGAGCCCACCAGTCGTGAGTGAGTGAGTGAACTGTAGAGCCCACCAGCCGTGAGTGAGTGAGTGAACTGTGAGTCCCACCAGCCGTGAGTGAGTGCGTGAACTGTGAGTCTACCAGCCATGAGTGAGTGAGTGAACTGTGAGTCCACCAGCTGTGAGTGAGTGAAAAAAAACTTTTTGTTGCATGCTAATTAGTCAGCAGTAAGACAATACATGATTACAATCGAGACTTCGACAGTGTACAGATACATAATGCAGGGAATAATGTTAATAATGTTTAGTGCAAGATAAAGTCCAGCAAAGTCCGATCAAAGATATTCTGAGGGTCTCCAATGATGTAGATAGTAGTTCAGGACTGCTCTCTAGTTCTTGGCAGGATGGTTCAGTTGTCCGATAACAGATGGGAAGAAACTCTCCCTCAATCTGGAGGTGTGGGTTTTCACACTACTGTACCTCTTGCCTGATGGGAGAGGGGAGAAGAGGGAGTGGCCAGGGAGCGACTCGTCCTTGATTAATGCTGCTGGTCTTGCCGAGGCAGCGTGAGGTGGAAATGGGGGTCAGAATTGCCCTAAGTTTGTGGGTGAGTGGTAGAATCTGGGGGATGCAGGGAGGGGTGGGGGGGGGAGTTAATTGAGAATTAATGTAGGATAAGTGTGTTGAGAGCCTGTCCCACTTGGCGATTTTTTCGGCGTCATATCAGTGTCGCCAAATATTTAGAAACATTTCAAAATCCAGCGGCGACAAAAAAAATGTTGCGCCACTTGAAAACACCACGCGTCATACATACTGTATGCGAAGTGGCGGCGCTAATGGCAGCGGCTCGACTGCAGTCCGTCTGTCTTTTATTTTTTATCTTTTGTCCCATTAGATGTATGTATCTTTGGTTCTAATTTGTATTATTTTTTAGCTGTGTATATGTGGGTGGGTGGGGGGTGGGGGAAACCGTTTAATCTCTTCCCTGTACGGGGACCCGACTTTTTCCCTGTCGGGTCTCCGGTGTCGTTGGGCCCTAACATCGTGGAGCCGGCGGCGGCCCTCCAACCGGAACCAACCTGATGGCTCCAGTCGCGGAGCCCTGCAGACTCGCCATTGCGAAGCTGGCCGACTTCGGAGCGGGGAGAGCTGTGGTGGGCGCGCGGCTGCAACCCGACTACAGAGCTACGGAGGCTCCGGCCGCAGGCCCGGTGGACAGGAACATTGGGAGCTCGCAGGTCCCTGGTGGGAGACCGCTTTTCAGAGCTCCGCAACGCCAACTTCTCCCGCTGGAATTGCGGGGTTTAAATGACTCGGAGCGGGGCCTAACATCGCCCAGCGCAGCTTAAACGGTCCGCGGGGACTTACCGTCGCCCGCCGGTGGGCTTTCACATCGTGAGCCCCAGTCGCCTCGACGTTGCAGTTGGACTGCTGGACCGCGGGAGAAGAACAAAGGGAAGAGATAAAACTTTTGCTCTTCCATTACAGTGAGGAGGTGTTGGAGATTCACTGTGATGGATGTTTGTGTAAATTGTGTTAAGTGTGTGTCTTGTTTTTTTAGGTAATGTCATGACTGTAGGAATGAAATTTCGTTCAAACCTTGTCTGTTTGAATGACAATAAAAGGCATTCTATTCTATTCTATCACCACGCCGCCTCCCACCACGAATTTTTCGGTGACCTGATACGTCAGTCAATGAAGCCGGCAGTCGCCGAAAAAATCGCCAAGTGGGACAGGCTCTTAGGGGTTTGATGAGCAGTGAAGACTTTTTTCAGCTGAATGACCTGTTTCTATACTGTATCACTCTTTGACTCATTGACTGTTTGACAC